>CM039126.1:43921694-44309197 GCA_022036555.1 Microstegium vimineum
TCCTATGAAAATAAACTGATTCCTGTGAAATTCCTACACAATTTCTGTGAAATTCTTGCGTTACAAACAGACCCTTGAGGATTCTACCCGTTGAAGCCTACGCATGCATACTCTTACTTCGATCGCATTCACATCTAGGTTAGATACCGAAATGAAAAAAAAATACTAAAAAAAAACTCATGTCGTGTCATATAGATGGCCAAATGGGCTAACTATTGGATGGCCCAAAAAAGCACGGCCTGGCTCGACACAACCACAGATCTTCCTATCCGATGGGCCAGACTGAAGCCGTGCGCCGAGCACCTTACTTTCTTTATTAGGAAAAATAAATCTATTTTCCATCCCTCCACTATCACAGAAAGTCAGAAAACCAGACATCCTCATCTTTTCAAACCGGACATTTGACCTCGTGCGGGCGGCCGCTAGCTGGGCCCTTCCTTTCCACCGCGACTCCGGCGACCTATACATCGCGGATGCGTACATGGGGCTCATGCGGGCGGGACCGGACGGCGGGGAGGCGACCGTGCTAGCCACGGAGGCCGGCGGTGAGCCGTTCCACTTCACCAACGGGGTGGACATCGACCAGGTCACCGGCGACGTCTACTTCACTGACAGCAGCAAGCACCAGATGGTGACCGCGTCCGGCGACTCCACGGGGCGCATCATGAAGTACAGTCCGAGGACCAACCAGGTCACCGTGCTCCAGTCCGGCGTGACCTACCCTAACGGCATCTCCATCAGCGAGGACAGGACCCACCTCGTCGTCGCGCTCACCGGGCCTTGCAAGCTGCTCAGGTACTGGATCCGAGGGCCCAACGCGAACACATCGGAGATATTCGCTGAGCTGCCAGGATACCCGGACAACGTGAGGCCTGATCGATGGGAATGGAGGGATTTGGGTTGCTCTGCATCGGGAGAAAAATGAGCTCCCATATCCGCTTGGGCTTGGCGGGAACAAGCACTTGGTCGCTATCAGGATTGGTGCTCATGGTGAAAAGCTCCAAGAAATGACGGGGCCTAAGAACGTTAGGCGAACGGAAGCGGTGGAAAGACAAGATGGCAAAATATATCTTGGATCCGTGGAGTTGTCTTACGTTAGCATTGTTAATTAGCGCTTAGAATTGTATCTATAAGGTTTAGGATTGAAGCATTTCATATGTTTTATTTCGAGTAATACATTATAGACCTTGTATATTGTTAATTGTTTGTTTGTCTTTTATTAATAAATAATACTATAGTTTATAGTGATTGTGTTAAATTCTCAATTGTGATACATTGAATATATACTTCTAGCCGTGTACGCACGCATACAACGGATGGCAATGAAGTGTGCAAATTTTACCACATATAATAAAAAACATTAGCAATAGATCAAAGTAATGTATTTTTCTGAGGAAAGGGTTAAAATTATAATTGAGTTGTGTCACCACGTTGATGCGCTGCCGGACGGATCACGGATAGCATACCCATATTGGGCCACGTACGTGGACCGTCGTTCCAAGTCTAGTTCTGTCAAGCTTGATTCATTGAAGCCTAAGAAACACCAAAGCCCCCACGCCTTTTTTTTAATATAAAAAAAGAACACCAAAGCTCGCCGCTCAAGGTGTTCTTAGGCTAGTCTCAATGGTAGTTTCATGGGCATTAAGTGAACACCAAAGCTCGTCGCTCAAGCTGTAACTCTGAATGGTCCTTGCCTATTATTTGGGAATAGGATCCTCCAAATTTTATTTTGGCACAATTAGCTGATGATATAACTATGGGAGTTGCTAAAATTTTAGCTCTATTGCATATACTTTATGTTAAAATTATAGCTTTAGTTTATTGCAGTTTTTTTGAACGAAATATGCAAATTTCGGATCGAGACAAAAAAAACATAAAATCACAAACCTACTAAAATCTAATATATGTTGGCATAATGACAATTTATAATTCTTTTGTATAGTCAAACGAGGAAAAAATGAATATATTATGATATAAAGATAATTAACAAATTATAACCAAATCACAAGAGGACAAATACAATATGAGTGTGCCACTTGGCCAGCACATCTTCGATGGAATCGCCTGATAGAACTCACGTTTTAGGCACCTGACGTTTAGGAAAAGTGTATAACTATTATTTAAAGTTAATAATTAAAGTTGCCATCATGGCTTCTCCTCAGAAAAAATGAGTCCAACACAAGCCAAATAGAGGCGCAAGAGGATTATATTTAGACCATCGTCCAAATCAAGGTCACCATTGATAGAATAGGACAAGATCAAAACAAAAGAGACCAAAATCTTGGAGCTCCGTGCTAGGAGTTTACAAATTTTGTTTTGCCAAATGATAAAAAAAATGGTTAGCGTAATAGAATTGGGGATCGGAGTAGACAACGGACTTTGGAGAAGGAGGAAGCAGGAGCACGCAAGGTAGGAGGTGTAAAGAAACAGAGGGCAGGAAGGTTTGGTGGGAACGTCGTCCTTGACCCTTGGCCGGCGCCGGTACATGTTAATATAGGCGCAAACGCGCGAGGTTACAGGAGGTAACAACCATCAGCTGGCGCTAGGAGATCTCCAACTAACTATCCTAGGATTACAACAGATCACAACAACCTAATCTATCTATAACAGAATATAGAATGTTCTGGAGATCTCTCGAGCGCCATGCTACTCTGATTGTCACAAATGTACAGCATAATACACGTACACGACACACACGCTAATATATCTTCTAACAACCTCCCTCTATCACAACTTTGCTAAGTTGAGATTGACTTTAAAATTCTCATTTAATCTCACCGGCAATGCTTTGGTGAATCCGTCTGCTACCTGATCTTTGGAGGAAACAAAATCTATCTCAAGTAGACGATTCTTCACTCGTTCTCGAACAAAATGATAATCCACTTCAATATGTTTTGTTCTAGCATGAAACACTGGATTGCTAGACAAATATGTAGCTCCCAAATTATCACACCATATTTTAGCTGCTCTAGGGCTTTTAACTCCAATTTCTCTCAAAAGGATCTGTATCCACATAATCTCTGCAGTGGCATTAGCTATAGCTTTATATTCAGCCTCAGTGCTAGATCTAGACACGGTAGGTTGCTTTCTAGCACTCCATGAAACAAGATTACCTCCTAAAAATATGGCAAAGCCTCCTGTAGACTTTCTATCATCAATGCAGCCAGCCCAATCAGCATCAGAAAAACCACTTACCAAAGTAGAAGCAGATCTATGTATTTGAAGGCCAAGACTTGTGCATTGCTTGATATATCTTAATATTCTTTTAACTGCTTCCCAATGTACAATAGTCGGCGCATGAAGAAATTGACATACCTTATTGACAGCAAAAGAAATGTCAGGACGAGTCAATGTTAAATACTGTAGAGCACCAACTATACTTCTGTACTTTGTTGCATCATTTTCACCAAGTAATGTGCCCACATGCAAGGAGAGCTTCTCATGAGTAACCATAGGTGTATTAACTGGCTTACAGTGCGCCATCCCCACTTTCTTCAAAAGATCAGAAGCATACTTATCTTGAGAGAGAATAATACCACCTTTAACCTTGGTTACCTCAATACCCAAAAAATAATGAAGTTCTCCCAAATCCTTAAGAGCAAATTCGCCCTTCAGATCACTGAGTAATGCACTTGCTGCTTGTTCAGTTGAGCTGGCCACAATGATATCATCAACATAGACAAGTACAAAAATAGTTATGACTCCCTTGCTAAAATAAAACAAGGATGTGTCAGCCTTCGAAGCTTTAAACTCGAGTTGCAAAAGTTTCTCACTTAACCTTGAATACCAGGCTCTAGGGGCCTGTTTAAGACCATATAGAGCTTTGTCCAACTTACACACGTAGTGAGGCCGCTTTGGATCTTCAAAACCAGGTGGCTGCTGCATATAAACCTCTTCTTCCAAGAGTCCATGAAGGAATGCATTATGTACGTCAAGTTGTCGCAAAGACCAACCACAGGAAACAACAAGAGACAGAATGACACGAATAGTAGCTGCTTTAACAACAGGGCTAAAGGTGTCCTCATAATCAATACCATATCGCTGCTTAAATCCTTTAGCTACTAGTCGAGCTTTATATCTGTCTAAGCTGCCATCTGATTTTCTTTTGATTTTATAAACCCATTTACACCCTATGACATTCCTACCTTTTTGAGGTGGAACTAGGTGCCAAGTTTTATTTTTCATAAGGGCATCATACTCAGATAACATAGCCTCTTTCCAATTTTTATTTTGCAAAGCTTCGGTTAAATCATATGGCTCACCAGAAGATGTCAACATACCATATTTAACTGTACCATCCGTGTAGACCTTCTCTTTCCGAATGCCATGTTGAGATCTTGTGACTGGTCTGGTGGATGCAGCCGGAATATCACCTGAAGGTGCAGCCGTAGACGGTCCTCCATGCGGCGATGAAGAGGGTGGCATGTCCCCTGCTGGTAATGATGAGGGGATCTCCTCGGGACTCTGCTCAGTGCGCACGGTCACACGGTCAGGTGCAGGCTGAAGCACCCGGTCTTCTTCTGCCGGAGACATGGAATCTGAAGTGGAGGTTAACTCGCCTACGCCAGCCGATTCTCCCATCGGAGTCTGCACTGGATCGACGGTGGGACTCGTGTCCAAGCCACTTGATGTGTTATCGCATGCAGTTTCTCCTGTTGAGTCTGGATCTCTGCAAAAAATACTGGGACTTGGTGTAGGCAAATTAGTCAGATGATCATCTACAGCATTGCCCCCATTAGATGTCGAGTTTGAAATGGGTATTAGAAGAACTTCAGAACGAAGCCTTGGTCCAGCATTTGGGTGCAATTGCGAGAAAGGAAAGACATTCTCGTCAAATGTTACATCACGAGAAATATAAACATGCCCTGTTGACATATCCAAGCACTTAAACCCTTTATGCAACACGCTATAACCAAGAAACACACACTGTTTGGAACGAAATTGGAGTTTGTGCGTGTTGTAAGGACGGAGGTTTGGCCAACAGGCGCACCCAAACACCCGAAGAGCAGAATAATTTGGTTTTTGATGGAAAAGACGCTCTAAGGGGGTTGAGAAATTTAAGACTGAACTGGGAAGACGATTTATAAGATATGTGGCAGCGATGAATGCTTCATCCCAGAATTTCAATGGAACAGAGGCTCGTGAGAGGAGAGATAAGCCAACCTCCACAATATGACGATGTTTTATTTCCGCCGCACCATTCTGTTGATGTGCATGCGGGCAGGATACAAGATGTGAAATACCCACTTTGGTAAAGAAAGAATTGAGCTTTTGATATTCACCGCCCCAATCTGTTTGCATCGCTTTTATTTTACGATCAAATAATCTCTCAACGAGTGCTTGAAATTCATGGAATTTTTGGAACACATCTGACTTAAAACGAATGAGATAAATCCAAGTGAACTTACTATAATCATCCACAAAACTAACATAATATTGTTTTCTGCCTGTAGATTCAATGGCAGGACCCCACACATCAGAGAACACAAGATCTAATGGAGCACTAGAAGTGCTTGCGGACACAGGATATGGCAGCTGGTGTGCTTTGGCCTGTTGACAGGCGTCACACACATGTGAAGGACCTGACTCACGAATACATGGCAAATTATTGTTGCTAACGACACGACTGACAATAGAAAAGGATGGATGCCCTAGGCGATCATGCCACCGAGTCGAAGAAGGCTTGGTGGCGCTGCAGGCATGCTTTATTGTGGATGGCGATGGTAGAGGATAGAGACCTCGATGATAGCGTCCTTTAAGAAGAATTTTCTTGGTGTCCTGATCCTTAACGACAAAAAAATTGGGATGAAATTCCATGAAGGCTGAATTGTCAGATGTAAATCGATGCACAGATACTAGATTCTTTTTAGCTTGTGGGAC
The DNA here is from genome assembly GCA_022036555.1 of Microstegium vimineum. Taxonomy (NCBI): domain Eukaryota; kingdom Viridiplantae; phylum Streptophyta; class Magnoliopsida; order Poales; family Poaceae; genus Microstegium; species Microstegium vimineum. The sequence continues at coordinate 43,927,575 of CM039126.1, forward strand.
GTGAAGCACATTTTTAAGATGCAAGTTTTGGCTAGGGGTAACAATGGTAGATTGACCAACATGACGAATTGCCATACCTGATCCACTAGCAGTGTGGATTTGATCTCCGCCATTGTACTTCTCCCGAAGGGCTAGCTTCTCCAGATCGCTGGTGATGTTGTCAGTAGCTCCCGTGTCAGCGTACCAGTCGACGTTGTAGGAGTTGTTGGCGTAGGAGGCTTGCTTCTCATCGGGTTGGACAGTCTCATCATAGCGGTACCAGCATCGGTCCGCTGTGTGTCCCTTCACGCTGCAGACTTGGCAAATAGGACGGGTGTCCTTGCCATTGCCGCCCCCTTGATTGGAGCGCTGGTTGTTGGAGCCGAACGAGCCGCGACCGCGGCCCCTGTTGTTGGCGTTGAAGGGACCACGACCACGACCACGGGAATTGCCTCCACGGCCACGGTTGGAGCCACGGCCGCCGCCACGTCCAGCCATGTTGGCTGAACTTTGATTGCCACCATGCGTGAGGTCTTGGCGAGTCTCAAAGGCGAGGAGCTGTCCATACAGCTCGTCAATCTCAATCGGCTCCTTCCTGGCGATGATGGCTGGCACCAGGGATTCATACTCCGCGGGAAGGCCAGTGAGAATATACTCGACTAGCTCATCGTCTTCAACGGATTTGCCTGCTGCCATCATGTCGTCGCGGTAGCCTTGCATCTTGGCGAAGTAGTCTGCAACAGATAGGTTATCTTTCTTTGTGGTGGTGAGGGCGATGCGGAGATTGATCTTGTGGGCGCGTGTCTGTGAGACGAAGATCGCCTCAATCGCGCTCCAGAGCGCTGCCGCCGTCTTGACGTGCGCGACATGCACGAGGATCTCCCGGGATAGCGTACCGAATAGGAAACTCAAGACCTTGTGATCCTGAGCATCCCAGGTCGCAAATTCCGGATTGGGAGACTGGTTTCCTTCCTTGTCGACGAGAAATTCTTCGGGCTTCTTCTCGGCCCCCGTCAGGTGGCCGAACATCTGGGCGCCGCGGATCTGGGAAACCACCTGGACTTTCCAGATGGCATGATTGTTGCGGGTAAGTTTTTCGGAAACATCTTTGGCCTGGAGAGGATTAGATGGAAAGGCTGACGAGGAAGACATGGCTGGCGCTAACGATGGATCGATTTCGCTCTGTATACCATGTAAAGAAACAGAGGGCAGGAAGGTTTGGTGGGAACATCGCCCTTGACCCTTGGCCGGCGCCGGTACATGTTAATATAGGTGCAAACGTGCGAGGTTACATGAGGTAACAACCATCAGCTGGCGCTAGGAGATCTCCAACTAACTATCCTAGGATTACAACAGATCACAACAACCTAATCTATCTATAACAGAATATAGAATGTTCTGGAGATCTCTCGAGCGCCATGCTACTCTGATTGTCACAAATGTACAGCATAATACCACGTACACGACACACACGCTAATATATCTTCTAACAGGAGGAAGGATTGATTCCCCTTCCAGAGTCGTGCTCTCCTTACCAGGGTTTACCTTACCGAACCGGATCCGGTAACCGCCGGGGGCCGGTCGGGCGGTTACCGACCGGTTTGACCGGTTACCGGTCCAAACCGAACGGTTCGCATTTTGAATTCAAACGGCGCAGTGCAAACGGTTTTGGACCGGTAACCGGTCGGTTAGGGCCGGTTACCGACAGGTTTGAACGGTAACCGGTCCAAACCGCTGGGTGTCTTTTTTATTTTATTTTTTGCTTGAAAAAATCAATTTTTTTTGCATGACCTTTGTGCATAATGATGTAAATAGAACACACAATTCATGTAAAATAGTGTGATACAAATGGCCAACCCCACAATAATATCATAGTGATGCACTAGCCACAAATTCACAACGGAAATAACGTAGCTCACCGTTGCAACAAGAACAAATCGTCCATGGAAATACCTCGTGCCGTAGACATGCGAACATCATGGTCACTACTCACTGGCGTCGCATATAAGGGAAGATTCCGTTTCGGCACCCCTCCTCATACTCCGCGGTGGACATTAGAGCGATACCGCGCGACTGTAGCCCGGCCTTGTACTCTATCCATGATTGACCCGTCCAATGAGCTGTGGTCTCCCATTCCTGCACTAACATGTTGTAGAAATCCGGGTCTTGCCATTCGTAGACCCATCTAGTGGCCGGCTGCGTGCTGATGTCAGGAACGGAGTAGGTATAACCACCACCGTACGATGTATCACTGTACGAGGAAGAGGAGTACTGTGGCGTGTCGTAGCAGTCCGTCGGGTCGTACGCTCTCCTCTGCGATTCCGGCTGCCCATGGTCGCGGTCCTGAGTAGCATGTGTGAAGTCCGTCTCGCCTGCAGCCGACCATAATTAGTACTAGTGAGTAGGCATAGACATTAAAAAAATGTCTGTAACAATCCATACCTGTGAAACGAAGTCCACCAGCATCACCAGCACCACTACCACCAGCACCATCTGCAGAACTCCCAGCCACACCACCACCAACAACAAAAGCGGCTCCAGGGTCATCGTCACCACTATGACCGTCTCCACTGTCAGTTGTTGAGCTGTTGTGATCGGACTCCTGGTACCGTGGACTTTGCTCACCCTCCTCGCCATCATCTGTCGAATCATCGCTGGGGACAGGTTGTTGCACTCGCTTCCCCTTTTGTTTCTGGCTAGGTCCCGTCTGGTATTTTCTTTTCCCAAGATGCGTGTCACCCACATGTCGACGGGCCCAATCACTGATGGGCCCAAGATCGTCGGGGTCCACTTGGTCGCTGTCGTCACAAAGAATGAATCATATTATTAAAAGTATGGTTCGTCAGTGGCTAACAAAGTACATCAACGTACCTCACGATATGGGACGGAAGAGGTATGTCCGTTTCTTCATCCTCTTCGTCGAGTACTGGAGCCTGGTTGGATCTGCCATACTCCATCCAGTCTCGAACCGGATTATCCCATTCGTAAAAGGACATCTGCGTGAACTGGTCAATGAAGTCTTCTTCCTCACGCCTAGGTGGTCCGGATGCATCCGCGAGTCGTAGCCGAAGGTTGTAGTTCACATACACTAGCTTGTTCAGTTTTTTGTGGGACAAGCGATTCCGAACCTTCGTGTGCAGCAAAGCAAATGTACTCCAGTTGCGCTCGCATCCACTGGAGGATACACACTGTGCAACAAGCCTCAGCGCAAGTTTTTGAAGATTTGGAGTGCTCCTGCCGAACAGCATCCACCATTGAGCTGCAAAGTGGAACCCATTATGTTAGGTACGCGCTGAAAAAGACAAAAAAAATGAGTTCAAAAGTACTCTTACATGGGGTTGTGTTGGGGTCCAAGGCCATTTTAATGGCCAACTCGCTGCCAAACTCCCCAAGGTGTCTGCGGAATGATTCTGCCTCCTGTAATGCCAAGATAGCGGAGTGCACATCCGTCATTTTCCCAAATGATTCCTTGAGGCCAGCAAACATTTGCGGGGTTGGATTGAAACGGTATACAAGCCTTGGGTTGAGGACAGCAGCTGCAACATACGATGCACGACAAATTAGCAAATGGTAAATACTCAATATGTAGAGACGGCTATTTTAACAATGGTTGTGATCGCACCTGGTCCCACATGCGTGCCTTGGTACACGTCCGCAATCCTGGCATCCATGATAGCCTTGTACTCACGCCATGTTGAGACATTTGTTCCAAAGAAGGTCTCCATCTCCTTTTTGCACTCTTGGAAGTTGTACACTACTTCACACAGGTTAGGTCGCCTATCCTGATCAGCGAACCGAAGGAACCTGTAAATTGGTGCCACTGAATCGATGATGTATTTGAGTGTGTCCCACCACTGTAAGCTAGACAGCCTTGCGTGAGCATAGTGACCTTCCTGGGATTTTCCCCACCTGCTCTGCAAGAACTCGGAAGATCCCATCCACTGCATAAAACGATCACGCTTCCGATGGAAGCTCTCCATGAACATGTAGTTGGTCCCAAACCTAGTGGCATTCCATTTGACCAACTCACCACCAATGGCTGCCCTCATCATTGCATTCAACTGGCCATGGTTGTACAGCCAAGCTGAAATTTGCTTGCATGTTGAGATCATATCTGCATGCTCCGACCTTTTACCAATGTCCTTCAGAATCAGGTTGATGGTGTGTGCAAGGCAAGGTGTCCAAACAATATGCTTGTACTCATCGCTCAGTCTCTGGCATGCTCTCTTGAAGTTGGCGCCGTTGTCCGTGACGATATGCACGATATGCTCAGCACCTATCTCCTCAACCACCTTGCGAATCAGCTGCACAAGTAGGCACAACATTTAGTGGAACCGAGAAAACATAGTGCATGTGAACTGGCATAATATTTTGGACGTACCCCCAGCAAATAAGACGAATCTTGGCTCCTGCCCGTCGCATCAACTGACTTGTGGAACCACATGACACCATTGCAATAGATCAAAAAATTGATGATGTTCATTCTTGTCGGGCCCGTCCACGAATCACACATCAACGTGACCCCAAACAGGGGCCACTCCTCCTGAAACTTTGCGTACCTCATCTGCAGGTCCTTCTCGTTATGATCGAGGTACTTCCCGTCTATATCCTTTCCACTGGGCGACGCGATCCCTTCACCTGCAATCGTAAGCGAATCATGAGACTAGAGAAATATACGTAATGAATTGAAGTCTCCAAGTATATGTACTTACCCCACTTCTGCGTCTCCCTGACCGCACTAACAAAGTACGGATTGTCCGCCTGTTTCCCGGGGATTCCTGCAGTATGGAAAAACTTTCCCCAAGCTTTCCCAATTGCGTCCTTCGCGTTTCTTCCCCTCTGCGTCCATGCCCCTGTATCAATCCGGGTCTGCTGGAGTCCCCCCTCGTACCCGCTGCCAAGTTGTAGTCCTCCACCACCGCAGGGGTCTGCCTCTGTGAACTAGACCTCCGAAACATCCTCTGCAAAGGATTGCCCCCCTGCGAAGCAGTACCACGGCCACTGCCACCTCCACGCTCGTAAGCGCCTCCTCTCCGCTGCACCCCCTCCTGGTACTCATATTCTGCTCTGGACTGATTCAGGGCTTCCCGCAACCGAGCCTCGTACTCGTCATCGCCAAGGGGGTGGTTGCCCTCCACTGCAGCAGCCTCTCGTGCAACCCTCTGACGAGTGCGGTCACTAGCTGCCTGCCTAGTTCTATCGATCTCCTGCTGAAAGTACTCCCGGACTTCTCTGGGCACCTTGGTGCAGTGGATCACCTCCGTCCCGCGCGCAGCCAAATGCTGCTTGAACCAGGAAGCTCCACCCCCGACTTTTTGTTTAAGACAGTAGTTGCATTTCCAACCGGGAGCAAGATTCTCTCCATGCTCCCATACCACGTCTCTGCGGTCTCTCGGTATCTTCCTGCACAAATGGACAACACAAAAAAATCCAACACATGCATCAAATCATACCGCAAATATATAGCAATACAACAAATATATTTTATAAAGAATCTAATGTTACTTATTTACTATACTAAATACTAAAATCTTAGTATATAAACTCAGTTAAATCTAAGACTATTTGATTCAGCACTATTTAAGAATAATATCATCTTTAGGACGGAGCGAGTACTATATTTATTATAAAAAATAGTTTCCAAGGATGCACCTTTTGTTTACCTTAACATATTTCATGAGAATTACATCATGTGTCAATATGGACCCGTACTAAATCCTAAATCCTATATCAATAAAATCCTAAATCCTAAATCCTACATACATCCTACCGCAAATCCTACCGCAAATCCTAAATCCTAAACCAAATAAACCTAACTCCTATCTAAACCCTAAGTCAAATCCTACCTAAATCTTACAATAAATATTTTCTACATCATATACTCCATCAATACTACATATTAGAACTAAATCCTACAACTAAAGCAACTACAAATGCAAAGAAATGAAAAAAAACAAAAAAAAAGACTTACCGAACGACCCGCTCGGTAACCGCTCCGGGGGGTCGGTAACCGCCGGGGGGAGGGCGCGTGGCGAGCTGGTCGGTTACCGACCAAATATCTCGGTAACCGCCACCGTCCGGTCGGTTACCGAGGGTCGCGGTCGGCTGCGGGCGGCGCGGGGGCGGAAGAGGAGGGGGCGGGCGCGGATAGGGTTCGGGGCGCGGAGACAGCCCCCCCCCCCCCCCCCGACCGACAGCGGCTTAAATAGGAGGCGGCAGGAGACAATGGGCCGCATGGGCCCTTAACGGGTCTCACGGTTTTTTTCTTTTTTCTTTTTTTTTCAAACTTAAACACGTCCAAAAAAATAGCAAACGAACTCCAATTTGAAAATTTTTTACACTATTGGACTCTATAAATCGTGAACTATTTTTAGGAATTTTTTTAGAATTTTTTTTTAAAAATTGAATTCAAACCGGTACCGAAACCGAACCGGTCCTGACCGGTACGTCGGTTACCGAGCGGTTACCGTGGTAACCGAACGGTTTTGAATTCCCTGCTACTCTGGTCTTGCCGGTGACTTGTCTCATCAGCGCAGCTGCTCTACTGCTGCCTAGAGATCAAGCCCATTGTGGCCCAGTCGTGCGAGTACTTGGATACCTGGTACGCGTACTGAGCCTTCTTGTATTTGACAGACGGCCGGGCTACAGTAGATGGGCCAGCATCGGTTGCTTTTCCTTGCAGGCTCTTCAGAGTATTCAGATGGTGAAAGCCGATGCAGTAACAAAAACAATAGCAATTGGTTGAAATCATAATGGTACGCCTGCTTTGGTTTTGACAAACAATGAAGCCTGATCTTATCAAACACACAGACTGAAGGTAACTTGTTCGCAAAACTATTCATGTACAATTATCACAGTACAAGGACACATACATATATACATATATTGTATATACATTATTCTACTGCCAAAACTGCTGCGTGAAGTAAATATACGCGTCGAATGGTTGTGTGCAAAGCTCTTGTAGAAGCCGAAATAAAAATTCCTTTTTTCTAAAAAAAAATATCAGGCCACGGATTTCCCTTCAGATTCTTTTTTTTCACCGGACCTGCACCGTCGTCGTCGTCAGTTGTCACTTTGCTCCAGAGGCCCGTCAGCAGCGTCTGGCTAGTGATCAAGCTCGTGTTACACTCGCCTGTACGACCGTCTGGGGCTATTGAGCAGCACCTTCTCCTCGATGGGGAGCCTGTACGGCGACACCTTAAACCGCTCGCTCTCCCGCCGCCGCCGCCGCTCCCGGGAGTGCACAGTCCACGCCGCGGCAGCGAGCATCGCGGCCACCGACGCCGCGAGCAGCGCCTGGTACACCCGGCTGCTGTCCCGCCGCAGCGGGGGGCAGCCGCGCTTGCTCACCGTCTGGAACGCGCGCCGCACGGTGACGCAGCTCGCGATGTCGGCCAGGGCGGGGGACTGGCGGCGCAGCCCGTCGCTGAGGCCGGCCACGGTGACCATCTGCGAGTACATCGCCGGTGTCAGGCGGCCCACCGTATAGCACATCTCCTGCCCCGGCGCGCCCGTCGCGCGGCACACGTAGCGCTGCCACACCTGTTGCGCGTTGTCGGCGGTGACCTCGCCGGCGGCGCAGGGTCGGTCGGAGAGGTCGGCGTTGTAGGAGCTGCAGAGGAGCGGCACGAGAGGCCCGGACTGGTTGTAGTAGAGCGGCGGGCCGACCTGGGCAGGCACGTCGCGGTTGGACACGTTGGAGACCAGCTGGTTCAGCTTGGAGACCAGCTGGAAGTTGATCTCCTTGCTCCGGCGCAGGGCCTCCGCCGTCACCGTTCCGTCGGCGCACGGGAGGATGTCGTCCAGCGCCGTGTGGCTCTGCCCCTGTGGCTGGACCACCCACTCGTCCATGGCCACGCAGGTGTCTCCTATCACGCTGAACACATGCCCAAATTCAGAGGTCGCAGCATGCTACATGCAGATTTGTTCGAAATCATCTAAATCCATAACATGTGGCAACAGCTTACTTGTGCAGGAGAAGGAAAGTGCCGGACAGTATTAGTGTCGCAGTGATTATGATCCATCCAAGAAACACCGCTCTGCCAAAATACAGAAACTGAAACTTAGTACACCAATATAATCTCTAAAAGAACCTGTTACATCAACTAATGTCACAATTGAATTGGATGTGTATGTTCTCTGTATGCTGTGCTAATGTGCTTACAAGGACACAAGCGACTTCTTCCCGGTCAACGAGAACACTGTAACAACAGATTGTTGAGATAAATTTCGTAAGAATCTGGAAAAAAGTAGTACAGATATTTTTCTACTTTTGAAGACTTGGTAAGAGCAATTTATGCTCACCGAAGCCAACAAGCACGAGGATCAGCATCACGGCCGCGACGCCAATCAGGACCTTCCTTCTGCAATCACGTAAAACAAACAACCGATCAAGATCATCCATCAAGAATCATGCAGGCAGGTCACAGGCGACGAATCAGAATCACCGGCAACGACGTTTCTCGCACGTACATGGTGTTCAGAACTGTCCGGATCCTGCGGGAGTTGCTGGCGGTGCGCGCGGCGAGCTCGTCAGAGGCCGCGTCCACCCGGCGCGCGACGTCATCGATGCCCCGCACGACGTCGGGGGGAAGCGAGGCCACGCCGCCGCCCACGGTCTTCGCCGTCTCCAGGAGGGCCGTGAAGTTGCGCATGGTCCCCGCGGCGCCGTCCGCCTGGCTCACCACGTAGTCCAGCGTCGCCGTCGTGCTGCCGTTCAACTTTCCCTGCCCGTCGTACAGAACCGCGCACCCGATGCTGCAACACCGCCATGTCATGTCAGCAGACATCAATCCATGGTTGCCGCCGCCGGCTTATTATCCGCACACAGGTGCGACGATTGATTGGTTGCTTTGCTTTGCTTACATGGCTGCGGCTGTGAAGACGAGCAGGAGCAGGAGCGAGAGCGCGAACACCCGGCGCGAGTACGAGTAGCTGACGTCGCGGCGGCAGCAGCTGCAGCAGCAGGCGACGAGCGCCGCCGCCGCGACCGCGACGAACCAGAGCGCGGCGAACGCGAACACGGGCGCCGCGCTGAAACCTGCCGACTGCATACATGAGACACCACGGGTCACGCGCCATGAATCCTCAGCTGCGGGCGGCCACGACAAGAAACCAAGAACTCACCGCCAGGTAGTGCCGGTTGCTGATGTTCCAGCCGCCGGTGTAGTACCTGAGCCCGTCGAGGGGGTCCTTCCGCCGCGTCCGCTCCGCCGCCAATACGGTCGTGTCGTTGGACGCTGCAGCTGCGATTCATCTACGTGTCTGCTCACCGATCTTGGTCCCCACGAGAAGTTCTTCATGTGAAAAAAAGAGAAGAGGCTACCTGATACATGGGCGCAGAGGGCTGCAGACACGAGGAGGACGACGAGGCAGCTTCTGCCAGACGGTCCCATGGCTGCCCTGTCCTGCCTACGCAAGCGAAGCTCCGAGGCGACGGTGATCAAATGAACTGCGAAACGTGTACATGACCGAGTATATGTTACTACTACTCAGCAGTCGGCAGTGGGTTGCAGCGTGAAGCGACTGGAACTGGAACTGGTCGTGCGAAATTTGTAATGTTTTCTTTGTCGTCAGAGAAGTGGATGCATGGGCATAAGGTGTTAGGTGTGACCGTGTCCGTGTTTGTGTCTGAGAGATGCATCATGCATGCAAACGCTGGCCAGGTCTTCAACTTTTGCCAAGTTATGCAGAGCTTGGTAATGAGGCGCTGCGAAAAGCTCTGCTTGTTCCGAGTAGAAAAAAATCAGGTCATTCGCTGGTTCGTCACTGCCGTTGGAGAAAGAAAAAAAATGACAGTAGTTTATATATATATATGTTGAGACCAGATATTCCTCTCCTGGCTTTCCTTTTTTTTTAAACAAAACAAAAGTGACTGAGGTATCTATCCTTGTCGTAATGGGACGATCCAAGCGCCATCGTACGTATCCAGGTTTTCAAAACTTTCCTTAGCTGTGTGGAACTGTCATACCCTATTGGTGAGAGCATCTCAAATCGAACCTTTATAGGAGTTACTGATACTTAATACTACCTGGGTCGTCTATTACTCTAATACTAGTAGTTTGTGTATATCACCCTAGATGGAAAAGAAAAAAACCATGTCTCTTTGCGCAATAAGAAGACACGGGAGTACGCGTAGCACATTGTTTAAAACGACGAATGCTTGTCCGGTTAACCATCCATAGGTAACATTCAATGACATCGCCATGAGTACCCAGTCAAGGCCAGTGCACATCATTAATTTAAGCATCTCGCAAGTTACGCAAAATAACTTGTCCGGCATAGATCTTTTTGTTACTAGTATTTGACTTTAGGCATCCATGCCAGACGTCCGATTAAAGACGTAACTACAGTCTACATGCCACGATAGATGCCAACAGATGCACTATACTTATACTCCTATATATACTAGCCAGAACCCCCGCGCTTCGCGCAGGTAGATATGAGTGATAGGAATGTATCAATTTATTGTGTTTGGATATGGCCACACAGAAGTATATTAGTCTGGTATATGACCATCCAGTGATAGTTCTAGAAACATATAGCGGTATTTAATGATGAATCATGTTGTGTAAATATTACATGGAATGTACATTTTTACATTTAGGGGCAGCACTGCAATCGTGGGAATTATTGGTTCTGTTGAAGGGCAACTGTAGATGGGAAGCAAAATATTAAAATTATATGTTGTTTGCCAAAAGGCACATGAATCTGTCTTTTTCTTTGGACCCAGGGCAATTGCTTGTTATGTAGATACCCGAAAGCATCTCTGAAAACACATGACAAAAATGATTTGAGGTAAAAAATAGTTATCTACTGATAAAATAGCATAGCGATAAGACATGTTATGAATAATTGTAGAGGGAAATTTGATTACCTGATAAGACATGAGGTGTTCACCATCGTTGAAGGAATTATTATAGTTTTAAAAAATGCACAGCAACCCAGCTCTTTCATGGGAATGTGTTCCACCAAAATGAGCATGATCATAAAAGATGATTAGTTAGAGGAAAAAGAAAACATCCAGCATCTGGAACTATACAGCTTCATTGAAAAGGTTCAATTTCAAGTGAATCACAATCAACATGTATTATAGCCCTCATAAAAATTCGTCGGGGAAAAAATGTTTGCATCAGTACCCTTCAGATTTATAGATATAATAACGGGATTTCTATATCACATATTCCAAAATGTAGGCATGCAAAAAAAAGCAGTTGAAGGTGTGAGACATATTTTGATTCTGAGCATAATATTCCATTCTTTTAGGCAACTTAAAAACAATGACCTTATGAAAACTTTTAAGGATATACATTTGCCAACAGAAGGACTGCCTGAGGAGGAAATGGAAAATCCAATTAGCAAACATGGTCTGTTGCTTACTATTAAGCATTGCAACCTGCTTACCATCAGAAAAATGTGAGCATGTGTTTTTCATAAAACAGCTGGCCATCAGGGCACGCATGTCATGTGTAGTGTAGGAAATAGACTCCCATCAGGGCACGCAGTATTCTATATGAAATATGGAAATGGAATCATGTCAATAGAATTATGAAGTAGGGAGCTGAGCTGTTACTGTGTTATGCCATGGCTGTCGGACGCTCTTTTGTTCTAATATGATTAGAGAAAAGAAAAGCCAGTGGTCATATATACATGAGGAAATAATTGCAGACCTTAGCACTGGTACATGACAAGAGCAAATTAATGCAGCAGAGCAAAACATGGAGAGCAGGCTTAAGCATTTGTAAATCAAGATTCATCACTAATTCCCTTGCACAAACCAAAGAAGAGCAAATAAAGTCGGGAGTACCTAGTGAGCAACATCCAAGAAGATGGATGGTTATGAGGTCAGCCTTGTACTAAGAAAATAGATATCGATCATGTCATGAACAATTATGGAGGGACAATTCGTTACCTTATAGAATGTTAGGTGTGTATTGTAGACATGGAATATAAGGGGCTCATATAATATAGATCAAACCTGAAGTAGGAACAGTTATATTAGGTAATTGTAGCCGTATGCTGGTACAGAAAAACAACTATAGTAAGAACACTTGGCGAAGCTTGGTATAACTATTAGAGAGAAAATTGTTACCCTATGAGCAGGGAACTGTTTAGTAGCATGGATCATATCAGAAGAGGCAATGTAGAGGTTGCACAAAAGCCTTTGCAATACTTACATGAGGATAGCAGGCACTTCAGACTAATAACCGGAAACAGTAAGACCTGCGTTAGAGAATAGACAATTAGAGGTGATGTAGGCTAAAGGAAATCAAGGGTAGTGAAAATAGTTGGTCATTTGTATATGTCCTCGAAAATTTCAGCTGAGTAAAGTGCTATTTATTAAACCAATAGCTGTCCATTTGTTGCATATCGACCCAGCGACATGTGAAAGTAACTCCGAGAAAGAGAAAACTGTGAAGTATATGCATGGTTAGACAAAAGAGTGTGTGACCAAAAAAGGAAAACCAAATTAGCAAACATGGTTTGCTGTTTACTATGAGGCATTCAAACATCCCTACATCTAGGAAAATGCAAACCTTGTATTGTATAGTACAGATTTCGAAATGCAATTTTCTACATCTAGGAAAATGCAAACCTTGTACTGCCTGTTTGATACAGAATTCGAAATGCAATTTTCTAAAAGCATCTGTTGTTGCAAGGAATCAACCGTAAGCCAAAATTATCTCATTAGGATAATTTAGAGAACCAATAGGATGATAATTATTGTGTTACGAATAACATAACAGATTGAACAGTATAATAGAATACCAATGAATCAGGGAAATACAATTTTGTAATTAACAGGAGGCAATCACATAAATTTTAGAATAAAAATTCAGAAGACTATATAATTGTTATTGACATCTAACCGCATATGTACTGCATCCACTGTGCATATCGATTGGAAAAGAATGACAAAAAAAAAAGCAAAAAAAAAAGGAAGAGCATACCTGCTGTTGAGGTTGCAGAGGGTACCAAGAGTCGTAACTCGTAAGGAGACGGGTGCGCTCCACGCCTGCCCTGCAAGAGAGCTGTAGGCAGGGGCGAGGTGCCCCGCTACGGTATCTGTTGTCGAGGCTGAAGGAGAACTCCGGCAGGCCACGTGCTGTGCAAGGGAGAAGGCTGGAGACTCGAGGGCGAGGCGGCGGGAGCGAGGCTGCCGGAAGCGGGCCGGCACCGTTGCAGGCGCCTTGATGGTGCTGTCCCTGGGCCTCGATGCGGATATGGCGGTGCGGAGCTTCGGCGCGACCCACAAGCGAGATGCCGGAGGCGGCGGCGCGCTGTTGGCGGCGGTGCATCCGTGCCGCGCGGCATCCGTAGGTCGCAGCTGGGGCCGCAGTCGGTGGAGGGTATAGGAACCACGGAGGTGACGGAGGTTGCAGCCGGCATAGGGTGCAGGAGCGGCGGAGTTCGCCGCGGCGAGGAGAGATGGCCGGAGGCGGCGGTGCGCTGTTGGGACGGCGCGTCCGTGCCGCGCGGCATCTGCAGGTCGCAGCTGGGGCCGCAGCCGGTGGAGGGCGCACGGAGCACGGAGGTGCCGGGGGTTGCAGCCGGCAGAGGGTGCAGGAGCGGCGGAGTTCGCCGCGGCGAGGACCGGCGGAGCCCCTCGTTGCCGTCGCCGCCATTTTTGTTTTTTGGTGGACACTGCAGCGGGCAGCGGCCCAACCCAACTGAGAGGCAGGTGATGATGTAGGAGCTGTGGGGCCCACGTGGTGTGCAGCAGTGGGCAGGTGCGCGTGGGACGGTGGGAGTGGCCGAGGCTTGCGTGGCGGGCATCTGGTGGCCGGCGGACCGATCGGACGGGTAAAAGAGCGGGCACTGTAGATGAACAGGAGACTGAGTCTGAGGATCGAGCGGGCACTGTTCATGAACAGTAGGCTCACCGGTTCTTATAGATAGATAGATGGTTCAGAGGCCAGAGCTGACCTTGGTCATTTCGGCATGATTGAAATTTATCCATCAGCTTTGTAGTTCAGGGTTCAATGCATACACCTCCAGATAAGAAATAAGGTTGAAATAAGACCTAGAGAAGTAAGGAAGTGTGCACCCAGGCACGTGCTGGCACTCTATTGATTCATTCTCTACTTGAACGCCATTCATGTCACATCAAATACTGCAAGACAATCGGATTATTGGACCGATATAAGCCATGTATATGGACAGATTACATTCTACATTTTTACAACATGAGGCCATTGGTTACAGCGGACTCTGAGTGACTAACCTAGATCTTTTGTACTTCCACTAACTCCCAACCCAATACCTGAAAAATCTAGGATAAATTCCAGAAAATGGTGCGACGTCAAGGTTTGAACCCTAATGGGTAGCGTCCCACTGGACGCGCACGCGTGTGTGTGCGTGTGGTGTGAGTGTGTGGGTTGTGTGCGTCCAAGTTGTACCGATAAAAAAAAAAGTAGGTAAAAACAGCTGGATTTGGGATTGCATGTAAATTACTGCTAGGACCCAAAAATGTACAACCTTTTCCCCTCCTACAGATCAGAAAATACATCATCTATGTTAGATATAGCAAGATCCACATGCTAAATCTAATTATTATATTGCTATTCAATAGCATCTTCGGCGTCGGTGAGCAGATCTGCGTTTTTGTCAAGCAGATAATCGCAGACCTCCATGAGCTCGTCAGCAAGAGGAGGGATGTGAGGATGGCGACTGTCGTTGTATAAGTGTGCGTTCAGTTGTATCTGTGCTACATCATGCCTGAATTCATCCCGGTTTCTGTACACCATCTTCCTCACCTTGTCCCTGATGGTACCAAGATCCATTGGATACTCTATGACGTCAAGGTAATCAGGAGCGTCTTTCTTTGTCACTGGTTTTAAAAATAGCAGTGCTCCACTTAAACCCCGCAAATGATCAACTATCTTTTCCAATATGTTGGAGAGCTCAACCTGCATGACGAGGAAACAATAATCAAGCCCGAATTCCATTTCCAACAAATCCCTCCATGTGTAATTTACTTTATTCTCTTTTAACAGTTGTACAATGCAATTAGCAAACCCTATTGTATCAAATTATCAGTGTGTATAGCAAAACAACTGTCAAATAAAGATACAAATACTAAAACAAGTGGGTGGACAGTAACACTAAAACTACAGAAATTTACTCCATTTCAAAATACAAGACATGCTTTTGCCATCTTGTTTCAAAATCCTTTTGTGTGTTTATTTCAATGATATTCTATTTTGCCATACTTACTGTTTTATCACACAGCTATATTCTCAACAGGCAAGAGGCAAGACATAAAAACACGCGCGATGCTATTGTCATTTTCCAATTGCAATACAGTTAAACATATAGCTGAAAGCTAAGAAAATGTACCTCTCCTCCTCTGCGTCGCTTAGCAGATGATGCATATCCAATCACATGAGCCGGACTGGATCGTTTTACTCCTTTATGTCTTTCAGGTACCCTTCTATCATTTCTGTATGGCCTGTGATCAAGTAAGTCATCATCTTTGAATTCATGTTTTTTCTTTTTCTTGTTTTTCTTTTTTGCCTTTAGATGATCTTCCTCCCTTGACGTGTATATCGCAGCATCAAAGAGCCTTGGTTGTGGCATTTCTCTTTGCCCTCGAAATCTCTCCAGGATCTGTCATTTTGAATTATGGCTTTGCTTCTTTTTCGTTCCAGACCAAGCATCCTCTCATGCGAGGAATTCATCTGGCTGGGTTCCCCACCAAACCAATGATCATCCTCTCTACTTTTATCCTCAAAACTCGATAATTCTACAATTTTTCTTGTCTTTCTGGTGGGCTCCTGACCACTCCTAGGTTCAACATGTCTTTGCTGGTCTATGCTTTTAGGCTGCTTGATGGTGATCTTTTTGCGAGGTGCATCCTTTTCTTCGGCAGGAGGCCGAAATACAACAGATGGCTTTGGAGTCTCAGGAGGGAAACCATCAGACTTCATCCTATTAGGTATCACTATCTTATTTACCTTTCCAGTAGATCTACTGTCTCTAACATCCATGCGTTTATCAGAAACGAGTGAAATGGAGAGTGACATGTTCCTCTCCAAGGATTTATCAGGTGCCCCTACTTTGAATTTTACTGGGACAGATTTTGTCTTTTCAATACCTTCCAGCCCTTCAGTTTCAGTAACTTCAGAGGAAACTTTTGTTATCAACCTTTTGGGTACCTTTGCTGGCAAATGGTTTATATCCGTAGGGTTGGTCTTAACTGAAGTAGCATCCATTTCTGACATTTCTGGATCCTCCCCATACTTGGGGCACAGTTTGTTAGTCCGCATATGCCCAACCTATACAACAACAAAGAGAAGAAAAAAAAAGTTATGAAGCATAATAATATTTTTCAGAAGGGTGCATGCAAGAAATTGCTTTACTGAACCTACCTGGCCACAGGCTCCACAAACAAGAGTATCCCCCCTTGCACCCTGTTTCTTCTCCTGGAAATATGGAAAAGCATGCCACATAAGAGCCACAATAGCAAAGACCAGATCAGTTTCTATATAAATCGCTCGTTTGAGAAACAAAGCTTCTCTATGAATCATCGAACTAACACGTATTCAAATTTTAGAATTTTAGCAGCATACTTCCAACCTAATACTTATATAGGCACAATAGCAAACCAATATCCAGTGGCACTGAATGGCAGCAATACCTTAAATTGCCACCATATTACAAATACAAACTTGTGCATTTTGGTTTCCAACTTAGATTAACACACATCAGCTACTTCTGCGTGAAGTCTGATGGAAAGAAAAACACCACAAGTGCATCATAATTGACGTACCGAATACCATTATACCATATATAAGTAAAAACATTATATTCGCACATAGAACTGATGCAGGTGTCTGATGTTTAATTAAAATAAGTATAATGGAGAAAAAAGTTGATTCAAGTTGACACACAAAAATATTCATGTGGATAGAACTTCACATATCATAGTCATCTTTTGGGCATACCTTATGTCCATCCTTTCCTAGAACACTTTTCTTTTTAACTAGAAGGATCTCATTTACATCGAGTGCCATCTTTGGTTTTAGTTTTGGGGGCAAACCACCCTCAGCAAAAGAATTTTCAGCCTGCATGGAATCACATGAATAACATCAATACAGATTATTTCGGCCAGAATAACAATAAATCGAAAGGGCAGGGCAATGAAGACCAGGTCCAGAACCTCAGATAGACTAATACCTCTTTTCCTTCTCTTGGTGTGCTCTCCTTTGGGGTTAATGCACCAGCATAACCAGATGATTTGATCATTTGCCCAGTCTTACTCTGCTTCATTTTATTGGCACCTATAGAGGTGCCACAATTTGTCAATTCCGCAGGCTGCTTTTTCCTCTTCACATCAGTACCATCATCTGCATCGTAAGAGACCATAAATCATATGCACTAGCAGTCATTTTTGCAAAGAACAAAGAAGAAAATAACTACCTTCAAGTAGTTTCTTTGCCAGAGAGGCTTCTGTTTCATCATCTTCAATTTCCTCGTTAATTTGGGCATGTGTAGAGCACCTTCTCATTTTAAGTCCTCTCATTCCATCTGCTTTGTCAATTCTCAAGTCTGCTGTACTAGTATCTTCGTCATCAAATTCTTCTGCATCTAGCAAGTTCTCAAGATCCCCAGCAAATGAGTCTAGATCACTGTTAGCTTCTGTGTCACTGCCATTGTCGTCACCATCTATAGCTGAAAGTGACTGAACTTGTCTGTCCCAAATTTCCTGACATTTCTCCCTAGTTTGCTGCTGAAGTTGCAGAAAAGACATCCTTTGTCCACGTGCAAACTTACTAACAGGAATTTCGTCAATAGTAATTCCCGATGCAGCTTGCTCACTTGAAAGCTTCCTCACCATAGCAATCCGATGCCACCTTGTTAATTTATCAATTTGCTCTTCAGGTACGCCAAATTTCAGCAGCAACTATATATAGCAGTGCATCAAATATTTAGTGAACAAAGTATAAAGGTGGAAAAAATGAAGGACATGCAATACATGCCAAGCTTTGGAGGTGGTCACTATGGATTTCCTTTTCACCAAGAATAGGTGCAGATTTTAGCAATATGCTTTGTGATAAATATACCATATATTCTATTATAGTTGCTTCCTTCAAATTCTCAGCTGTGAGCTGATATGATGTATCAATGAACCATGTATGCAAACCATGCAATGGCTGGAATAAGTTTCTGTTTCCTAAAAAGATTCACAATTTTCATTCTCAAAAGTATTACACATACACTACAGGAAGCTCAGCCTAGCTCGGTTGAGGGTGTGAATGTCACCTAGATCAAGTCCTCATCGAGGTGAATTTGAGTGCCTACTTTTTTGTTAACATAAACCCACATAGTTCCTCCTAGGTTGGTCCATTTTTTTAATCACTCATACACTATATTTTTTTAAAACACAAATGCCAGAAGCTTTGCCCCTCAATTAAGGTAGGAAAAGAAGACACTCATGCAATAATGAAAGAGATCATAGATGTCTGCTTCAACAGTAGTGGAATTCAGTATGCTAAAATGCCACTGAGTATGTCAGTGGCATATGGGATTAGGTCCCACCTGTTATTGTATAAATCAACACTGTACTGGTAAAATGAGAATTGTTTTTCGGGAGGCAAGTGTTTCTTTTTTAGAGGACACACGTGTGGCTTGCATAATATAATGCTCGCCTAAATAGGAATGCCAAAGGCCATCAAATATTAATACACACTCTATATGTTCATACTAAAGCATGTTCCATGATATTAGGGGCTTTTTCGTAGCCTCCCTCCCAGGCAAGATTCCCTCCTGGCAATCTTGCCTGGGAAACACACCCTTAGGCATGCCAACATATCCAAAGCCAGGCAATGTTTCCTATGTTTTATTACATAAATTAGTACAATGGTACCTCACGAGCTGCATCCATGCTCAACCTGCGGAGATCAGCATCAGTCCCAGTTACAGTGGTACCCTTTGCAGCAGCTGACTTCTTCTTGTGCGCTGAATTGGAGGCAGGTGCTTTTGGTGCTACTCGCACATAGCTGAATCCTAACCCACGGCCAGATGGATCTCCAACACCAGTGATTTCTAGTCTTTCTATATTTTCTCTGTCCTGCATGCACCACAGGAAATGTGATTAAAATCAGGAAAATGTATATCAAGAAACTAGGGAGCAAGGAAAATTAGCATCATATATCTTTAAATTTCGCATTTAGAAAAAACGCACTGATAGACATGCATTCAAACATACATAACCCAACCAAACTAGGACTGCCATCCTATAACTTTGCCCGGATAGAAACCCTACCAATATATCTGTTTGCAAACCTCTGTCCCTTCTCTGACTATGCTGCACTAGGGCTGATGGAGCTGGATGCCGTGCTGCTATAGATGTTGCTGCCTGATCTGTCAGGGGGTTGTCAAGTGATATGGGCGATCCTCCATCCTGTCTATACTGATTATTCTACTTCCTTGATTCTCTTCTCTCATCCACTTAGTATCATGTTTCTCCCACTTTTAACACACCTCACCTGAATCAATCTTAATTCTCTAACCTCCCATCTATCTTGCTGGGTACTAGGCAAACCCACTTTCTGATATACAGGACAATGGAGGTCCAAAACCGGCTGGTTATATGGTTTGTTTGTTGATTGGAGAGCATATATCCTACCAGTGGCAGACTGGCAGTTACACATCCAAACATATATATATTGTAGTTTAATAAAATCACCAAAGTTCAAAAACGCACTGGGCTCCCAGCATTCCTGCTCTCATTCCCTGTACACCCAACAAGACCTAATGTGATCAGCAACTAATTACCTTGTACAAGTTTTCTTTCTATTGATACCAAATAGTGACCCTTATTCCCCAATATTAATCGGGAACGAATAAATATGAAGGTTATTTGTAGTCTCTCTAAAGCATAGAGCACATCAAGTAGCACTCATCAGTTTTTTTACAAACAATGCATGGTTTAGGTCAATGAACTGGTATTGAATAAAACTATTGATGTTCCGGATCAGATTATTTGAGTAAAACACCATATGAGACCGAGTGTAAGGTACCTGATTAGTACAAGCAACAAAATTACTTGTAAGATTCCAGCTAGTGATTTGCAGTTCCCTCTCGATATGTGATGCAGCAGCAAGCTCAATAGCCTCATCAGGAAGCTGATTCATGGCAGAAGCCAGTCCAACAGGCTGGGTAAGCTTCAGAATTCCTAAGCGCTTGAGACGATAAAGACCAGCTTGCATACTCTCATAACAGCAAACCTGGATAATGATGTTTTAGTTGAGTCATCGTGATATTTTGGATTGAAAAGAGAACTGTAATTAAACACCAAGGCAACCTTCAAGAATAAATATCCTCATTATTTAGGTATTTTTGCTTTCAATAGAACTTTCTATAAAAAAAACATATTCGTAGTCAACTTACTCTGATGACCCAATTTTTAAAAACATTTCACCCTATATATTTGGAAATGTGAGTATGGCATAATAACCCGTGCTTGTGGTCCATATATAGATATAGAAACTGGGGGGGGGGGGGGGGGGGGGGGGGGGGTCCCTAAAAACTGGGCCAATACTTGTTTCTTTTTCTTCTTCTAATAAAATTTGCGGCAAAGGTTTTGCCGTCCTTTCATGGAAAAAAAGTTGTCATCAAGAAACAATTTATTGATACAAGGGCAACAATAATTTGCAGAAACTCACAATTTCAGGCGTCAATAATCTCCTCAGTTCTTCCTCTGATGGAACCCGGAAATCAGGTCTCTGTGTCCAGAAAAAATGCCCCTTTGGTCCTTTCTGTAAGGAAGTGCATGAGAGCATTAAATAAGGTTGAATAAGTGTCCAGAATTAAAATATAAAAATGCACAGATAAAGAAACTATGAATAACATGTGGTAGACAGATACCTTCAAATCTGCACAATGCTTCAATCGTTTTTTCACTATAGCTTCTGTCAGTGGACTTTGTATGGGTAACTCGTCAGCTCGAATCTGAGGAATAACATCAGGCCTCTCTCTAGCACGAAACTCACGATAAACATATGCAAGAACTCGGTTCAGAAGATAATTCTGCACGTTTTTAGTCCCTGGTGAAAAGACTTCCATATGAGGTTCCTGCAGGAAACCATGACTATTATGTTATGGATGAAATTGTTAAAGTTCCAAGACAGAACAGCTCCTAAACACACATGATTTATTTTCAATGTACTGTTCTAACAACAGCAGAAATTGAATGGAAACAAGAACTTGAGGAGTATTCTTGACACAAAAAACGAAGAACTCAAGGAGGACAAAAGAAGCGAATACCGAATATGGAACATAATTTCTTCAGAATTTTACGCAGAAATCAATAACCATGTACCAGTCATATTTGTAATGTTCATGTTCTCATGTACTTCTGTTCTCACTTGTTGGCAACAAACTGCCAACGTGTAGGATCATTCAGCAAGTGCAATGCCATGCTAAAACTAAGCCAAAGAAGCTTCTAAACATGCAATACACTACATTACTGAACTTCATAGCAGATCCCTATCAATAGAACAGATTGAATTTAACTGCTAAGCATAAATGAAAAACATGATGGACGAGAGCTATCTCTACCACTGTAACAAAGGAATATCCAATGTTTCAGCTATGTTCACTAAAGCAGTAAAGCCTAAAGGTCCCACACAGAAAAAGCACAAGCTAAACCTAAGAGGAAACAATGAATATTTCAGAACATGGCCTGCAGCTTGGAAATGCACCACAGCTGAGAATTCAGTGAGGGAATCCTATACTTGACAAATATAAGGACAAACTTCAGATAGGAAAGGGTTGGAAAGATTGCATGTCCTACTTATACAGAGCATAGTATTTCAGGCACCAGAGCTTACCTGTTGGCCAACAGCATATAGCTTGTCAATGCGACGGAGGGAAAGCACCCCTCTGGCTGAACGAACTAATAAGTAATCAGTTGGTGCAACCTTATGAGGAAATACAGGTGATCTATACATGTTTGTTTCAAGACAAGATTGGTGGGACCCAGAATGTATATCTCCTAGAAAAGGGGATTTGTCTGCAGGATCAATTGCAAGCACTGTGCCCAGTCCATCACTGTTGTTTCGCAGTGATGCAGCTGTCTGATCAGTAGGGGAAGTTTTCTGGTAATATGTACAGAGACGGGCTCCCATTCCTGCATTCGAGAGAAGCAAAGGTCTCTCTTCACAATATCTGCACTCAGGACAATAAATGACAGATGAATTACTATAGTGGGGAAAAAACATAATCAAAATTTGCCAATGTGCATAACCAACACAGCCTTGCACATATAAACATAATGATAAGCACTTGGCCAAAATAGAAGTTAAAGAATAAAAAATTCATTGTAAAGTATCAGAGCTCTCTATTCACAGTATCTGCATTCATGTGTTAATAACAAATGTGCAAGTCCATAATATCGACAAGCAAATCACAAGCACAAATGCTACCCAAGAAGCAACCTCACACACACTCCCTCCATTAGTGTAAGGCACATCATCTAAAAATTCAAATATTGTAATTCCTCCATCCAGAAATATAAGCCATATTTTGACTGTCTAAGTTCGAGTTTAATCGATAAATTAATATAAAAATTCACGAGGTATGTGATCAAATCATAGAAAATTGATATCATTGGAGTTGTATTCAAAGGTACATAGAATTGTGATTTTGTAACTATTAAGAAAATATTATAGCCCTGTTTGGATCCTTGGAATTGAATTCATTCTAATAATTTAGGTATAGATAAGCAATATGGTTGTATATGGAATATATTTGAATTTGAATACTATTGTTAGCCATACAAGGGAGAAAATTATAGTTGTAGAGTAGAAACATAGCATGGTGATTATAGAATCAAACTCCATCTCCCACCCTATGAATTTGAGATAGCCATACAAGGGAGAAAATTATAGTTGTGAAATGTCATATTCCAAACCAAATAGCCTAATCCATTGAGACTCCAATTCCTCCAAAATGAAATGATCCAAATGGCCCTTAGAGAAATCTCTGGCCAAAGTTCATAACA
Source organism: Microstegium vimineum (assembly GCA_022036555.1). Taxonomy (NCBI): domain Eukaryota; kingdom Viridiplantae; phylum Streptophyta; class Magnoliopsida; order Poales; family Poaceae; genus Microstegium; species Microstegium vimineum. The sequence continues at coordinate 43,950,565 of CM039126.1, forward strand.
CAATCAATAAAGCTATGTGATGGAGGAAGTAACTTCTAGCTAATAATTCGGTAGATTATATATGAGTTCAATGAGATACAAAACTGTTAGAATAATATACCCATTTCAATGTGCCTTCTTACGGTTACAATTTTGTAGCTCATAACAACACAATTCAAGAGATATCTATGGTCAAACTTCAACTTAACAGACCATGCCACATCAAAACTTGTGTAATACCACTTAGTCGAACTAGCAACTAACATTCAAAAAATCAGCACCTATACAAAGTGACATAAGTTAAAGTTCATTGAAATTAATACTTCAAGAAACAGTAAAGGGAATAAATTGGACCTACTCCATTAAAAAAACATGTCCATCCTTGATAGATAAGTCAGTTTTTTTCCTGAAAGCCCCAGGAGGCCGTAGAGGCTTGTCCTCGCCTGGTAATTTCTGTGCTTTTGGCCATAGATACACTTCAGTGCGAACAACATGCACAATGGAGTTTGGTCGCACATTTTGCATTGCTAACGAGATGTCATCCTCAAGCTCTTTCCCAGAACAGAACAATTTGATCTTCTCGGAAGGCTTCAATTCTGCAAAAAGTCAAGGCAGTGAGAAAACTAATTAAACTGGAGAAAATGGCCATTTTTCTTTCCCTTTTGGGGGCTTAAATTACACCAGTACATATATTGGAAACCAACTGCTCAACATAGCATAACAAAAAATCAAACCAATGGGGGTAGTAAACGGATACCAACCAAACTTCTTTGATGCTTTTAATTTGACAGAGATTGGAGTGTCCTCAGCATTGACCAAAATCTTGACTCCTTTTCCTCCCAATGACATAAGTAAAACAGACATCCTCCCATGGCTACAAGCAGTTCCTTGTAACTGAGCGGCAATTTTATTTTCATGTGGGTACCACTTAGCTCTTGGTCTATGAAAGTTTGCAATTTCCTTACTGCACAAAGTTGACAATCAGAGAAGTTATTAGAGATGAATTGAGCAAAAATCAATAAACACCATAGTGCAGTTCCCTGTGCAAAGAAAAAATAAAGATACAGTGGGTGGCATAACCATGACAACAAAATGTGACTTGAAAAACAACCTATGATCACACTTTCGTCAAGCAGTAGATTTAGCTTCCACTTAACCAAATGTGACTTGGAAAAAAAAAAGTATGGTCACACTTTCAAGTTCTGAAAGTTGTCTTTTATACGTTAAGAGGAAAATATGAGGTGCACAAAGAGTCTTTGAACATACACAAACTAAATCTTTTGCCTTGGTGCGAGATGGGAGCTTTTTCATATTTCTTTAAGATAAGACTGAGGATTCAATCAGATAGAAAGCTCCCATGCATCCGAGCACAAGAACGAGTTGGTGCATAGGTTTACCAATACATACTCCCATGCATCTGATACTTTATCTTTATCTTGAACAGGGGGCATAATTATCTCCATCAAACAGCCATGCAGGCTAAAGAATATTCATAGGTACAGAAATATTTCCTCAGAACAACAAACCACTGCTAGTTGTTCTCTTGATTAGATATAGATAAAGGCTCAAAATCAAATGAACATTCAGTTAAAAGGAATATGTTACTAATATTATTGACTCTTGCATTTCTAGTCACGTCAATGAAGTAACAATGCAACAGTTGAAAACATGAAAATCTCATTTGAGTACAGGCTTGTAACTTGTAAGACAATAGACGATGAAAAATCATGGATGCACGTAACCAGAATTTGGCAGGAAGGGAAGGAGGTCTCATACTTGCTCAATACTGGCTTCATGGTTTGCAGCTTATGAGCTGGAGCAGAATGCACCACCTTTATGCCCATTAAAGCACGTTTCTTAGTATGAGATTTAGCTTGATGTGGAATCTTCCTATTTGAATAAAACTTGTCATTGGAGATGTTGAATCTGCCACTCAATGCCTTTGCTTGATTGTCAAAATTATCAACTGTTGGTGCTGAAGTCTTGGTTGACTGACTAATAATCATAGCACGAGCATGAGACCGGAGGTGATCCACATTCTTTTCATCTAGGATCTCAAAAAGCATATGATCATCTTTGAGGTCAAAGATCAGTTTAGGCTTTGGGGTAGCCTCATTACGATCCCAAATTATGTTATCCAACCATGATCCTTCTAATAATTCCCTGTTCAGTAAACTAAGGTTATTTAAACGCATCATGGTGTCAATTTTAACTGCATCATCTAAGTTATTTGGTGTTATGTGATCTAAGTTATCTTCATTTGTCAATGGAGGGTAACTTTTCCCAGGGGAGCAGTAGTTAGCTGGAGCAGGCATTTCTGTACAACCAAAAGTCTCTTCGATTACTGGGGAGCCATTGCTTTTACTCTGTACATCCCAACACCTGGATGCCTGGCCATAATCCTTACCCTGGTCTTCACCATGAGTGTCCACACTCTCTTCAGATTCGCAGATTTTTGCATAAGGCTGCTGATCAGTTGCTGGTGAATTGTTCCAAATGATATCACTTTCCCAATCATCATGCTCAAGTGGATAAAAATCAGGGCAAATTGGAGATTGCTGGACAGTACGAATATCCTTATGTGCATCTTTCATTGGTTGTTCTGAAAGACATGAATCCTTTAGCCTTAAAGTGACATCAGAAATAGACTCATCACTGTCAGTCTCAACAAAATCTTCATTCATCTGGATGTGCTTCAAATTTGAGAAATTTTGGATAGTGCTCCGGAGAATTAGTTCCTCATCTTCTTCAACATTATCAGCAACACTTGTGATCTGAAGCTCTGGAAGTAATTACATCAAGACCAATGTGATATTAGATGTATTCAAATATTTTGACCCAGATTAACTGCGATAACAAGCTATTGACTTGCGGCACATAGGAGCAACAAAGCCTTGTGGTAGTTTGATGATAGGAAAATCAAGTACATATGTACATTCATATAGCAGTAAAAAAGATCAAATACATTCCTTTCATGGAAATCAGCAGAAAATAAAGCGATTGTCAACTATGGTTATGCTGCAAAAGGATCAACAGATCAAACTAGAAGTCAAACAGATGCAGATTAGGTTCACATATTAATATTTTTTCTTAACACCAATCAATTAGAAGACCTGAAAGAAATAAGCCAACAACCTGCTTGACTTTCCATATAGTTGGCCCTTTTGATAAGCTATATCTTTTTACAGTAATCAGAACGATGAGGCAAATTAGACCTCACATGCAGCGTTTGTTTTTGGCCTAGTTTCAAAGTAATAATAACGGCCTAATCAGAAGAGGCAGGAGCTAATTTCTATAGAACTACTGTTTCATCAAATCAGATATTTGCCCTCAGACAGAATGAACATATAGGAAATCAGATTTTTGGAAATGATTAAGTATAAACTGTTGACATAGATAGTGGCAGTTAAATTTCTTCATCTCAAATTGAACACATGAGCAGTAAGGATAACCATGTTCCCAGTAACGATTGCTTTCAGGTAACATCCTCCAGCTACCAACTATCTATCAAGGTCTTGCATACATGGGGGAGGATGGTGCTTCTTGGATCTTTTTGCTGCAACATGCAGAATACCTTTATTCACTGGACGTTTGTGGTGATCTGTTTTCACTTTTCTTACAGGCTCTTGGATACCAAAAATTTCAGAGAACCTCAGGATCGCGTTCCCATCCTCTATGCATAAAACAGGGAGGGAAGTCGCACTTTCAGGCTCAAGATGACCTTCCCCAGTGCCCTTTTCATTCTGCTTAATTAGAGATGAATAAGAAAAGTGCTATATTTATATAAATATGATATAGGACAATGCAATGTTAATTTTGGTTCAGGCTTCACATACCTCCAAATCTTCATATTCAAAGTCCATGCTTTCTTCTGGATGTGATAACAAGCCAATCTTTTCCATGGCAAGGTTATCGCTTGAGGTTGCCACATCTGCCTGCTCGATAGAAACTATATCCAAAAAGATTACAAGAAATGAGAATCAAGTCAGTTAGCTATAAAAATATTAATAGATAAAAAGATTGAAATTCGATGTGTTAGTGCTGATAGATGAATGCTCTAGTTGTTTCAAGAAAAACAAAAGAATGCTCTATTTATTTTATAACATGTACTCGGCAATTAAAATCAAGTGTGCTTGAACAAAAAGGTTGCATAACATTCTCACAAGTTTTCATCTTCAATAATTAAAAGTGAAATTTATGCCAAACTAGAGTCTATGGTCACAAAAGAAAAAGGTGAAAAGGGATGGTCAAGTCTTCAGTTCAGGTTTTATTAGAGTTAGACTGGAACATCGCTACTATCAACGCTTGCTCAAGCCAGCAGAAGGGGGAAGTTCGACATGCAAATATGAAGACAAAGACAAATACAGTTGCAGACCAAAAAGGAGGTGCCAAGCTACAAATGTTTAGTCACTAGATGGAAGGAACAAATAACAGGGGTAGCATGGGAACCAGAAAGTAGTAAGAAATGGAATGAACGCTAACATAAATGGAACTTGAAAACATTAAGCACGTTATCCAGCATCACCTGAAGATAAATTTTGGGCAGCACTATCACCAGGAGGCTCATTATCATTGGGTGGTTCTTCTTCCTCATCGTAATTCTCATCGTCAAACACTGAAACTGTACTATTGACTGATGCATACACAGTAGATGAAGAGAAGTAATCCTTTTTTGACAACACATTGTCTTCCTCTGTAGTTGCTTCAACTTCAGGTCCATCATATTCTTCATCAATATCTTCATAATCAACAGCATCTTCTGCCTTCTCATCGTAGTCTACGTAACAGCAGAAAGATGTGCTATCAATTATGTGCATAGTTTGACATGGAAAAGAAGAATAAGGCCTTCCTAAGCAATGGCAAAGTTAGCTTGATGAATGACTCTCAAAACTGTAAGTGCAGCTTATATGGAAACAGTAATATGTCACTAACCTTGTTCAGAAGGATCAGTTGGTGCTGGAGACGACTTCATTAGCTAATTAGCAAACAAAATAGTAATAACTTGTTTCATAATGAAATAGGTAAGTAAAATTAATCAACTATATGCATAAGATAACATACGTCAATGTCTTTGAGAGATGGACCAAGCTTATCTGCCAGTGCGAAAAGGTGTTCCTTTGCATCCTGAATTAAGCAAAATAAAAGTAATAAGGAAATGCAACATCCAAATTACATTATATAAACATAACTAAATAGTGACTTAGTTTCCTGCAGAGACTCAATGGGAAAACAATAAAACAAAAGTACCCTAAGGCTGTGCAACTAACCTTTGTTCTGGCTAAAATTTAGTTAGTTCTACTAATACTATTCAGAAAATATCCAAATTACGAGAAAATTAGAATGCATGGACTGAGAAAATTTTGGTTCATAGCATTGATTTTTCCCTATCTCATCATTTTCGGAACTCAAATCAATTTAATCAGTGGAATATGGTTCTTTTAGTAATGCTGGTTCCAATAAAGCAACTGAGCACCCTAAAATATAAGTCACACGGATCAAATGTTAAGAAAAAGAGCACCAACAAAGAAGTTAATCTGTATCAAATCATGACCAATTGAGAATGCACTAAGATCAAAAACAGATAGAGATGCATGTCATCAGCTAGAGGCAGACACGTGAAATAAAATAATCAAAACAACAAAAAAACAGAACATTTGCATGCCAACAAAAACAGATATTAGAAGTCTGTACCTCATCAAGATAGTCAGCATCTAAGTCACCAGAATCATCTACATTGCCGAACATAAACCCCAAGAAGTGATTTCCTCCACCAGGCTCCTCATAATCCTCGTCGTCATCGTCATCTGTAAGGATGACAACAGTAATCACTAATAAGTAAGATGGGGTTATTCAAACAAACTCATTGCTAGTTTCAACCAACATTTCATCAATTGTACTTAGCTTCAAATAAATCCAGTTTTGGAGCAACCTCAGGAAATTGTTAGGGAAACTAAGAATCTGAGGGTTAACGCTAACACGATGCATTCCCAGACAGAGGGCTACATGCTTTCAGTATTCTAAAGATGCAGCGTTAGAGAATCTCAATGCTAGTTTCAACCAACATTTCATCAAGTTAAGTTTCAAGACATCACATAAAATACAGAAGATCATCATGGAACAGTTAACCCTACAGAGGATCATCTTCATACGCATAACATCATTTTGCAGTTTTATGATTCTTTGCAACTTCACAATTACAAGCCCATAGCAGACCAGCATGCCAACCACCTCATCTACATGGGTGGCATGTAGCTCCCGCAACTAAAATTTCCACACACAAAAAGAGAACATCGAATTCTATATAGCACCAGACAGTATGTCATGGGCTTATCAAATCACATTTGTAAACACGCACCACAAATTCGTTGCACAAAACCAGCAAATACACTAGTTCACATAGCACACCCAACATACCCAGCTATTTAACAACCCTAGGGGCCGCCCATCGGCCCTTGCACCAACACCAAACCAAAAGCATAACATGGCTGTGATGAAGACCCGGGCGTCGTCGAGCTCACCTGCGGCACTGTTGGTCGGGTTCTCCTCTTCATGGAGCTCGCCGTCGCTCATGGCTGCAGCTGCCGCTGTCCTCTACCGCCTGCCGCGACGGCACCAGTAGCTACAAACCCTAGGCCGCCGCACCCTCAGGCCCCTAATCGGCGCCGTGCCTCGCAAATCCTATAATCGCCGGGCCGGATTGGATCGAGTTGGATAAAAAATCTCCAGGAGTAGCGTAAAGGGCGAGGCCGAGCCGGAGGCGGGGAGACCGGGCGATTTCCACCAGGTCTCCGCAAGATTTTCGGCACGTAGGAACTGTGTCAGCGGAGATCAGCGGGGTAGCGGGGGCGTCCTCCTTCGTTTCTGGCGACAATGAGAGGCGGCGCGGCGGTGGCGGTGGCGGTGGCGGACGGGCGGAGAGGAGGGTCGTCGAGGGCTAGATGGGGAGCAAAGCGGAGGGCAGGGAGGGGCTGGGGCGCCGACTGCGGCGGCGGCGCGTGCCGGGCGCCGAGGAGGCGGGCCAGGCCGGGCCGTAAAAAATTTGGCCCATGATGGAGACCTAATATGCACGAGTAACCTATAAAAACGGCAGCCCATGAGCCTATAAAGGAAAAGGTCCAATTGGGCCCCCAATTATTTTGCCAGTCTCCCTTGTAAAACAAGACTTTTAAGACTTTTAGACTCCTTCAACTTTTGAAATAATTCGATTTACCTTTTTCTGTAGTTTTGAAAACTTTTTTAGCCGGCATGGTTTTGAAAGCAGTTTTAGCATCACATTAGCCGTCCTATATGGAGCCACAACAGTCACGAGAGATGTAAGATGGATTTTCACGGTACTCTAAGAAGATCAATTATTTTTTATCAAAAGATTTAAAAATATTTTTCTTAACAATATGGATTTAAATATACTAAAATTAGATTAACCTTAGAAAAGCATAGATAATTTATCTGAACTCAAAAAATATGAAAAGTAGTTTTATGTTTATTTTCCTAAAATCATGCTCTATATTGTTGTTCCTTTATTATAATTATTTTGACTTTACGTGTTCTCCTAATAAATCTAAAATTGGGTCAAATATGAAATAGAAGATGCATGCCAAGACAAATCCTTGCAGACTCAAGTGTGAATCAACGTGCAACTCGATGTGCAACTAAAAAAAACATTACCTCGACAACAATGTCTTGCTTAACGATCAAGATATACACAGAAAATCTGAATAAAAACATAATCCAAGTTCTAGTAGTTAAAAACGTGTATCATATGATTTAAATTCGTAGTAACACTTTCTTTTCCAAGGAATATCACGGTTATGATGTATGCTGAAAAATTCGTAGTAACACTTTCTTCTCCAAGGAATATCACTTTCTTCTCCTAGGAAAATGGAGAAAAGAATAGGCCACAATGAAAGATTAGGGAGAATAATTTTTCAGATCAATTTTTCTTATTCTTCGATGGCAGAAACAAGAAGAAGGAAGACACCAGAAAGAAGAAAAAGATGCTCGATTCCACCTACAGGAACGTTGACCGTCGTTTGTTGGGCAGTTCTTCTCAGGCTATTTGCCGAGTGTTTGCCTGTGCGGTCATCTACACTGCAAAGCGATTAACAGGTTCGATTTTGAGTTGTGCTATTCACAACGTGGGTACTATTTTGTAATGCAAAGTCCTTATAATGTATTGATGTACCCAGGTTTCACATAATATATTTCTTCTTTCGTCGCAAAAAAAAAAACATATCACTCTCTCTGTCTCTCTCTCTCTCTTTGGTTTACACCACTTCATTTATCATAAGCTCATAGTATGAGAAATGAGGTCCTTCCACTAAAATTAAGAAATAGACCGATCATCCATCACCCCATCTACAACAGGTTGATTTCTCAAACCAAACACTACGTTACAGAATCAGAGAGAACTCTGAATCTGTATCGGCTTGCAGTATTAGTCCGTGCAATTTTGGGAGAGCAATAGAATTCAAGGATTATTCGAGACTTGTAGCCCAGCCAAGAACCAAGACACTGTTGATTCACAGAAAACGTAGGACGATAATGTTTCTTTTTTAAGAGTCTGCAGCATGCATTTTTTATGAATTTTGTACTGAATACATTCAGGAGCACTCTACATAAATTAAGGAACCTATGCACAATATGGCACAACTATATGCAGATACTTTTAAACGTGTTTTACAAGGAATCCTGAAGAAACAACAGAGCTTGGCCTTGGACAGAATTCTTCAATATGGCTTTTGCCCGGAGAACATGATAAATGACCTCTGAACATTGCTGCTGTAGTTGACAAGGCCACAGGATTTGCACAAGTCTTCTAGCTCTCCTTCAGTAAAATAGTTGTAGCTGGTGTTAACTGGTCCAACAATCTGCACCATAAAGTGGTAAAAGGCAGAACAAATTAGATAAACTCAGCGAAAAAGATAATAATAACTAGCAAAGAGGGCCAAATACCTGTCTAAGTGGCCTCAGTGCTTCAACAGAGAATGGGTTGTTCCTGGGAGAAGATAAGAAGGTGGTTCCACAAAAAACTCCACCAGGCCTCAGGACACGGCTTATTTCAGCTATCTGATAATTAGACATCAGTAAATATTTCATAATCACACGAATGGAAGGGCAAGATTGTCATTGTCGGTTGACGGTTGGCAGTGCACTAATGATATACAATTTAAGTTCTGATTTATCGAGTTGGCCAAGATGCAATGTCGTATTCAGATGACAACAACATGAATAGAATCAGGGAAGTTGTACTCAAAACCCATAGAGGAAAATGTTATCACTATTTAATATCAAATAATGGCCGTTCATGCTTCTATATACTTTTGCTAAAATTTCAGCACGGTCCCAATGGATAAGGTAAGAGTATGATTTATAAGCATCCAGGTAAGAGTATGATTTATAAGCATCCAGGTAAGAGTATGATTTATAAGCATCCAGGTTTCATCAGTTGTTTTGTTTAATACAAGACAAATCTTTATGAGAGGAAAAGTTATGGTTGACTAGGAAAAGCTTATTGTACCAGATGTAGCTATAAGCAGATGTTGTGCAGTTACATGTTGTATAACAACATAAATCTTAATCTTTTTTTTTTTGGAATATTAGCACAACTGCACGAGTCAAGTGCAAATGAGAAATTGTACCGCATTAGAGGGTGAGGGCCAACAATGGATAGCCGCTCCAGCATGAATGGCGTCTACTGAACAAGAAGCAAAAGGGAGCTTGAAATATCTGCTCTCACGAGTGCTAGATTCCTGTAGAACCAAAAGAGGAAAAGAGTCATCGCTTTGCATGGCTTGATATTGGAATAAAGATAACAAAAGTTATCAATTATTGCTTAACTTATATATATTGTTCAAACCTCAATTGGGGGGAAATTTTCTTGGGAGAAATACAGTAACAAAATAATGGATGCACTGTTGATTACAATCAACACCACAGTGTTTAGACAATAGATACTAGTATTGTTGGTACTCCTGTTCCAAAAAAAAAAGTATTGTTGGTACTCCCTCCATTCCAGATTATAAGATGTTCTGGCTTTTCTAGATTCATAGCTTTGGTTGTGCCCTGTGCATTTAGATATACAATATGTCTGGATCCATAATAAAAACAATTTATTTAGAAAAGCCGAAATGTTCTACAATTTGGAATAGAGGGAGTATTAAACTAGAAAAAACAATAGCTTCCAACAAACATCATAGTGATCCCCCGCACTAATCTTTCATTGATAATATGCTTGGTTTGTTGCATCGAAATGCTTTGACCTTCCCCAACTTCTCAATAGCTAGTTAGTGAGCATGAAGTGAGTACTGGATTGGGGAACTATGATTCCTAATTCAACCCTAAATCCCCTGTTAATCTGCATCCATGATCCAACATAAACTTTTCCTTCAGTGCTACAGGGGAAGCTCACCACACATGAAAAAAAGATTCAGAAACAGGACAGAGAGCTTACACATTGAGGAGAGTATCATCTTGCTTAATGAATTCATAGCATTGGCGGAGCATATTCTCAGAGAAGTCCAAAGCGATCACAGATGAGTATGTCCCAGATTTTGCAAACTTCCTAGTAAACAAGCCACTGCCACAGCTGACATCAAGAAGGATACCACCAGCAACGGGTTGAAAATAGTCTTGAGCCATTTGAAACTAACAATGCCAGCAGATCCGAAGAGGGACATGCATAAGAGAGTGAAGAGTTGAAGATCTTTGTGATGAACAACCTTCGAATTGCGACGACTTTAAAAAGTATTAATTGTTCAATCATAGGAAAGGTTTTTCTAACTCATCGTGCAGTAAAACTATGGTGTCAAAGATGAAGTTATCCAGCAGAAAAGTACCTCTTCATCAAGACCAGGGAAACCACTCCGATTAAAGTTTTGTCTCCACCCTCTCTCATAAAGAAATGAGACAAGTGGACTCCTGAACAGCTCAGTTCTAGCAGGCTTCTGTTCACTATATTCTTTTGTCCCTGCAGTTACAGTGAGGTCCAAGAAGATGTCTTTGCTGGTAAATGACTTGTTGCACTTTGAACACTTGAATCCCGACCTATAAATTGCTGGCCTGGGGCATGCATATATAATCCAAAAGAACATAAATGTCAATCAAGCCAATAACATTTGCTGGAAAGATGAGCAGAAATGTATTAGGACATACAAGGTTATGCCTGGTGGCCCTTTTCTCATCAATGGCTCGTAGCAGACAGGGCAGGCAAACACCTCAGTTTGCATAATGCTATTCTGCTGCTGCTCTTTTATTTCCTGTAATCACGAAAATTACGAGATCTTTAGTTTGCATGGTACAAGGAAGACATTATTGTTAATTTGTTAGGGGGGAATGCCAAATGTCCTAGAGAAATGGATAGCAGGGTCTGGTAGGAAACATTTTGCTAGTAACAAAGAATTGACCCAATTGACCCACATCACAAAATCACAAAACCCAGAGAAATTCTCAGAGGCAAGGAGCACCACCAAAATTTAACAAAACCGACATAATCTAGGCATACATGGGCAGAAAAGGACTCTGACAATCAGAAGTAGGAACCACTATAGTCTCTGCTTTCCACTTAACTTTTCCCAAGGCACCACGTTACCCGTGATTTGGATGTACCCAAGAGCAGAGCAAGGTGATTGTGGAAGATGCGTAGGTTCATGTGTACAGATAAACATGTCAGTTGATTATCCAATGGGGCAGGTCTTTGGTGTGATGGCGTCACCAGTTAGTCCGCATATACCAGGCGCAGCAACTGATACCAGAAATACGGACCAGGCTGCAGGTAAGATCTCCATTACTATTTACCAGCAGCACTGATTACTGAAGGGAGCCGTGCTAATCGATCAAGCAACCGGTTGCTGGCAACCGAGCCAAGCATAACCGCAAACACGTAGCGGCCAAGATAACCAGTCCGTTGACTACAGCAGAAGCAACCTGTAAACACCGACGAGAGGAGCACGTACCGGCTCCGCGGCGATCGCCGCGGCTGCAGCAGCGGCGCGGAGAGTAGGGAACCCGGGCCGACGGGAACGGGATGGGCCCGCGGCCGGGGCGGGGAGCTGTAGCGAGGGTCGCGCGGAGGAGGACGCGGCCGCCGCGGGTCGTACCAGCAGCTGCAGCAGCTCCATGGCGCGGAGCACAGCGACCGACCGACCTGGCAGAGCTGCGTGCTTGGGTTAGCGCTGGGGGTGTTCGTTGTGGGCGGCAGCGTTTACGGCGTGGCGTGGCGTGGCGCGACGCGCGCCCGTTCGCCAAAGGGGGACATGGGCGAGACGGCTCTGATCCTGCGTCGGCCGCGTGGCGAGACGCTCTGCCGTGGCCCGTGGTTACCACTCGAGCGCGTCAAGATTTTTCTTCCGTTTCCTCGTCTCCGGCACATAGCAAAGCATAGCTCTGCGTAGGCAACTCAGGAACTGCATCAGCGTGTCACAAATCAAATTGTTCATTTTCCCCGTAGAAAATAGATCTCCTATCCTCCACTGTCCAAAAAAAAAATCTCGCTTCTCGAGTAGTAAAATATTACTAATTTTGAAAAAAATGTAAAAAAAGTTCTGATATTTATAATATTCAATAAATATTATTAGATTTATTATGAGTTGTATTTTTTATAAGAAATCTAATTAAAGATCTAAACGTAGATAACATATTTTATAAACTTACAAATTTAATACTTTTTAAGTTCATGTAAAACGAGATTTATATTCTTTTAAAATTGATGGAGGGAGTACAAAATAGGCCGTCAGCGTCCAGTGAAGAGCTGGAGGGAGACGTTTTTGTTAAGAATCGGCCTATGCACGGATCGTCAGATTCGTTTTTCCCTTCCCGATCCCAAGAAAGAGACGCGTAGAAGTTGTAGATTGATCCCGTCTCCCTCTCCCAATCCTCAAGAACAACATAGAAGAACACGCGGGAGACAATATTGTGAAACTTGTATTCTCTTCTATTCATTATAGATGCGTACAGGTTTCTTTATAGTCTTAACCCTTCAGGGGTATATTTGGTATGAGCCCATAATTATCCATAGGGTTATTGTTTCTCAACACTCCTCCTTAGGCGAATACCGCGATCAACTCATGTCTCATTAAAACTCCTAAAAACCTAGTGGGAAAAATATGGAGAAAGAGTACACAGTGTCGCTAGATGTATTGCACTTGTTGCCTCATTAAAAACCATGATGAGAAACTTCTGGAAAACTCATTTATGGAAAAAGAGTACAACGGTTGTCTTCAAGATATTTTATAATCTTCAGAATTATAAATTTTATGATCTTCTGGATCCGGTTTCAAGGGAAATTCAGGGCGATCTCCCCTGAACTTTGCAAGTCTCTCAGTCATCTAATACTAATATTATGGATACATTTTCTGAATGCAGTAGCTAGTAAAGACTTAGTGAACAAATCTACTACATTGTCACATGACTGGACTTTCAAGATATTTATCTCACCCTGCTTCTGGAGTTCATGAGTATAGAAAAATTAGGAGATATATGTTTAGTCATATTACTCTTAATATAGCTCATTTGCATTTGTGCAACACATGCCGCATTATCCTCATAAATAATGGTGATGTATCAACAGTACTAAGACCACATGACTTCTGGATATGGTTAGTCATCCGCTATAGTCAATCAATCTTAGGTCCTGATTCTTCAGGAATTATAGACCGATATCTTGAGTGTCATTCAGATATCTAATTATTGTTTTAACTCCTTCTGGGATTGATTCTAGATTCTTCGAGAACCTTTATTTTCAACACATAATAAAACATCACAAGTCTGTATTTCTAGTATACTGGGCAAAGTATTGCTAGTAGCACCAAAATACCATATAGGTTTTTAGCAAGGATACTTCAATTCCAAATCTTCAGGTGGAAAACACATTATATCATAAGTACACATACATATACTTTTGTTCATTTGAGTTTCTCTTTTCACTCTTATATCTCGGGTCTCACATGGGTCTTTATTCCTTCTAGGGAATTCATTTATTTGGTGCATTCAGACTATAACCATGTATTCCTTCAGGGAAAAAAACTTCCGGGGTTGATAATATTGGTATGAGATTTTGATGTTGCTCTCTATGGATTTTCAGAATCCAATAACTGCATATTTAAATTCATGCCATTAGCCAGATTCATAGCGGAACATATTTTGTAAAACTTATGTCGAAACTGGTCTCTATTAAGACCTTTTGAACCATCGTTTTTCACCACCCTTTAGTCAATTAAGACCCATGATTATCCTAACATCAGGTTCAAGATATTCACTTAGCGATTTTTGGTTCAACCTCAATTGCATATTTCATTTGACCTGATATGAGAGCTTCAAGCACTCTTGCCATGGACTTTATTCCGGATCCAGGTTCTCATAAAAGAGACTCATCTAGCAATTATAGAGGTAAACAAGTATCGACATATTTTTTCCGACTTAATAACAATCTTCGTTATATCCCAAAACGATAGATCCATTATTGTTCCATATTCCTAGCTTTACATTACGCGCGCATTGCTAGGATTTTCATCTTCAGGATGAACCTCATCGGGAGGTAACTCACCAACTGGGTGATTTCTCTACAGGAGGAATAGAGGAGTTCTATCACACATAATGTGAGTTTGCTTTGTGAGCATATGCTTGTGACTTAGGCCTCTAGATCTTAAATGCAGGCGTCCCACATAATTTGATCAAATGCCGAGGTCAAGTGGATATGAAATTAATCCGGGTATATCCACATCTACTTCGGGTAGAAGTATTCATTTAGATTTTAAACAATCTAGTTCCTCCTCATAGATATAAAAATTAACTGGCATAACTCCATGTTATAGAATACATGAGTTTTCGTATTTGTGCGTTTTGATTCATAAATATCAAGGCATTCCATAAAATGGGCATTCATCTCCCCCTAATGCCGAGATATTTAATAGCATACTAAAAATCCCTATTTACCAACTTCTAGTGGTAAATATATGTATGCTTTAGTGGTGATTCATTTGGGAAATATTACACACTTTAATATTAGAGGGTCGATATATGCAGTGAACTTGGACTTTATTAATGCAGTTGCATGAATACTGCATGTATTTCCTTCTACAGGAGGAATATACTCAACTTCTTGTCAAGTCCACAACTTCTGGTGAATTATAAACCATTATTCTGCAAGTTCTTGGTTCAACAAATACATATGCAACCTTCTTGACTTAACACATGTAGTTATGGACATAACACATAAGTTGACCATAACAATCCTTCATGGACCTATGCTCACCAATTGTTGTATAATTGACAATCAATCTGTCCATTACATATATATATTGACCTTCTAGGTTATATGCATGGAAAAAAGAAATAATTAATGGTGGTATTGCGCTTTCAGGCGCGTTAAGGTTAGTGTGCATAAGTATGATATCAAGAATATGACGTTCGGCTATGGTTGCCAAGCAGATGTTTTGGATGCAGAATTACTTCATAGTTCAGCTTTTTTTATTGCCCAAAATTTGACCCAATTACCCGTACCATATAGAAAAATTGGATCATTATATTCATTGCAACATAGTCATGTTCCATATTAGTTTGGATCAATTCATTGTTCAGCATGAAAAGAAGCTCCCAAAATAGAACAGATAAGACCAAGAATTTTTCATTTGTCTGGGAAATAAACTGTTCATCAAGATCAACAACGACCAATATCCTTCTGGGATATACTCTCAACTAATAGCGCAACTTTCATAGGTAAAAAATACATTTAAGACATACGTAGTTGTCAAGATCCAATTGGCCTTTCAGAGCCTAGGATAACTACGATAATTGATTAAAATCAAAATTAGCTTCAAGCTATACTTTGACATTGGATTCATACTTATTTTTTACTTTCCATCTTCTGATAGATGGCAGACAGGTCTTAATAAATTAGGTGTGGTGTGGCGTATACTAGACTCTAGATAGTATATTATCGAGTAGCCACTCCACCCATGTTTGCCGACTTACATTACAAATAGATAATACAATGGTTTCCCGCTATGATGCTCAATATCAATTTAGAGACTGTGAGTATCTCTGATTCTGAGTTTCATGAACACTTCAGGGTTTCATAAATTTTCTTCATCGGGAAGAAGTATCATGCTTTCGCACTAACTAAAAAAAATCTCAGAATATTAATCAATTTCATATTTTTTATAGCAACTTTCTGTTGGCAAGGGAATGTATTATCTATTAGTTTAAAGTCATAAAATAGGATAACAACTCATACTTGTTCTGCAGCAGAGAAACAAGGGCACACATGGTGACTTTAGGTCTTATGTTGACCCAACTAGCGTTGTAATCCTATATAATCATGTTTGACAATTATACATGACGGGGTATTAGCTCTCCTCCAGGGAAAATACAACATGAATCCCAAATTAAGATGTCTAACATACCAACAAGTCTTATGTAATGGTTTTTCTTCAGGTTACTTCGGGTAAATAAACCAAAGCAAAAGAAAGCGCTAGAGAGAGAAAAAAAATGGTCTTATAATCATATGTGTTTCGTTTATTTCTCATGGTTTTCCAAGCATACGTGCTTTTCTTTCTAGGGTATTTATATTGGTCTTATGATAATACTTCGGGATTATATAACCCACAGAAAATATAATCATGCATATGAATATTGCAAGGACAATCTCAAATCAATATGAAAACTTTTAAGGGGTTAAAACTATTTTAACACAAAATGTATGTAAGCACATAAATCTAGAAAATTCAACTTCTAGATTATTGATTGGAAAAGCATAATATTCAAATTGATTATTACTCTAAAAGAGACACATCATGTCCGAATCATAAACTATTTGCATAGAATGCCACTACCATAAATATTTCTGCTATTATATTTAACTTCAGGTAAATAATAGCAAATATATATATATATGTCATATGCTCAAGCTCATAAGCAATAAACCTTCAGGGTTTTTCAAACAAATAAAAGAGCTACATGATAATACAACCATCTAAATTTTACGTGCACCAATCGTAGGCACGACAATTACCACACCACGATGGATTGATTGCATTGAACCACGATATGCGCAATATCGAGGAAAGATAGTGTTGCCGCAACAGGCGACGACGAGGCTACACCACCGTAGTGGAGAGCAAGTGCATATTGGCCACTCAACGATGGTATGCGAGTAGCACAAGCCGAACAACGGCAGCTTTAGGCATCACGCTTCGGGCGGTGTGGTTTCAGTACAACGATAGTGAAAGCAATATGCCTTCCAGGCATGGTGCGAGCTATGCCAATTAAAAAAAAACTATGTAGAGCTTGATCCGACATGTCCAACATGTTTGTTCAAGAAAAAAAATGATCTACTAATATATACATCTAATCTTCAGGATTAATCTAGTAGAACTTGAACAACACATGCATGGCAACACGGTTTAACAACCGAAAAAGCTAATAATATGCAAAGATCTAACAAGCTATCATGTTAGTATCATGACCGTGATTCATATAGCATACCGAAAAAAAATACTAGTAGAACCCATCAGGTGTTTTTATATATAAAAAACTACTAGTCTTGTACTCCTTCAGAAGATCTACTAGAAATATTAAAATCTACAGGATTTATAATATAATAAATCTAGTAGAACAGTAATAGCGAAGAGAGTGACCGACAAACCTTGTATTGTACGTTCGTTGTCGTGGAAAATTTATGTCGCGTAGGGCATATAGGCAAGGCCAAAGACTTGCCTGTGTGGTGACGAGTTGAAGCTGGTCAAGACCACGGCAACGGCCGAGACCCGCATAACGTTGCCAACACGATCATGCCTCGCTCTTGTGCCCAAGGGCAATGGCGCATGTGTAGTGGACTGACCACAGGTGGCACTCCAAGATCCGATCAACTCATCCCGTGGCCTGCCATCTCATTGATGAATACAATAGAGCTATGACAATAGATGCATGTACTTGCTGCCGACCGCCAACATGAAGGCTACGTGCCGCCAACGTACGATGGAGGTGAGGTGTCGTCAAACACGTCGAGCCACGCCCACGCGTACAGGTCGGTCGTGGTCACTTGGCCTCCTCGCCGTGGTTGCCCGCGGCGTCGGTCATGGCAGCCAGCGGGGCAGGAACTTATGTCCGTGAGTGACGCCAACACTGGTCATGGGCGTCGAGGCTCGCATGTTGCCGAATCGAGATGACGCCGAGCCATGTCAAAAAATCAATCTATGATTAGGAAAATCAAATAGATCTTGATTTGATGGGAACCAAATTATGAACGACTCACCCAGTTGGAAGAGCTGCTGATAACGTGTTAAGAATCGGCATATGCACGGATCGTCAGATCCGTTTTTCCCTTCCCGATCCCAAGAAAGAGACGCGTAGAAGTTGTAGATTGATCCCGTCTCCCTCTCCCAATCCTCAAGAACAACATAGAAGAACACGCGGGAGACAATATTGTGAAACTTGTATTCTCTTCTATTCATTATAGATGCGTACATGTTTCTTTATATAGTCTTAACCCTTCAGGGGTATATTTGGTATGAGCCCATAATTATCCGTAGGGTTATTGTTTCTCAACAGTTTTAGCTTGTCTGGAAATCCTTGCGCGTGCACGTGCAGAGATAAACCTGATGTAGGTGTAAGCGTGTCCCGATCGATCATCAGGTTTTTAGACAATACTCCTTCGGTCTTAAAAAAGAAGTCACATAGAACTTTGCATATTTCATAGGACTTTCTTAAATTTAACTAAATCTGTAGAAAAAAATAGCAACATTTACATCTCTAAAAAAACTTATTATAAAAATATATTTAATAACTAATCTAATAATTCTTACTATGTATCACAAATGTTAATATTCTCTTGTATCTATTTGGTGAAAGTTGTACATGTTTGACTTTTTGGAAAATTAGAATGATAGCCTCTGTAGAACGGATGGAGTACTTTAGACTACCTATTTGGATGTATTAATTTAATACAACAACTGTCACGTGGAGTACTTCTTTGGTCTTGAATAAATTATTTTTTAAAGTTATCTTAAGTTAAACTTTTTTATATTTAATTAACAGAATCTATAGAAAAATAATACTCCCTCCATCTCAAATTATAAATCATTTTAAATATTTTAGAAAGTCAATGCATCTCAAGTTTGACAAAAACTAAAGAGAATTAAAATTTATGATATTAAATAGATATACTATAAAAATATAATTAATGAAAAATCTGATAATACTTAGTTAGCATCATAAATATTATTATATTATCATATAAATTTGGTCAAACTTGAGATGCTTTGACTCTCCGAGATTTTTAGAATGATTTATAATTTGGGATGAAGTGAGTAATATTTATGGCACTAAATGAAAAATGTTCTAAAAATATATTTCATGATTCATCTAATAATTATACTAATTCGGTGTTATAAATCTTGGTATTATTTTCCATAAATTTCAGTTGAACTTTAAAAAGTACTTACAATAGCTCATGTCATTGATTTATTCAGGGATGAAGTATTAGCTTTTCTTTAACACAGAAACCAATCCACATCAGTGCGGTTATATATACACTAGAAAAGTCACAAAATGGCGATGGCAAGGGTGTCGGCACTCGCGGCAGGCGAAGCTGAATCTAGATAACAACGTTAACCCCGGGTCGTCTAGCTAGCCCATGCAGCTGAAAATGATTCTTGTTTTCACTTGGGAGGCTAAACGGTGCGACGTGAGTCAGGGGGCACGCAGCGAGAACGAATTGGCAACGTTTTACTCTCCTGTTATTAGCTGCTGATTGGACTGAAACCTTTTGGGCGTCAGCAAAAGCGCAATCAGACTAGCGCTTTCTATTTCTGAAAACCGATCGAAAGGAAAGATCGACTTTACTCCTAGTAGCTCGTTGAGCACTGAGTATGCGATGGGCCATTCTTTATACGATGGGATGAAATTTGAATCGATCCTTATCTTCTTGTGTTATATATACTGGCCGATCGATGATGATCATGATGATAATAAAGAGTCAAGTTGAACAGATATCGCACTTGGCATCGCCTTTTTGATCCGGTGGCAAGTTGAAATTAAAGCGCTTGATGCATGCATGAGTCACGACCTGCTGTCTAGCTCTCCGATAATCTCGATCAAACTCTATCTACTAGGGGGTACTAGTAATCGTAATCGTGGTTGCCTGCTTTTCTCCTTTTCCACACAACTGCACGAGTCACAACTGCCCCATCAACGGCTCAAAACGGTCTCTCTGTAAAAAAGCCCAGAACAAAGCGATGCCAACGGACAGCAGCAACACCGCTTTGCGAGCTGCATGGACAGGGACCCAGCCGGGGGGTATCGCACGCAGGCCGACCATGGCTCCACCCGATCGATCCCTGGCCGCCCGATGTCTCGGCGGAGCATCCGGTTCCAGCCGGCAGCCGCGCGCGTTCACATCGACGGAAGAAGTATCAAAGCAATCCCTTTTGCTTTGATTTGAAGGCCTTTTACGCGGACATGCCGCAGCGGGTGCTTATTTCTCCTCCCTCGTACGGCTTCGGCCTTCCTGTCTCTGGCCCGACGCCCGCCAATTCCGTCCCTCTTTCGGCTGCGCGCGTATGCGTATCTGATCTGCTGCTTGAGTCATCGAAAGGATATATCCAGTTTGCCGCGATTGCGACCGCGAGGCCGGGCGTCCAAAGCGTCAAAAGCGTGTAGTAGTATTGTATTGCGGTTGGCGGGAAAAGGCCGTGTTAAGGCACTTATTACGATCCATCGGTCTCGGACGACGTTTGACGTGGATGCGCCGTCGCCGTGTGGAACGGCACGTACGGCGAGCTGAGCTAACCCAAGTGGAGTAGGGTCAAACCTGGTCGGCACTCTCTCGGCAGCCCAACCCAAGTGGAGTAGTAGTGTTATTGGGGAGATTATTATGGTTCGCTTTGTTTGTATATACTTGTTCAGTTGCTCTTGCTTGCAGTAGGATTTTCTCAAGACACCGCGTGATTAGTAATTAGATAAAGAAGATGCATTTCGTCCCACACCTAAGGGCTCACAAGGAAATGTATGTTGTTTCCATGGTCTGATTTCTGAAAGTGGGTCGGGAGAGACCTGACTTCTTTTGTCACGTGAGCTTCAAGTGTAGGTTAGACTTTTTTCATTTTTGAGAAAGGATTGGCCGTATAAGACTCTTACGTGCGGAAAAAACGAACGCGTAATGATATGGTCCTGTTTGTTTGGTTTATCAGCCACCCAAACAATTAAAAATAATATTAAAAATAGTATCGGCTAGCTTATAATTAAGCAACCAAAACAATTTCTTGAACAGGGTGATAGCCTCATGGACTAATTTTTTGTGTTTTTTTTTCAAAAAAAACTAAGGCCATGTTTCTTTCCCGATGTTTAACGGTGTGCCGCGATTGAGGGGATGTGGCTCCATGACCATTCCTTGAAATTGCAGCGATTTTATTCCGCTTATCTCACTTAATCGTCATGCAAATATAGAAAGGTATGGAAATAAATAAGCCCTTGGACTTAGGTAAAGGAAATGGTGGCCTTGAGGGCATGTGCCCGCATCACATGCACCGTTGGATTCGCATTGAGATGCGTGAGGCATGTGATGAGGGCAAATGCCCTTAACAGCAAAAAAAAAATACTGCGTCCACTTAGACTTAAGGGAGACTTTCACTCTGTTAGTATCTCAAGAGTCAAGAGTATCACAAAATCTAGGGTGCTTTGATGTAGAGTGAAAAATATCTCTTCGATCCCTAATGTGATTTGTGTCATTAGGTTGGCCGCCATGTTGTTTGGTTTCAATGCTCGAACTGGATAGTCGAATGAAAAAATGAAACGTTTTCCCCGAATAATGCTCGTCTTGGTTCGTTTCAAAGTCCTAGGATCTATCCTAGGTCACACCGTTGCATCGTCATTGGTTGTTTTCTTTTATATAATAATATCGTAATAAGATATATTTTTGTTACGATGGTTCAGCTGCGACTATGTTAGTTTTGTGTTCCGTCTGTTTGGGATGGGAAGCAGGCAGAAGGCGCTGCGGTGTTGCACGTGCCCTTGCAGACTCCGGCTGGTGGTAGGTACGGGCTTCCCACGGGCGGGCGAGCGCCGTTGATTAGCCGCGACCACAGCGACGATGCTGCTGACGTGGTGCACGCCTGTGACCGTTACCCGTCACCCAGATGGATCGTGCTGCCACTTCCGCCGCGGGGACCAGTACCACCCTACCCGAAGCGTGGGCCCCACGTAGCCAGGGAGGCCGTCTCAATCCAAAACGGTCCTGAGATCCCCTCCAACGAGGCCTCCGCCTCCCCGCCGCGGAAATCCCGGACAGCCCCTCCGTCTCACCCCACGCGTAACGGCGCCTTATTATCCCGCTGTCCCTCGCGCGTGGACCCCACCTTCCAGCCGCTTGCCACTCACGCCGTCGCCCGCCCGCCGTACCCCACACCCCACGCGGCGTCGGACGGCCGCCTGCTTGTCCTCATCCGTCCTTTTCCCACCGACCCCACGAAGAGACGCTGGCGTCTCCTTATTAAGCGAACCGCCACCTCCCTTGGCCTCCATCGCAAAAACCACTTCACACCTCCACGCCTCGCAATCGCAACGCATCCACACTGCTTCGTTCTTCCTCCTCCCTACCAAATCGCAGCAGCACTTCTTCTCCACTTCCCAAATCGCCGCGAAGCAAATCGTCCAGGAGAACAGAGACCTTTCGTTAGTTGTTTCTGTCCGGAGCTGTCGAGATCAATGGACGCCACTTTGCAGACCTCGTCGCCGTCATCCCGTCGAAGCTGCGTGAGAAGCTGCGGACCAAGGTGTGCTGCTGCTTCGGCGCGGGCAGCGGCGCGGAGAGGGCGGCGAGGTGGCGGCGGCGGGGCGCGGCCGCGGGCGAGTTCCGCTACGACGCGCTCAGCTACGCGCTCAACTTCGACGAGGGCGACGACGACGACGCGTACGCCGACCCCGCCGCGGCCTTCCGCTACAGGAACTTCAACGCGCGCCTCCCGCCCTCGCCGGCCGCCGCTGCTGCTGCCGCGGTGGGGAACCAGCGGCAGCGGGCCACGGCCATCGCCATCGCTTAGAGGTTAAGAGATCGCGCTCCGTGATGGCGTTTTTTTTTTGGCCCACTGTAATTGTACGATCTACTGAGCGAGCGACAGAGTTCTTCTGTGCAGCGACAACAACTACCTCTAGTTTTAATTATCGCTATATAAATACAGTGTTACTCTGCTAATCCTAGCAGCATCTAGGAATTAATGTTCCAATGTGTTTACTGTTTAGTACAGATTGGAAGTGGCGGTGATGAACCCTAGAAATTGGGGGCTTTCATTCCAGAAAGAAATATCTCCTCATCTCCTCTGTTTATCCCCTGTATATGTATGTCTTGTATCTGAGAAAAAGCAAAAGAATCTCCCTCTGGACTGTGATGACAAAAATCGTGTGATAATTGTATAGAAAAAAATAATAATCTGCTGACACATGAGGACGCGCGTGTGGTCGACGAAGGTAGGAGATTTTGCGGCTGGGGACGAATCCGTGATGAGGTATCAGACGCTGTCGCGTTGCAGACTCATGAGTCCACTTGCTTGTTTGGGAGTACTCGCTGATACGGATGAGTGCCCAGATTTTGCGGCTGGGAGCTTTGGAGCCCGATGCCGGAGGCGGAGACTGACCGAGCGGAACGGGGGTAGCCGGCGTTTGTGCGACCTGCTCTGCATTTGACTGCAGCAGCCAGCAGGCGTGCAATTGTGCAAACTGACAAACTGTAGTGTAACTGGGAGGTTGCAACGGGCAGCACGTTGAGGGTTTCAACGAGTTGCTGTCTTGGGCACTTGGGATTGCTCGTGATCGTTATCGGGGGTCTCCATCTCAATCGTTGGATGTATTACTCGTGATGTTGCCCAGTGAAGCTGGCTGGACGTGGCAGTCTGTGGACTGGCTAATCATCGGCAAGACCCACTTGAGGTGGCGGGTCGTCGGCACGTACAGACAAGAACCTGTTATCACTTCATCTTCTGTACGTATACTATAGCTTGCCACGGCCTTCCTGTGCCTTTTGCGATAGCAACGCACCTGTCGTTTACGGGAATTTGAGTTGAGGACTTGAGATAAAGGGGGGCAGGGGGCCAAGATCACCATGTATGAGGGAGAAAAAAAAAGGCGCATTTCTAACCTTAAGGCCATCATCACCATCATAGCCTTAAGACTTTGGGATTTTCCTATCGTTTGGGCCTCCGGGGATCGGCGATGTACGTCCACTGGTGCTACCGTACCGCACCCTTCTTGGGCCAAATTTCAGCCCGGCAGTTTTATGTTCAGGCGATTGCAGGGAAGTTAACATGGGCCAAACGCCGATGGATGTTGTTCCATAGCATTTGCAGCAGGGCTGAAAATGTTGTTTGTCCAGAGACAACAGAGGATGTCTCACCCAAAGCCCAAAAGAAACCTAGCTAGCAGTTAGCGAACCTTCCTGGACCAAGAAAAGCCCAAAACTATCTGCCTGGACCTGGTGGGCACTGAGCCCACTTACTAGTTCTTCCTCCACCGGACTGAGACTAATAGCTGGGCCAAGCCTAAAAATGTCTGTCTACGGATGAGACCAACACATTTCCACAGATGAATGAATGGAAAACGCGTAGCCTGTAGGCACAAAGGAAGACCAAGCAGAAAAACAAGCACGTACTATCTCATCACAAGTTCAGAATGGAAAGAAGCAGCTGCACAAATTACGGTAGCTGAGGTACCCCTAAAACTAACCAAAAGTAAACTAATAGTAGGAGTAAAGCCGTAGTAGCTGCTAGCAGTGCTAGCTGTGATTACAGAAGACGGTGCCTGCAGGCTTGCAGCTCGACATGTTTGTGTGGGCAGGCTGGCAGCTGCCCAACCAAATTGGACGTAGCCAGTCGCCTAAAAGGCGGGATAAAGAGGGAGCATGCTGCATGCACCGGTACATCAAGTATAATTTTGCTCCTGTCCTGCCCACGTCGAGCCGCTTCCCAGATTGTCCTTGCTGTGTGCCTCTGTGTGTATATATATATAGCTATAGCTATATAAAATCTCTTCAGGCTCGTCCTCAGATCTCATGATCCATGCAAATGCATGCGAGTACTTGCATTGCTGCTGTTTCGAGAGTACTTTTTTACTGATATTTACTTACTCGATCCATCTACCTGGTAAAAGCCGTCAGAAAGCTAAGATACACTAAAGCAGGGTAGGCTACTGTATATGATAATTACTCCTTCACCTTAAGCCATGCAAGTTGAAGCCGAAACCCTCCTATCATGATGATTCGCTGCTCCCTAACAGCTAGTACTAACAACAGTACTAGGTAGCAGTAGGTACCAATGGGAACTGGACTTTATGAACAAACATTAATTTTGCATTTGGTTGTTGGTCCTATACGCGGCTAGTGCCAACTGCTTCACGGCACAATGCAGCGCCTCTTTGGCAGTGTTTTTCTTGTTTTTTTTTTCTTTCCATAGAAGTCCTGCCAAACAATTTATAAGAGTAGTCATTTTTCAATAAAAAACAGAAAAGTTAGAATCGTTTTAGCCACATATTATGTCTTTCTGTAAACTAGTTCAAGTCCTATGGAGAAGCCCTTAGAAAGAGCATTGTGAAACACCCTCGTATTGCTCTGTTCGCTTGACTTATCAGCAACTGAAACAATGTTTATCTCACAACAAAACAGTCAAAAATAGAATTAGTCAGCTTATCAGTCACCGAAACGATCGAGCGAACAGGACGTCCTGCATAGATTAATATCGAGCCACAATTGTTTATATGAACCTTATCTGAATTGATGGCATCAGATGATGTAACCTGTGGAAATTTCACACATATACGCATAGATGTCAAAGAGTTCGTCACTCCGTTATTTGTTTTTTTCCCCCAAGCCATCTCCACCATGGAATGTGGCAGAAGGGAAAAAAGAATGAAAAGGAAAAAAAACACAACAGGATGAAAGCTAGCAAAGGCTACACACAGTAACAGCAGCAGCTTAACTAGACCTAGCCGGCGGTCAAACACGGAGGGGTTAGCAGCGATGGCGAGGCTAACGCGGTGCCGGTGACGGTGCCAGGGCAGGCTGAGCGGGATGCCGACATGGGACGGGAGGATTATTAAACAAAAGGGCACGGGCGCACGGCGAGGCGAGAGGAGGCGCGGACGCAAGTTTCAGGGCGGGAGCGCGGGAGGCCGGAGGCCGGCACCGGCAGCGGCAGCGGCAGGAGCGCACGAGGCTGGCTGGCTGTCCAAAAACGGACGCCGCGGGCGCTGCGGCTGCAAGCCATCTGGGTGGCCGCCGAGCTGGATACCGGGGCGGGCGCGGACGGACACATGGCCCGCGTCACGCACCCATGTGGGGCCGGACTCCTCGTGCCCCCAAAACCTAGGCGCCATCCCCATCAGATTCAGATGTTACTAAGTATTACAAGGGACGGTAAGCAGACTAAATGATGAGGTGAAGAAGAGAGAACAAGAGAGAAGAGAAGTGTGTTGTAAATTTACAGCTAACTTGAGCACAAGAACCAAGAAATCCAGTGAGATAGACAAGTGAGTCATGAATTAAATATGAAGGTGTAACTATTATATGAGTGAGCTGAGAGGTTGGCTGTAAAGATCTATACAACCAACAGTGGGTTGTATTATTAGTCTTGCTCTGATCCTACGCTACTGCTACTACGTAGTACTAACCATTAGATTTTTATTTTATTATATATATAGTACTACATCTAGTACAACAGTACCATTTCTTAATACTAATCTTGTACTACTAAGTAACTCACCATGAAAAAAAAATGAATATAGTATTAAGCATCTACTGCTAACAAGCATGTACTAGTAGAAGTAGCGGTTGTGTTTGGTTTATGTCCAAACCTGCCGTGCCATAAGTTAGGTCATGTTTGGTTTTCACAAGTTAGATGATTTATAAGTCCAAAAGTAAAAAAAATAATTTATTTTACCAAACATCCCAACTTATAAGTTTATAAGTTGTTCTACCCCAATTTAAAACTTATAAGTCACCTCATTTTCACATAGGACCACACCTTTTTTTTTTGAGGATCACACTTTAACCCTTTCATACATGACTTATAAATTATTGGAAACCAAACAAACATGACTTATAAATCACTGATTTTAAGTTATCTGACTTATTGAAACCAAACAGGGCCTTAGATATGTCATAGTTTCTTCGGTATTTTGGTTCACTCTTGTAACTACGACATACAAAAAAAAGTAGCACCAAGACACACATTATAAATTCATTTTTTTTTATCAAAACTTGTTACAAGTTTGATTTTATTTTTTCTCGCCTTACTTCCTTTGGCTGTCACAGTTTGATGAAAATTCATTGTGACAAACTTGGGCTTCAATCAAACAGACCCTAAGCTGCCACCTCAGCTTGGTTTTTCGTTCGTCTTCGCTTCAACCATTAGTTTTCCATCCAACGAGCAAAAGATCTAGAAAAAGGTAGCCATGCCCGGTACTGGAATCCTAGAACTCAGTATGCTAACCTTCTTAAGCTGCTGATTTCATTCCTCAGCTAAATAATGCGTGCATAAATATTCCTAATATATACTCCCTCCGTCTCTGAAAGAATGGATTTCTAGATTTATTCTAAGTCAATTTTTTTTTAACTTTGACCAAATTTTTGAATAAAGTATTAAAATTTATGATATCAAACTAGTATCATTAAATTTGTCTAAGAACATATTTTTACGTGATGCTCATTTTAAATTATAGATGCTGTTATATTTTTTTATAAGGTTAGTCAAAGTTAAAAAAATTTGACTAACACGGATTCTAAGAATGAATTCTTTCAGGGATGGAGGTTGCTCGGTTGTCCAAACTTGTTTCGTCACTCACAGCCACAACATCTTCCTTGGATTTGTAGCGACGGAGGGCCGGGAGAACTAAAATAAAATCCCGTGGTAAGGTGTAATGTGTGGGCTCCATGAATAGCAATCTCCAAAATTGGATGGAGCCAGATCTGTGACTGTGACCATGAGCCTCCCCTGCTTTGACTTGACTCGCTTCAATCCACATGCAAGCTCCTGTTATGTGAAGAGTTTTGGAGACTGGAGGCGGATGCGGATCTAGGTGTTGTTTGTTTCCCGGCTAAAGTTTAATCCATCACATTGAATATTTAAATATTAATTTGTATATTAAAGATAAATTAATTATAAAACTAAGTAATTAAAACTAATTTATAAGACAAATCTATTAAATTTAATTAATTAATATAAGATTTTACAATATGCCAATGTGGTGTGACACCATCATCTAAAAAAACCTACTTAGACGAATAAGATGAGAACAGTGTCATAGTACTGCTGATTTTGAATGGCCGTCTGTCCCAAGCTAACACAAGACGGCAAGGTACAAGGGATCTTTAGACAAGCAATATGACAGTACAATGGGAAAACTAATGTCCAGCTGGTCTTTGGATTCAGGGTCTAAAGTTTAGATCGTGTCACATCGAATATTTAGATGGTAACTATAAGCACTAAACATGAGCAAATTAAAAAACTAATTACATAGGAGTAGACTAATTAGCGAGACGAAACTATTGAACCTAATTAATCTATCATTAGTAAATATTTACGGTAGCATTATATTGTCAGATCATGGACTAATTAGACTTATTAGATTCATCTCACAAATTTGACTCAATCTGTGTAATGAGTTTTGTAATTAGTCTATATTTAATACTTCAAATTAATGTCTAAATATACGATATGACGAATCTAAAATTTAGACCCCAGGAACAAACACCGTAAAAATAGTCGTGCCACTTGCAGCTATATTATACATGCACACCTTAAAAATACATGGTAGTAGTGCAGCCAAAATGAATATGAATCCAGGGTAGGACGAAAGTTTTCGTCGTAATCCAGGATCAGATCGAACAATTTATAGGCACGGATTAGACAATTCAAAAAGACAAATCAAGTGCTTTTGGCATGTAAATTAAGGGCGTGATTGTGTGGTCTTATCTTTGGTGGATTAGACAACGGAAACTCGATGTGTGGACACATGTTGAGTGTTGCTAGACAGCTCTTAACTTAGGCCCCGTTTAGATGGAACCCAAAAACCAAAAAATTTCAAGATTCTCCGTCACATCGAATCTTGCGGCACATGCATGGAGTTCTAAACGTAGACGAAAAAAAAACTAATTACACAGTTGATCGAGAAATTGCGAGACGAAACTTTCGAACCTAATTAGTCCATAATTGGACAATTTTTACCAAATAACAACGAAAGTGCTACAGTAGCCAAAAGCCAAAATTTTTTGGATCTAAACGCGCCCTTAGGCAAGGCTCAGGTGTCCGAGTTTGGACACCTACGGCCAGGATCAGGTATGTGCCAGGGCATGATCCAAACAGGTCATTAATGCATGGGAGGATTAGATGGTGGCTCTCTTTGTGCCTTTACCCTACTTTTGGGAGAGGAAGTGTTAAGGTTTCCTTCCCTTATTTATTTAATACTTATTTAATGCATGGGAGGAATAATACATTTGGTACTGTATTTACATTTGTTTAGAAGAAACACTATTCATTCAGTGATAGCAAAATGTTTATTGACAACAAAGTAATCATTTGTATCAAGATCTCCTAGATTTAGTGAACTGTCCGTTGGCTAGATTCCTTGTGGTGGAACCTGTCCACCCGGGTTAATTCTCGACTTGGCGGGGTGCTCGTATTTTTCTGGATTTATTTATTCAAGGATTTTCGAGATGTGCCAAAAAAAAGACCTCCTGGATTTGTTTCTTGCATTTGCTCTATGTTTTACACGAAAACAATAAGAACATATATTGTGTGTTTGGTAGATATTCGATTTCTTGAAATACTCATTATGAATTTTTAGATGAAGCAGGTTTTTTCTGACTAATTCTTATTCGTAGGTGAACCCAAGAAACATTTTTTATCATAACTTTGAATCACATAATCGTTTGACAAGGATTCTCTTGGAGAGAATTAGTTTCCATTTGATAGAGAGTAATAGAGTATGTTGGAATCTTTACTAAACAAACCAACTTGTGAAACATATTACCCAAAACTAGAAGATGCATATTTTCACAACACTAAGTGATCAAGAGTTTGGATTACGGTTTACTCCCTCCATTCTAGAAAACTTGATGTTTTAGATCTAGGATTATAGATCGGGTTCATATTCGCTTGAGATTGAGGTATGCATGCCTCCATGTATTTCGTTTAATGAAGGATTTATTTCTTAACTAGCATAATCCAATTCCAATAAATAGGAGATACAATCTCCGTTGAACACTAATCTGTCTTAAAAATCCTAAAACAACAAGTTTTTTGGGGGGCAGGAAATAAGATCTCTTTTTCCCATTCCAACCAACATCCTTTTTTCATAATAAACGGTGTGTTAGGATTCAAAAAAGTGAAACTCTGTAGATTTTGGCTAATAATTACTCAAATAATATGCATATTTAGTACATAAATAAAAGCTACACCAATAAATTCACACCCTACATATCTTTTACTATAAGTTAAGTCTTGAGTAATTGGTTATGTATTATAAGAGCATTTGACAATGTAGTGTAAGAGTAATGGATGATCAAAATATGCTTTTGAAGACTTCTCCAAATCCTAAACACACCCTATAAAATAGATAAGAGGAAGTAACATGTACTCCCTCCATTTAAAATTGTAAGTTGCTCTAGCTTTTCTAGATACATGACTTTTATTATGACTTTTATTACATATCTAAAATAATTTAAGCTAAAACGACTTATAAGATACTACTAACTATCATAAGCCAAAAAGAGAGGATACTATAAAAAGTAAACACCATCAATTGGAAGTGCATCAGTGCAACCCGGCCCTACTTGCATCATACTCTAGTACTAGGATATAGCCATACCGTTATACAGATGGAGGTTAAAAAGACGACCAACGCTCATGATTGCATCAGCCGTGAGGATTGAGGAAGCTGCTGGCAGAGAGAATGCTTTGGTAAAGTGAGCAACTGGTTTAGTATCCTCTTCTCCACTGGGGATGTTGGACTGCAGACACAACAGCCTCCATGCATGCTTGGCCCCACCGAGCGTGCCTTCCCTTCCCTTCCTCTTGTATGCTCGCTTTTGCAGGATAATTTTAGGGTTCATCTTTCTGTCGGGCCCACCGGTCAGCTGATTAGCCCGGCATGATGATTAGTGACAACTAGAACTGACATATTCTTGCATAAAGAAGCAGATGGATGTGTGGGTTCAAGGTCCAAAAAAGGAATGTACCATGTAGAGCTGGGCTACACGGCACAACATCATTGGTTCACAGCTCACAGGTCATTTTTAGTTTGAGCAAAACAGAGGTAGGGCTTCCTTGCTTTGGTTGGTAGAGGATGTCGTCGAATCAAAGCCGGGTGACAGTGATCTCCATTTTAATTAGTGAAGTCTATAGCTGATGTCATCATTTCTACCTTTTTTTTCTTAAAAAACAACTTGAGAGGTAGAGGTGACACAAAGTCACAAACCATTTGCAAATCTGAATCTTAACAGGATTATTAGGTATAAGTTACTAGGTTTTGTTGTGTGGGATCCATCATCAAATTAATTGATTAAACGGCTTGTAATCACAACTAATTTTCCTTTGGACATGACATCCGACGGTAGTCTGTCCACTGATTGCAAAATTAGAGATGTTTTATGTCCGAACAAAAAAAAAGAGGAAATGTTGGCACAGATGAGACATTAGTTTCCCAGATAGTGACCTACTACCCTTTTCCACTCAGAGTTGTCAAACTCACCAATATACTGAATGACCTCTTTAGCTTTGGCTTAAAAAGCAACAAGGATATCAGATCACAGCTGAAACTGCTTTAGTGGAGTACTAGGATGCTAAAGCCACCTCCTTAACACATCTGAAGATTCAAGCCACGCCATTGCACCCCACATTAATGAACTGAGCCCACTTTAAGATTCTGCAGGTGCATACACTGTCGGCCCCAGTTGTATTTTAATGAAGGGATGATGACCAGTAAATATATGTCACCTACGGAGTAAATGTCAAGGCTCTTCAATTTAACTCACGCCTGGCTACAAAGATGAGATCGACAGTTCTTGGCTAGGGTATGCCGGTTGCTTTGCCTCTTACTGTTTAGCCTCGTCTAGGAAAAAATAAGTAAGTACTCCCTCCGTTAAAAAATGATAATCGTATTAGACCTGAGAAAAAGTCATACAAAATAGATTTTGACCATTAATTTTTCTTATAATATAAAGTCAATGACTAAAACATCAATACCATCATAGAGATAGTTTTAACACAAATCTATTGGTGTAAGTTTTATGCTCTAAACATTCATAAAATTTGAATAATTGTTGGTCAAAATTTATAAAGTTTGACTTTTCCTTTTGTCAAATACGATTATCATTTATGGACAGAGGGAGTATGTGGTAGAGTGTTTTATTGGGGACCAAAATAAGGACTTGATATTGGTGGAAATGATCAATCAATACTTTCTTCAAATTCTGGTCTAGAGTATGTTCCCATTCACTTGTTAAGGAAATGGCTATCAACAACGAATTAACCTTTTATTCTTTTTTTTAAATATACCCCTCCCGGGAAAGAAGAATATGACAAAAGATATGGAATACAATAAAAAAAAGATCCGCCAAATAGAGTTTCGCTGCAAAAGCGAGCATATGTGTGCTATCAACATGTCAAATCGAGCCCCTACACTCAAATGAAGTGTCTTTCTCAAGTTATTCAAAATTATAGCTTTTCGATACGATCTATAACTTTTTAACCGAAGAGATTTTGAATAGAAACCTTTATGATCCCAAAATATTATTGTAAGTTCACATATTTTGAAATTCAAAATTTAAAATTATCAAATAACCTCTTATGCTGATATGGAAAATATACAACTTTGTGTTGATTTCTTTTGTTTGAAGTTGTTTGGAGTCCTAAACTTGTTTTCAGATGTTATATATTTTTAAATTTAAAATGTAGAGTTCATACCTCGAATGTCCACATAGTTAATATCAAAGTTGTAGTGGCTGACTTGAGTTACATGTTTGTTGTTGACAAGTTTTCTACTTAAAGTCGATTAGAGTCGCTAATGAGTGTTTTAAACATATTTTGATACCTTTTTTATTTTAAATAATCTCATAGATACATCTTTTACAAAGTTGTAGTACTTGTTAAGATTTAAAACTTTGTAGTTAAAAGTTTTTTCACTTGACTTCATAGTAGCCACGTATGTAATATAAGATTGTGAAATACTTTCTCCGTCCCTAAATGTTTGCCGCCACGATTTACATGCCGATAAATTTGACTTGATTTATAAAAAAATATGTACAACATTTGTATCTCCAATAAAATTTATTAAAAAATAGATTCAAATATCTTTCCAATGATATTAATTTATGTATCATAAATAATAATATTTTTTTAATATATATTTAGTCAAAGTTGATTCTTGGGAAGCCAAAACGATAGACACTTAGGGACAAATGAGTATTGATATAAATAATAGCATATTATATATAGACATAAAGTTGTAGTGCTAGATGGAGGTTGTGTTAAACATGAGGTCTAGCGTTTGATTCCTACAAGTTGCAAGTTGTTTGGTTTTTGGGTTTTCTACCATTAATAGAGTCGAAAGCCCTTAACTAACTTTTCCTGCTTCTATTAAGATTTGTTAGTGGTGACGTTCTTTTTTTCAAGCTATCCTTGCATTCAAATGAACTACCTTGTATACTAGCAAACGCATTAGTCCATTTGATCATGTTATCAACCAACCACAAAATCACACCAGACCCATGTTAGGTGCCATTTTCCTCACACAATGAAAATGAGAAACACAAATGAAGATGCCAAAAAAAAGTGAAGGCTTGTCAAATTATTTCTTGTATCCCTACAATATGAATGATTTTTTGTTATTTACTAAATGGTTATTATATAGAGGGAAGATTTTATAGAGAGGTTTAAATATTAGTAATCACTTAAAAATGTATACAAATATCATTATTTTTCATTAAACAACATTCATATTTATCTTTCTGTTACCTCGCCTCAACTTACTTGTCTCCTCACCTTTAATCTTCGTCTATAGTAGGTCTTCCAATCGAATTGACTAACAACATTCTAATTGTTTTTATTTTTATGGCCCTTATCCATAATGCAAATAACCCTATCTTTCTAATGTAAAGTTCTATATTGCCACTAGTTTGAAAATACCTCTATTGGTAGGTCTTAATCCTGGAGCCTTCTCCTAGAACACTAACCTTGGCAGAGAAATGAGCAAACCAATAATAAATAAAGTGAATTTGATAAAAAAATGCGCACTTAAAGTATATATTTAGCACCATGATAAGCTATAAACGGTATCCATTACTATATCAAAGCTCCAGTAACCTCACCACATACTTCGGATAACTACATTTTAACATGTAATGGTATCAAATTCCATTTGTTGGATGATGGTTCTTGACCTAGCTCTATCCATTCTATATGTAGTTGTTGTTGATCTATCTCAAATCCCCATGCTAGATTTAACATGTGAACAAAGCAATCCTTTAGTAGGGAAAAGACCATTGGCTCTGATAGAAATATGCTTTCTCATGTGAATGATCCTTTGCATATCCCATCTTGGGCACAACTCTTTCCAACTAACCATATAATTACAAAGAAAAAATTTATTATCGTAAAGTAAAAACCTTTTCAACAATGCAACACCAACCAAGAAAATGAGATACTAAAATGAAGATACCAAAAAACAAAACGAAGATGATGTCTCCTCAATTTATTTTTTTGTGTGCCTACAATATGAGATATGCCATTTTCGGATATCTACTAAATGGTAGTTGTATAGAGAGAAGCTTTTATTGAGAGGCATAAATCTCACTAATCGCATAAAAATTACATAAATCACATTGTTGTCCATCAAACAACATCATTCTCATCTTCCTGTTAAGTCGCCTTGCTTAAGTCCTTGCCTTTGAGCTCTATCTATAACGTCTCTTGGTTTCGTATTAGAATTCACTAACATCATTCCATTTATTGACACCTCATGATCGGTTGCCTTATTGCCCTCAATTTATTAATGCATACAACCCTTACTTCTTGACTTACACTACTTCAAAAAATACCTACCTATCCCTTCCTCTATATCATAGTCCCACATCATATCTTAATCCTAGAAGCATTCTTCCTAGATATCTAACCTTGGTAAAAAAAATATAAGCAAACCAATAATAAATAAAATATACATTGAATAAAGTGTATATATATATTCGGTATCATGAAAAACTACATAAACGACATCGGTTATTTCAAGAAGGATCTAGTAACGTCACCGTGTACTTTGGAGGACTAGATTTTGGCGTTTAAAGTTTGAAATTGCCATGAAAAACTATATAAACAACATCGGTTACTTGAAGGAAGATCTAGTAACGTCACCGTGTACTTTGGAGGGCTAGATTTTGGCGTTTAAAGTTTGAAATTGCCACCAATTAGATAGAGGTTTTAGATCTAGCTTATGCATGATATACGCTACATGGATTCAGTCTACGGTGGAAAATACACAAACGTGTTTGCATGAATAACGGTCTTAGATCTAACTTATGCATCATGTATGTGAAATAGATTCGATTGTCATATACGACATATGGTAACAAATGCACAAACACATCTGTATGTTTCGGTTTACGTAGAGAATCTGATCTATATCTGACGTGTGATTAAAGTAATCCTCTAACATGAAACAAAACTATTAGCTCTAACTGAAACACAACTTCTTACGTAAAAATTCATTTAGTTATATCTTCTCCGTGCACAGAAATATTTTCAGTTAACCTCTATAATAACAAAGCAAAAACTTTGTTATAATAATCCAACACCAACTAGAGAAAAGAAGAAGCAGGAAGAAAAAAACTCCATAAACAAATTCGGACCGAGTAGGAAACTCCAAACATCCTGCATAAGGAAAACCGCCGCCGAAAGAGTACAGTAATACGTACTAGATTGTAGAAAACCAGGAAACGTAAGTGAAAAGAAAACCAGCCACCGAAGCGAGCCGAGGGTTTTTGAGTAATCCGACGACGCGAGCACGCAGGCAGGCTGCCTCTGCTACTACTCTACTACTACTCGTCTGCTAGTCCCTCCCCTCCCCACGCCTCCGTCTCCCTCCCATTCCCGCAAACCAAGCGACGACGCGGCCTAAGCCATGAGCTAAAACATTGAGCCAGTCGCCGCGGCAGTCCTCTGCGCTTCCATCCGCCGGCGCCAGCGCCTCGGAGGCGTGCGGGGGCTAGGGTTTGGATTCGTGGGTGGAGCCCGAGGCTAGATCCAGCAGGGAGGAGGTACAGGAAGGAGAGGGGGGAGGGGTGGTGGGCCCAGCCGGCGCGGATGGCCGCCACCGCCGGGGCGTCGGACGACGGCGGTAGCGTCGGCGGCGGCGGGGGCGGCGAGCGGATGAAGCTGCTGTGTAGCCTGGGTGGGCGCATCCTCCCGCGCCCGGGGGACGGCACGCTGCGGTACGCGGGCGGGGACACCCGGATCGTGTCCGTGCCGCGCGGGGTGTCGCTGCCGGACCTCCTCGGGCGTCTCGCCGATGCGTACGGCGGCGCCACGGGCCCGCACTTCGCCGTCAAGTACCAGCTCCCCGACGAAGGCCTCGACGCGCTCATCTCCGTGTCCTCCACGGAGGATCTCGACAACATGGTCGAGGAGTACGACAAGCTCAGCTGCGCCAGCCCCAAGCTGAGGGTCTTCATCTTCCCCATCCTCGATGCGGCGGGCGGCAGCGGCGCCGCCGGCGGGGAGGAGCTGGAGACCGGGAGCTTCGACGCGGGCCTTCGGTACCTGGAGGCCGTGAACGGCATTGTGCGCAAGGACAGCATCGCGAGCCTCTCCTCCACGCAGTGCTCTGACGTGGGGCTGCCCCCTCCGGCGCCGTCAGGTGGCGGTGGTGGCGGCCCTGGGTCTCCAGCTGGGCTCTCCCCCACCTCCACTAGCTCAAATGATGCTGCGAGATCGAACATCAGTGGGGCTGGGGTGGCTCCTCCGCCCCTTGTTGATGTCTTCAGCAATGCTGCTCCTGCTCCTGTACAGGTGAAGCCGCAGGAGATTGCTGCTGAAGGGAGGGCGCCCCTGGCGAATCCCCATCCCCATCCAGAGGTAGCTACACATCCCCATCCCGAGGCAGCGAGGTACCGGCAACCACTGTCGCAGCTGCCGCCACTGCCTCCTGTGTTCATGAACGATCATAGAGATGCCATTCAGGGTCTGAATCAGCAGCCACCAGGTCATGGGCCAAGATTCGAGGACTGCCACATGTGCTTGAAGGCATTGCCTCACGCCCACTCTGATCCAGTGGTGAATGAGTATGGCAATGAAGTGCATGGAGGGGCTGCTCCTGAACCCGGGCCTGTGTTCATGAGCCTGCGGCCTGAAGATGTGGCGAGGATGATGATACCTGAGAGGGGTGTTCAGGCACCAATGGGGGCTTATGGATACACACATATGCATCCAGTGCCGCAGGAGAGGATGTATGTGCCCAATATGGAAGGGGTTACAAACTCAGTGCTCATTGATCCAACTGGCTTGCATCAACATGTGTATTTGCAGCCGCAGCAGCAAATGCCGCCACAACAGTTGCCATCAACCTATGGGTTTAGCCATATTCCTGTGATTCCTAGTGAGAAGGACAGAGTAGTTTCTCCAAGTTCTGCCCATACTGATGTTGCGAGCTCTCATCACCAATTTATGCAGCAGTCGCAGCAGCAGTTACCTTCTGGCCATGGGATGCCTCAGTATCCAGTGAAGCCTGCTAGTCCCAATAACCCGCTTGTTGGTGAAGGTAGTGCAAGTGGCAATTCAAGGCATCGTGAGGATGGGCAGGTGTATCGTGACAATGCGCCTCCAGTTGCACCTGTGGCTGTGCCAGCGTACATGGCAAATGTGGACAGGATGATGGATTCACTCCGGATGAGCCCCAACGAGGTTTCTGGCTCTACTGAACAAAGGAATCATGCAATGTCTCCTGACAGTGGTTTACCCCAGAATGCAGTGCCAAATCACTCTCAGGGGCATCCAGAGAATAGTATCAGTACCTGGCCAGATACCCGACCAAATGAGGTTCATTCAAGCAACACCAATACTTTTTTTGATGTTAGTGAACCAAAGGTATTGCTCCAAACTGAATCTGCACCACCACCTTCTGTGGCCAACTCTTATCTGCACAATGTCCAGCATGTCAATATGAGCCATATGCCACATATGATGAGCATTGGAGGACCCTATTCTAGTTATGTTGTTGCTACAGTCGGACCTGGTGGATTGCCTCAATCAACTTATGGTATTGATATGGTCTATCCAAATGCCACTCTTAATCCAGTAAGTGAGAGAAGAGATGTTCAACCTGAAGTTTATCACAAGGAAGCTCCACATGAAGTCGTAGCTCCTCCCAACACAGTTCAATTGCCGACAGCAGCATTGGCCAACCATGCTCCAAATGCGGATCAAGCAGCTGCAAATGCGCATGCACTGCCACCAAGACCTAAGAGGGTAGCAAGCAGAGAGAACATCAGCCCAAAGGATCCCCATCCACACAACTCTTTGTTGAACTGCAAAGGGCCAGATCTGAATATTCCAGCTGAGGATGTTTCTCTCCAGAAACAGTCAGATCACAAAGGTACAGATGGAACACATGCTTTTTATATCACAAATATTCCATTTTTAATAATACTTGTGAGTTTTATTCACGTTGATCATCAATCCAGGTGATGACATCTCTAACCCAGATTTACTGAGTATGGAGGATGGGTTAGCTACATCTAAAGCTCAGTCATCTGAGCCTCAACCTCCTCTGGTAAATGGAGGAGTTGGGGCCGTTACCAATAAAGTAGAAGGTGAAGTCCACCCCAACGAGGTTAGGAACTAATTATCTAGATGCTCCTACATGTCCTCATTTATGTTAGCCATAATGCTAAACAAAGGAAGCGTGCAGGTTTCCAAGAGCAGGCCAGCAGATTGGATTTCAGGCTTTCCAGTTTCAGATGGACGCCTGCAGGTTAGGATCATAGCATAGCTTATTAAGCATGTTCATCTTTAATATTGTACCATGATTATAACATTTTGCATCCATGGCTGTCGCAGATTATAAAGAACAATGACCTTGAAGAGCTCCAAGAGCTTGGTTCTGGAACTTTTGGTACTGTCTATCATGGTAAATGGAGAGGCACTGATGTTGCAATAAAACGAATCAATGATAGATGTTTTGCTGGGAAACCATCTGAGCAAGAAAAGATGGTTTGTTCTCATACTTCATATCTTTGTTTTTGCTTAAGCTTGTCTGTATAGTGATATGCCTTGAATATTTTCAGCGGTCTGACTTCTGGAATGAAGCATCTAAACTTGCCGATCTGCACCACCCAAATGTTGTCGCTTTTTATGGTGTTGTTCTTGATGGACCTGGGGGATCCATTGCCACAGTTACAGAATATATGGTCAACGGCTCACTTAGGACAGCTTTGCTTAAGAATGCCAAGTGCGTTTCTTTTACATTGCATATAAGTCACCTTCTGTATTGATATATGCTGCTCAGAATTAGAAATTGATGGTGCTACATGGTACTGATGTTTTATTTTTTCTGGGCAGAACCCTTGATCGACGCAAGAGGTTAATTATTGCCATGGATACAGCCTTTGGAATGGAATACTTGCATAGCAAAAACATCGTGCACTTTGACCTGAAAAGTGACAATTTGCTTGTTAATTTAAGGGACCCTCAGCGTCCAATATGCAAGGTAAGCAGCACAGTCAATCCTATTGTTCTATTCTTGCACTTAGTTGCTAGATCACTGCCTTCTCTTGTTTGTCATATTCACTTTGCTTGACATAGGGAGACCATCCTGTATCAACTTTCCATGTTTAGCAGTAATCTATTTTTTGCTGTTGCAAAACAAAATGCTTCTGTAAGTTTGTTTTGAACTACATTACTTGTTACTATTATGGGATGGGCATTTAGTTTGGTAGCTCAATAACTGCTGATAGTTCTAGACTCTTACCCACAGATAATTCTTGATACCTAAGCAAATTGTTATGTGTCTCTAAAATTATACACATTCGATGGGATTCACAAACTGAAGTTTCTGATTGGCACTTGGATGAACATGTAATATATATGCTTCGATGTAGCAGTTTCTGTCATGGACTCTCGGTGCTGCATAAAGGAAATTCTTACAGCAAAAATGATGTTTATTGCTATACAATCTAGGACTAAACACCTTAGCTGGGGATCATTGTGGCCTTGTGGCTTAACTGATGCATCCTATTATTGGCGCTTGAATAAATATGAAATATATATGATTAGATGATGGAACAGTTCCTTTCATGGTACTGTGAATAAAAGTCCAAACTTGAATGGAGTGCATGGATGTACAGTTTAATGAGAAAGAATGTATAAATGCTAATAGCATGATATGGTCTTGTATATAGCTTTAGAATTGCTTGTTTGATATCTGAATTTTGTATGCTATTATAGTTGGATGCCATGTATTAACATCTTAGCATGTTAAGCACGTAGGGATATTAGTTTCTGTAATTTGGGTAACACTGAACAGCCTCTTCCTATATATGTAGGTTGGTGATCTTGGTCTTTCAAAAGTGAAGTGCCAGACCCTCATCTCTGGAGGTGTCCGGGGAACACTTCCATGGATGGCCCCAGAACTTCTGAATGGTAGCAGCAGCTTGGTCTCAGAAAAGGTGTGATAGTTTGTTTCTATTGTTCAGTATAAGTATGATTGGACTATTCTTTTGGTTCTGCTGGCACTTTGAAGTTCACATAGAATTGACACATAAATGTTGGCATGCTGGCTAGAACTGACACAAATGTTGCTATGCTGGCCTCAGGTTGATGTATTCTCTTTTGGGATTGTTCTCTGGGAACTGCTAACAGGAGAAGAGCCATATGCAGATTTACACTACGGTGTTATAATAGGTGGGTACAAATCTGCTGTGGCATAAGTTTTTCTTATCCTGTAGGAGTTCTATTACAGTAGATATGATCAATAATCCTTATTGTATTGGTTAGATGTAAACCTAAACTGTCCTTTTGTATGCAGGTGGCATTGTGAGCAACACTCTACGGCCTCCAGTGCCCGACTCCTGTGACCCAGAGTGGAGGTCGCTAATGGAGCAATGCTGGTCAACAGAACCATCTGAGCGGCCAAACTTTACAGAGATTGCGAACAGGCTGCGCTCCATGGCAGTGTCACAGAAGGTACAACACTAAGGGGCCACCAGTAATGCAGAAATTGTAGCGGAGCAGCAGTCGTCAAACAATGCAGGTTATATCCGTGGACCAGTTCGCCACCCGCCGCCATATATGCCTAGGATCTGTTCATACCCTTCATTTGTTCGTATATGTAATCAAAAGTTACCCGCCGGTGTGTCTACAAAGTGTCGCAATGGACGCAGCAGGTGCCTATTCATTCATTCATACCGTTTTGGTCGAGAGGTGCGTTCAATAAGTTACTAGTCTAGTGTCCGTTATAGGGGAGTCCGATATTATTATTCTTATATTTCATTTTCTTCTTATGTTTCACCCTTTTTCTCTGGGTAATAATTGGGTTACTTGGAAACTGTTGGTCAGTAGGTCAGGTTGGGTCGGTCGGTCGGTTAGAAATGTGAACTGGTTGTTGCTGGGTAAGTATGGTTTGTTGGTATATTATTACAAGTCTGGGAACAGAGAGTGAGGTCCTGCTTGTAACAAGACCTGCTTTGGTTTTGTGATTTGAGTTATAGTGCTATATACTGAAACCCAAATCCCTCGGTGCCATTGTAAAAAATTCTGAGCTATTTGGTGCTTGTCTTTGGTGGGAGCATTGTCTCCACCTCTCCAGATCTGTGTGCTTCCTTGCTTCCCTCCTGCAGCTTTGCATCCCTGGGTTCCTCACAATGCTCCTGACTGCCCGAGCTGTGATGTGAACAATGGCGATGGCGGAGGACCACAGAGGCAGCAGGCAGCCATGTCGACGGCGACACGGGGATGCAGGGAGCAGCGAGTCGACGGCCGTGCAGTCGTGACGGCGACGCACGCATGGTCCGGTCCGGTCCGGTCCGGTCCCCCAGTTCCAGGAGGCGTGGCGGTCCGGTGGCGTGCGCGCCCACCACGACCCCGCCGCACGCCGTGCTCCGGCGTGTCACGTATGGGGCGCACGCCCCGTGCGCGTCGCCGTGTACTACGCGGGAATCGCATCCGCCGAGCCGATCCATCCACCACCCATGGGCAAGCAAGTGGGTGGTATCCGTCCCTGACCGTGCCCACTGCCCACACCAGCTTGCGGAAATCTCTGCACTCTCCACGACGCCACCGGACCGGAGGGGAACCCAGATCCAGCATCTCGCGACGCGGCAGTAAAATTTCTGGGGGTTTCCTCTTCTTTTTTTTAACGCCAGGAAAAAAGAGAGGAAAATGCTTTGTAGTATGTCTGATGACTGCGTGAGTGAGCCCTTTGTGGCCTTTCGTGATCCCGGAAAATCGGGGTAAAAAGGCATCGAGATCTCATCATCGAGTTTCCCCAGCTTTGGAAGCAGCTGCTGCACTGCAAGTCTGCAAGCAAATGCTAGTGACAGCGCGCTCTCCCAGTCCCGTTCATCCATGCATTTGCAATTTGCATCCCTAGGAAATCCTGTTAGCCTGGGATTGAGAGTGAAAGTGAGGTCTCTCGATCGACCACGCCATCGAGTGCTCTTGGATCTCAAACAAAATAACGCGGATCTCTGTTTTTTTTTTTGTGTGTGTGAATACGATCACGGCGGCGTTTATGACGAAAGCCCCAGATCCCCAACTAACATCCAGCGAGGGGGGCTGGCTGTGTCTGTACCCATGCATTTCGTGCGCCTACAGGACGCGTACTGTGCAGGCCATGGCCATACAATACAATACAGAGTACAGCTACGAGTTCACTTTGTTCACAAGACACGGCGGCAGGCAACGCGGCATATGCGGCTAGACCAGCTGGCACGGACCAGGCACGCAGGCATGATTATGAAGCAACTACACTAATGGGCTGCCGACGTCCAGCAGCAGAACTCCCGCTGCCGTGGCAGGCATCCAGATGGGCCTTGAATCGTCCACGACCCACGACGATGACCCAAGCTTCAGCTGGGCCTTTTATAAGGCTTGCGCGGCACGAGAATGAAATGGTCCCAATCCGCCTCGGCTGTGAGAAAGCCAAGAGGCCCAAGAGGCTTTCTCACACACACAAAAAGTAGGGCCTCTTGGCGGCTGGTGGAAAATGGGTCGGGCCCAGGAGACCTGTTGGTGGGGCTCGAACAATATAGTCCCTATGCTACGTGAAGTAAAGAGATGTCAAAAACCTATTTAAGTTAGCGGGAAGAGAAGAGCTAAACTCTTTGCGTATTGCGAATGGGCTTGTGGTCTAATGGTAGAATTGTCTAGTGGGACGCTACCCACCAGGGTTCAAACTCTAGCGTCGCACCATTTTTTAAAATTTATTCCAGATTTTTCAGGTACACGCACACATGCGCATTCGGTGGTAATGCGTGTTTCCCGCGCAAGTGAGCCTCCGGATAAAAAAAAACTCTTTGCGCATCCTAAA
This sequence comes from Microstegium vimineum, assembly GCA_022036555.1. NCBI lineage: Eukaryota > Viridiplantae > Streptophyta > Magnoliopsida > Poales > Poaceae > Microstegium > Microstegium vimineum. The sequence goes on from CM039126.1 coordinate 43,994,089, forward strand.
TTCCTAATGCATGAGACATAACTCTATCCTCTTGACAGGAAAGCATATGCCTGATTTTATTATTGATGAGGACAGGTGCCTGATGAGAGAAAGCATATGCCCCGAGAACTCAAAGCCATCACACATTTTCCATGTAAAAACCGACCACTGTTTACTCTTTCTTCTCAACTGGACAGTTTGCTATGAATCCAATTTTCCTTTCTGATTGAACAAATGTTCCCTTCTTCGTGGAGCAAATTCTCTCAATTACAGTTCCCACTAGTTTGTGTTGTCGAGGCTGACAAATACTAGCACAATCCGTTCCTTCGCATATGTTCTTTCTATCTTTCCTTTTATATATCTCCCTTTTGCAGGACCATGCACAGTGAATCCCAGTGAACCTCCACTTGTCGCGTCACCTTTACCGTGGTTCTGATCATTTCGAAGATGCCAGCATTCCATATAGGCTAACAGGATTTTCTTTTTGCTCGCACTTCCTTTGGTAAAGCACCTAGCTGTAGCACAACTAAAAGCCATTCATCTCCTGCACAGAAGGAACCACCACTCCATCATCAGAGTTACCAAAAACAGGTATACACTTTTTTTTCATCTCTGATAAAAATGCTTTTTTTTTTTTGGAATCATCGCTTCATTAACTAGATAGAAATAGAATTGTAACAATCGAATTGCAGATAAGGCTGCAAGAAGCTAGAGATATTATGCCATACAATTTTTTTCCTATGATCTCGAGCCTAGCTCCTTAGCGCAGAGATGGCCTGCATAATTCGCCAATCTTCAGATATGAACAACAAAGGAGATGAAGGCTGAGCCTGACTGTGCGACGTCCTCCAAGATTGCAGCGATTTCTGGTCTTTGCTTCCCTCTATGCTCCTGGGAATCAGTTTTCGCAACTTAGTTTCAGCTAGGACTAGACTAACACCATCCTGAAGTGTCGTCTCTATAGTTTAGAGGGCCTTTAGACAAACATGAGATTATAGGTCATTTAAGATACTTTTCTCATTCATCATAATATGATAAATAAAGCATACGATGGTGATACTTGCAGCATATATTATGTTTATAAAAGATAAAGTTTGATACGAAAATAGGAAAAACTTAAACAACAGTATAAGAACTATTACGATTGCCTCAAAAAAGATAATGCCTCAGTGTTCTGTAAGAAAACTCATTCAGATCAGAATAAGATACGAGGTCATGAGGACGGTAACATTATACTACTGTTACCAAACCTAAATGTCCAAATCCCTAGACACCAGCAACAAGAAAAATATTAGACGACTCAAATCAGATCACTGAATTCAATTATTGGAATTCAGAAATAGGATATATCCAGTAGCTTAGATAATCCAATCCAACCCATCAACGCTTTACAACTTCACCTCGTTTATACTTGAAGTTAAACTTGATGGGATGTTGACAACCAACACGCGTCAATCATCCACGGACCCGTTTACCTGACCGTGATGATGATGCCTTCTATGCCAACTTGAAACCAGCTACCTATTCTCCCTTCCCCCACAGTTAGAATTTGGAAATCTACAATGAAATGCTAATTAGAAAATTAAACTTTCCATCTCATCTCATCGAGTGAAGCATAAGTCATGCATATCATTGCTTTCCTTCTCTCACTCGCACCAATCATGCTAAAAAACTTTGAAGTTTAATATGAAGTCAACAACACGACACGGCCGAACTGAGGACATGGTGGAACACTAAAACAGTGTCTATTCCACAGATAAAACACAAAACAGATCCAAATACACTCCATGGTTTTTACATCACAAAATACAATATTGAATGCTAGGTAAAAATACATTTGAACCTTATACCATTATACAAGAGCCAGTCCGACCAAATAAATTACACTATAGTACTATACAATACCAAACGATGAATGCTAGTTTCTAGTTATTCGCTATACAAGTTATTTAGTTTATGTGACTACTTGCAACATTATTCATCGTGTGATGTCTCTGTATGAATATGGGCTCAGGAAACGCCGGTCTGAAGGGTCGTTTCTGGAGCAACAAATATGATGACACTCTTCACAGTAGAAGCATTATTTACATATAACTTGTTCCCCGACCATGCGCTACCAGGATTGTTCTGCATTGCCATCACCTGCAGTGCTCCTTTATTCCAAGCATAAGCATACAGTAAACAGAAACCAGAAAGGTGTCAAGGATGTAAAAGCAGCAGCTTAGTCTAGTTTCTTGTGACTGTACCTTTTTCTCTTGCTTTTGTCCGAAGAGGATGACGCCGAATTGTTGTGCCAGTTCCGCTTACGCTGGTTGATAAACCAGTTATTAATCTGCTTCAGTTGTAGCCCTGTTTCTTGCACCAGTCGAGCCTTGTCTTCCTCCTAAACAAGTGTTACGGAATAATACACTCATGAGTAACTAACTAGGAATGGTGCTGGGAATGATAGGGTCGATGTGTTCACGCACGGTTGGGTATGGCCACTTAGAATGAGCTTGCCACCAAGCTTTTAAGGTAGAAGCAGTGTCGCCAGGGAGTTTCCCAGCTCTTCGCTTCCGCAATATCTCTTCCCGAATATCCACAAGTTTGTCTCGGTACCCCTGAAAGTTGAAAGTTTTGCTTAGGCAACACTGTATTACTACCAAAAAAACATAAAATGCTTCAACATTACCTGCTTAAGCTCATGCTTTAGCTCCTGACGGACACGCTCAACTAAGGATCTCTCACCCTCAGTCAACATTAATGGACCAAATCCCATTCCATCTGACGCCTCATTTCCATCAAACATGTTGCTCTCACTGTCTACCTGATTGTCTTCATCATCAGACATAGTTGCCCCAGTGCCCTCACCAGGAGATGCCCCTGCAGGAAGAGTATATTAGAAAAAAAAAGGTTTCAATCATGTTTTGAGGATAACAGCCCCTGTGGGAAATAAAACTGGACCTCTAATCACAACCCTCACAATTTTCTGCGGGTAACTTTTTTTTTTCTCGAATACGCAAAAGATTTGTGTATCATTGTATTAAGAAGAAGAGCTTAGACAAAGCATATAACGCGCTTGTATCAAACGCCACAGGAGGTCAACCTAAAACAGCCGTAGCTGGACCATCCTAGCAAAAGACCTCTAAATTCTGCGGGTAACTTTTGAAGTGTTCAGGCAACTATGTGCCTCAAGGATCAAGGAAGTTTGTGACAACTCTCTGGTAGGTAGACTGATATGAGTGTTGATGATAACATATTTGAGTCTGGCAATGTTGTCATGCCTAGTTGTCAGTTGTCCACTAAACTTAGGCAAAAAAAAAAAAGAAAAAAAAAGGTGGAAGAAAAATAGAGAGTTCAGAAGGTTGTAAATTTGGCCAACATCCGTTTCAGTGTGTGCTGGGCCATTGACAGTATTTCAGAATGAATGACGCCTAATGCCCTATGGAAGGTGTGGACTTGCAGTAGCAAGTGGGTTCAATACCTTTGAATTTTTGCAAATAATTCTTTGCATAATATGGTTAAAGGCACACTTGAAAACTTCAGTCCAAGAAACGCTAAATTGCAAAAGTATATTTTGGAAGCATTGTTTTCTAGCACACAGGATTCCTCTGCACTACGACTACAAGGGTTCCTGCCTTCAGGAACCTATTAACTAACTAGAATTATGGCTAGTTTTCAAAACTAGACATTCTAGAAGCGCAAAATCAATTGATACTCTTTTCCTAAAAGCAATGTGAAATTGTCCCAAGGGTACGCCTAGTGTTGTGATTGTGGTTCTTACCATTACTCTCTTAATTTTCATAGAGCCATTATAGTGTACTATATTAAGTCATTAACTGTCCTGAGGGGACTGCACCAGAGTCTAGAGACGCGATAGGGGAAACTTTTACTGAGACAACACTGTTGAAATTATGCTCACAAGGTAGCATAAGTTGCATGCTGTGCAACATGAGGTTCGTGGATGAGATAATGATTCAGAAATAGGTTCGATGTCATGAAGTTGAAAGGTTCGATTCTAATGGAAGGAAAAAAAGTACTAACAATGTTGGTCAGTTTTTGTACCTAACAAGACCAACAGGAGAATGGTTATTTGGCCAATTTCCAAAGGAAAGAAACATCGGGGGAGTGGTGAATTCGTTATTTGTGGCGAGAAATTTTAAAACGATGGTTTGCCTTCTAGGACCATACGAACAAAACAGTGAAACATAGCAAATATACGTAGACTGTTGTACATAAAGAAGACTCCAAAAAGGGGCAGCTAAACAATTTTCGTCACAAACATTACTAACTAGAAAGCTTCAGTTACCTGTAAGGCTTTGTAAAGTTTGTTCAAGCTCCCAGCAAGCCATGACTGCTTCCATCGCATGAACACGCACATGCTGCTGGAGTTGCTCCTTGAATGAACAGAGGAGCAGCACATAATGCGTCTGGACAGAAAACAAGATAGTTATTAGAATTCAGAACCGGACAAGGAAAACAAAATAGGGCACGATAACAATTCGTATATCGATGTTTTACCATAGGAAGATTATCAATTCATCAAAAATAAAAAAAAGAGCTACAACTAAACCTAAGCAGAAAATTGCAAACACAGCTTCACTATCGGTAACCTTGGCGAATAGAGAGGCGACACAATTAAGAACGAAAAGCAAGTGAAGAGATAGCATCTTCAGTTCATGAGTCAATTTCTACACATAAATTTGCATCTCCGTTGCTACGCATACATAATTAACTCGGTTTATTAACTCAGTTTATTCGAAAATCCATACGACTGAACTAGCCAAACCAACATCATCCCCAAAATTTTCCACATGCTTCCTACAGAATATAATTAGCATGCCGGATGAACCACGTCCCAGCCATACGATTCCAGCACCAAACTCAATCAGAAAATCCACACAGAGAACCACCAGGCACCCTTATATATATAGCTTCATCACAGCAAGTCCGTGTGAGAGGAGGAGAGACGAGCTCAAGAGTTTTACGGTATCGGTAACTGACCATGAAGAGGTCGAGCTCCTCGCCACCCGAGTGAGCTCCGCCCGCCGCCGCGGCAGCAGCCGCAGCGGCGGCCGCCATGGGCGGGGGCCTGGCGGCTATCTGGGCGTCGATGCGCGGGAGCTGGTCGACGGGGGTGGCGACGCGGAGGCAGGCGACGTGCGCCTCGAGCAGGCGCTCGTACAGCGGGTGCGCCGCGATGGCCGCCTTCTCCCTCTCCCAGCCGCCGGGGCCCCCGGCCACGCCGCCACCACCGCCGACTCCGGAGATAAAGCTAGGGTTCACCACGGCGGCCGCCGCCGTGGGGTCCATCGCCAGCGCGTGGTCGTGGTAGTTGAACGCCATCGGACCGGCAGGCCGCCCCGCCCGCCCAGGCCCAGCTAGAGAGAGAGAGGCAGCGGCGGGCGAAAGGATGGATGGGGGCGCGGCGCGAGAAGATGAGCGGGAGCAGGAGGGAGGACCACGGGAGTCAAGTGGCGGAGGCTTTGAAGACGCGAGAGGAAGGAGTAGGACACGGGACGGCGAGAGGCCGTGGTGTGGTGGAGTGGTGGGGACTCGGGAGGGGACCGCGCTTTGGGGGTTGAGGACGGATAGCGCCCTCCGTTTATTTCTACTCGTGCACGTGACTCAATTCCAAAGAGTGAATTGCACAGCAACACATGCTTGTGATGATTCCCCAACATAAATGTCGGAAATTTCTATGGGCGGCACAGAGTATTAATATAATAATATAATTAATGATGAAAGAGAGCACAAATTCTAGAAATAGTTTCTTCGTGAAAAAATCAGATCTTCACTCTATCCAATGCACCAAGAAACTATGAAATCACTATTGGTAAGAAACCACTAGTTTCTATGAGGCTCGTGACACTCTCATTGGAGGAAGAAGATAAAGTTAGGAGAGAGAAAGAAAAATAATTATTACTCGAAGACACCTCCACTATGGAGGATAGTTTCTATATATGATTTATTGTGCTATGAAAATCGTATCAGTTTCTTTTATTGGGACTGCCCTATATTTCCTCGTATCAACTGGACATTTTTGTACAAAACCCAATTTAGAACGATTATATGTTTTTTAGTATTTTTTTGAAACAATAAAAGTTAACTTATGTATGTATAGGAGTAAAACTTATTTCGGTCGAAAATATAAGTTGATTTAGATTTATCGTTTGTTAAACATTTTATCTTTGGTAATATAAAAAATAGATTTATAACTTCACAATAGCATGAGATAATATATTTTAGTTAAAGACATTATAAACCATTGAATGTGCAATTTTTTAATAATGTTCCCTGCTTAGGCTAGTCTCAGGGCAGTCCCAATGGTGTATTGATGATGGTTTCTATCCTCATTAAATGACTTGTCACGTAAGTAAAATGCTAACATGGCAACATAATTAATGACGAAAGAGAGCACAAATCCTAGAAACAATTTCTCATGAAGAAATCAAGTTTCATTCCACCCAATGCACCAAAAAACTATGAAATCACCATTGGAAAGAAACCACCAATTTCTAGGGGCTCATGGCACACTCTCATTGGAGGAAGAAGATAGAGTTGGGAGAGAGAAAGAGAAAATAATTATTACTCGAAAACATCTTCATCGTGGAAGATAGTTTCTATAGAGAATTTTTTGTGCTATGAAAATTGTGTCAATTTCTTCTATTAGGACTGCCCTCAGTGCACAATGTCATAACGTTGTTTCCAAGACTTTCAAATGAAATGAAATTTGGATGAAGCACCCTTCCTCAATGCAAAGTTTCATTCTAGAGTTTCATATACACTTAATTTCATAATTCATAGAGAGTTGATACTCATGCCAAAAGAGTTTCATCTAAATAAAACTCATTTCTTCTCACTCTTGTCAAATATGATGTCATATCAGAAAAAATATCTATGTAACAAGCTATTAATATAAAATAAAACTTACACTGAAACTGATCTTTGGGCTCGCTCGGTTCCCTAGGAATGATTCCTAATTGAAATGATGAGTTTTGATGTGATATACATAAATAACTGTGAGTCACATAAAAATAAGAAAGTAAACGACATGCGCATGAAAAAGGACAGAGTTGCATGCCCATCCGTGTCTTGTCGATCAAAGGGATTTGATAATATTTCTTTCTTTTTCTAGATTAATTAATTATTTAAAAATTTAAAAAATTGATGGCTCAAATTTATTTGAGATATTACCTCCTAACAAGTAAAGTATGTACCGTGGCATTACCCTAAAATGATTGTGTAATTTATATAACCTTGCATGGCTAGTTATTACCTTGAACCAAGCTGGTTAAGATCCGTCCACTCATTCTTTTTAAGGTGCAGGCGTACAGATGTCTTCATAAAATAGTGACCATGCATGTATAAACAAATGTGTGAAACATTATGTTTTAAATTATAAAGTATCTATCAACAGCAAGATGGCTATAGTGATTTCAGTAATCTTGAAATATTTCGCTTTGACCTTTCGAAGGTACTAGTAGGAATAGAGTATGTGCGTGCACGCATAAGTGTCTACATTTTATTTTTATTGTGAATCAAATTATATAGATAGTATACATGTGCCACTTTAGAGGCGAAGGTCAGTGTATATATAGAGAGTATACGGCTACAAAATAATTTATTATGTAGCCAATGAACCACGGTGACTCACTAGCATCCTCACGGATCTACAACGCAAAGAGCCGGGGCAGCAAGCCGTTGGCACAACCCCATATTTACACGTAGCATTATTGCGGCCCTGTATATGTATAAGTGCACTCTTTTGTTTCCTAAATAATTGTTCTAGTTAGTGTTCGTGTTATAAATTTGACTTGATTTTATAAAAAACACGTGCAACATTTATATCTCCAAATAAATTTATTAAAAAATTATATTTAATGATTTTCTAATAATACTAATTATATATTATAAATATTTATTTTTTTAATATATATTTAATTAAAGATATTTTTTGAAAAACGTAAACGACAACGACGACACAGAGGGAGTATATAGTTTACCATGATTTGAATTATAGGGATATGATGTGTGTATTAATATCATTGAGTGTACATGTGTTGTATAAATGTTTGTATCTTACTGTGATTTAAAAAAGAACCATTGACATCGACGTTGTAATAAATTTATATTTTTACCGAAAAAATATCAAGAAAAAAGGCCACACGGGTGAAGAGGCAGGTTCAGACTAGAAAATTGGCCTACTTTAAGGCCCGTTTGGAACAAAAGAATGCAAAACAGAGGAATGAAAGGAAACGTAAGAATAGAGGAAAGTGAAAAGCAGAAAACTACGGGATTAGAAACCATAGGAATGAAAAATTGGACCGTTTGGATTGCAGGAAATAAATTTGAATCTTCACATTTTTCAATGAACAAAGAGCCGTTGGTATACAGTAGTAGTAGTTGCTTTGCTTTGTTTTCTGGTTTGATACTGTTCGTGCATTGCAGACGGCCAGTGGCCGTTGCGCTTGCCTGGTCTGAAACTGCTCATGTATTGTAGCCGTTGCTTGCTTCTCGTCGCTATATAAGCATGATGTTACATACCTTGGAGAGTTGCACCTCCCATCCAGACTAGCAAGACACACACAGGCACACATATGTGTTCATTCTTTACACTTAGCATAACTTCACATCTCTTATCCCTTGTAGTGATAGAAGGCTCTTTTCTTTCTATGGATCCAAACTATCGCCGACGATTACAAAATGAAGATGAATTCATTTTCCTCATCCACCCAACACTAGAAGAAGGAACCTCATCCCAATCATCGGAAAAGAATGCAATATACGATTCTATCCGAAATGGACCCACATTTATTCAAGAAACTCTAACAGGGCATGAGGCCCTATGCAGAAGGCGGTTCCATATGGAAAGAGAGATTTTTCAAGCCCTGGTTCAAATATTGCGTGAAAACAACCTTTTTGTTGATTCAAGGTATTTATCTGTGGAAGAACAGTTAGGCATATTCCTTTATGCCATATCAAAAAATGCGGCCAATCGAACATTACAAGATGTATTTCAACATAGTGGAGAAATAATTAGCCGCCACTTCAGATCAGTGCTCAACGCAATTACACAACTCACATGCAATTACATACTACTACCTTCTCTGCACCAGCATCAGATCTTAAGGCAACCTAAATTTGCTCCATACTTCCAGGTAATGTATTTTTTTATTGGTATATCAAGGCAAAATTAATTTTACTTGTGGTTTTAGTATTAATAATAAGCATACAAATACATGCAGAACTGTCTTGGTTCTATTGATGACACTCACATTCCTATGACTATTCCTCTCGGACAACAAGAGCCATATAGAAATAGAAAACAAGGTCTATCACAAAACATGATGGTCGCATGTGACTTTGATCTAAAGTTTGTGCATGTGCATGCTGGTTGGGAGGGGTCTGCTTCGGATGCAAGGGTTCTTGAAGATGCACTTAACCATGGATTTAGTGTCCCTCCCGGTAAATTCTATCTAGTAGATGCAGGCTATGCTAATACACCGAAATTTCTTGCTCCATATCGTGGAACTAGATATCATCTACAAGAACAGGGAAGGGCAGCACAAAAACCACAAAATCACAAGGAATTATTTAATCTACGACATGCTCAACTCCGAAATCATATAGAGAGAATTATTGGTATATTGAAAATGAGGTACCCCATACTGAAGGGGGCATCATTATATGATATTGACACACAAGTTGATATATCTGTAGCTTGTTGTGTAACTCATAATTTTATACGGCTATACAATGGAGATATGTCATTGGAGCATGGTGCCACCGAAGATATCAATCAAAGTAACATGCAAGTTGTACCAGAAGGAGACAGCCAATACAGTAATGATGTGTCAGGCTTTAACAGTTTACGCCAAGCTAGGAATGATATGAGAGATGAAATAGCAAATAGGATGTGGGACAATTACATTTCAAGAAGAACAAGTCAGCGATAGAGAAGTTCCAATGACACATGTGATTACTAGTTCAATGCACTACAGAGACACTGCTAGTATGAGTCCTGCAGTATCATTTGTCTATACAAAAGACATGCTAGTTATGCTAGCCATTTCTACCTACAAAAGAACCATGTAGCATACCTGGACACATATGAATTTGATTTCGGAAGCTAAATTTGTTTGCGCAACCATCCCAGCCTTGTTTCATCCCGAGAAAATGAAAGACATGTTTCCCTGTTTGCTGGGTTTTCTTTGAATATGTCTGCTGCTTTTATCATCTCTTCCATTTGTAGATCAGGCAAACCTCAAGAGCTGTGACACACTTCTTGATGTTATATGGATCCTCCATTTTCTTCTCTTCTATGGTTGCAAATCGTTCAATTTCTTCCTTTTTGAGCATTAAGTACCTCTCCTGGAAATCATTAGTCAATGTAGTACGACTGATTTTCTGTTTTTTTCCCTCGCTTACCATCAACCATCTCTGCAATTGAACTAGATGGTCGGGAAGTGTGACGTTGAGTTTCTGAAAACTGCTCTGGGGCAAGTGTCTCCAGATTTAAAGAATCTTGTGGCTGGGTTCTTGCTGGGGAGGCACTAAAACTAGAGTCATTAACTAGATTTGGGAAAGGACTAAATTCATCATTTCCAAACCAATTACTATCATCTCTTTACCCCTCAACATCAAAATGCAAGGTTGATGTGGTATCAGGAACGTGGCGTGGAGGTGAATGTGATGCAGGAACCTCTGAACATTGTTTTCTCTTATTTGCATAATGATCCATTCCATGACAACTCCTTCCTTCAACATAACGACCTATACAAAATATGTACATAAAGCATACAAATCATCAAAGTATGGAAATATAGGCAGTTAGATCCATGAACTGAAACTCACCATCATATAAAGCATACAGATCATCAAAGTATGGAAATGATTTATCTCGCCATCTAAGAAGAGTGTCTTTGTTTCGACGTTCCCCCAATCCCCTCCAGACACTTTCTAGTGCGGTCACCATCATTCTACTAGAATCCCATCCAAAACCACTTTCTTCTTACAAATCCTTTACAACTCGAAACTCCTTCAAATCTTGCTCCTTTTGACTTACTTGAGCCACGCTGAATGCTAAAGAAAATTTTGAATTGAACTGACCAACCATACTAGTCCATGCGTCCTTGCCCCATGCATTGTTTGTTCGATATCTTGGTAAATTGTGTTGTTTTAAAAGTCCAATAAGATAAAGGACCCTCTGATGGTTCCAGTTTGCTCTACCAACAGTTCTTGGGGTGCCTAACATAATTTTAGATACACAAATTTTCAGTATCAAAATAATATTGGGAAAGATGAATGTTACAGACTAAAAATAATACAAAGGAGGAAAGGCAATGTCTTGTATCATAAATAAACTTTAGGAGTTTAACTATGCATTCGAATTACTAAACTAGCGGATCCAATCTTGAATTGGGGAAAATAAAATAAAACAATATTTTCAGATCTAATCTAGAAATCCACCTACGAACAAGATCCCAACTAGGCTATAACAAAGCACGGAAAAAATTCCAGCAAGGGATTACTCAGTTATCAAATTGATTACCTTTTTCTTGTGAGATGTCGGCATCCCCTCCAGATTGGGGAACGCCAAGACCTTGTCTTGGTGCTGCAGACGGAAGAGGTGGAGTTGTCTTTTGTCTCCAAGGTGCACTTTGAAGTCGTGGATACGTCATATGTCCGAGTTGGATGGCGGCGAGCGCGTCGGCGAGCTCCCGTGTGGCTAGGGATTAGGCCATGGCGGGAGGGAGAAAGGCAGTGGCGGGAGGGAGAAAGGCAGCGCCGCAGTAGCGCGGGAGAGTTGAGAGAGCGAGCGCAGATACGTTCCTTCCGTTCCCTTGAGTCGGAGTGGATTTTCTGGTTCCTGTGTTTTGGGTGTGTAGGGAACCCTTTCCTCTGGAAAGGCAGGTTATATTCCTTCAATCCAAACAACAAAACTCTCTCCCTTTCCTACCATTCCTATTCCCGTAAAATTCCTACGATCTTCCCTTGTTCCAAACGAGGCCTAATCCAATTCGGTTGTATTGGCTCCGAGGGAACAAACAGTGAACCAGCAAATTGCATTGGTCACCCCACTTGTTTGCATCCCACTATTTTGGTACGCATGTTTCAACCAAAAAAAGAGAGAGAGAATATATTTACTTGTACCACAGAAACAGCTCGCGCGCTAGCTAGCCAATTTTCAACACACGACAAACGGCACCAGCACAAGGCACGTCGATACATTTTATGCAACAAGTTAGCTAGAATACATACAATACAACGTGAAGCGTGTGTGTGTATATTTCTCATTCTCAACGGCCTCTCCAAACCACAAAGGATCGTCGCCGGTCCTCATTGATTGGCGCCCAATTAATTAAGAGCTGAAAATTCGGTTAATCTACTCTGCTCGACGACCATTGCCGGCCGGGCGACGCGCGTCAGGACACGTCGACGGGTTCCAGCGTCCACGTAGGCGGTATAACAGCTGTGCACAACTGTCCACCTGCTCCCAATTTTCTTTTCCGTGACCTAAGCAAACCCCGTCATGAATTTATAGCTTAATCAAACAGTAATCCTTGTATCATTGTTTATTTATTTATATATTAGTATATGTAATATAAGAAAAAAGAAATAATACTGTGGCCCCGGAGAGAGGCTCTCCTGACGCGTCCATTTTTGTTTCTCTTTAGCGTAGCCCCGCAGGATCTGCGCCCGCTATCTACTTCGAGGGCAAAAAAGCGCTGCGCAGGCAGGGTAGTGAAGCGGTGGGGGCCCGCCGGGCCTGCGGCGTTGCCCGAAACGTGATATTTATTTTTTTTAGGCCGGCGCCGGGAAAGATGGGCCGGGGACAGTGACGAGAGACGCGCGCCGGGCCACGCGCGCGGGGCCCGCGGAATTTGACGAAGAACGGCCCGGGTCCAGCCGCGAACTGACGCGTCGGCGTCGGCGTCGGCTTTCGCGCGGAGTGGGGAGACGCCGACTGTGGCCGCTTGGCATTTGTCCTCAGGATCAGGAGACGGACCGGCGCTTGATCGCGAGAATTCTTTCCATGGACTAACAGTAGATATTTTGTGACCCTCTCTGTGTTTCCGCCAGAATGATTGAGTGAACCTTTCTATCGCGTTGCTTTTTTAGAAAAGAATGTGAATCTTTGTCACGCTTGGCGGAGGATGTGAGGAGCTTACACCAAACCTTCTTTTTTGGTTGAGTTTCAGAGGGTGTTTGAGACTGTTTGGTTCCACGCTTTTTCAGTTCTTCTTCATATTTTTCTAACCAAACGGTTTTAACTTTACACACCGTTCGAGAAAAAAGTGAAGTTATAAGAGATCTAAAGGGACACTCCACGTACTTTAGTTTTTCTTTGAGTCGTTTATTTCACGATGGAGTTTGTTAAACAGAGTTCGTGGAGCAGTTCCAAACACCCTCTAAAATACATATTTCTTTCTCTATGTAGATATTTGTATTTTTGTTTAATTGTTTCTCAATACTACGTATTATGTTTGTTGATGGTTGTTTCGATAATATCAGGATCTATCGACGGGACTACTATGTGAGTTTTGTACAGAAATATTAGGTGTACGTTTATAGCCCAATAGGCTACCACCCACCTCTGTGGATCCATATTGATCGTGATTCCTTTCTCCTCTAAAATAATTCATTACATCGCCTAATTCTGTACGCTTCTATGTGACTTAACTCCAGCAATGATGCACTCCAATCCATCATTTTATTGACCTTGTTGGACATCCCCTCTCCTATTGTGGGTCTCTTCCATCAAAATGGCGGTTGACATTTTGGTTTGTCGCCTCCACTTCCATTACCGGTGATGATTTCTTCCTTTAGTCGACAACTTTTGCTTGAGCCCTAGCGCCGTGGAATAGACGATTGAGCTCATGGGCATCGAGCGGCCCTTATCTTCCTTGGGCTATGAAGCTGAGAGGAAGGTGGGGCCATCAAAGGTTGTAGGTGTTATACAATAAAGGTATCATATCATTGGCGATTTGTGGTAGACAGGGTGGTAATGTGGAGGATTTCTAGACCCAAGGTATTATGAAAGAGCATGGAGGTGGCAAATTGGTAATGATTGATGACAACGACTAGTGTGTTGGAATGTAAAACCATGGAAAAGTTTGGTTGAAATTCTATATTTTCACAAAATTTGTTTATAAATCATAAGTCAATTTGTAAGTTCGTTTCCAAATCCATTTGAACTAGTGTCACTTAGAATTGATGGTCATGGTAAAATCTTATACGGATATGTTTATAATTTTGAAAATTTAAAGGTCTGTACCATTTTTAATGTATTGGTTCCACATTTCGATAAAACTGTTATTTCAGCATCTATATGTGAAACCTTGAATCAATTCCTTAACTGTAAGATGTCGAATTTATATAAGGAACACGGAATCGTGAATCAACGAACACACCAAGTATATTAGTACAAAGAAACAAAATGAAAAATGCAAGGTGTTGCGCGAAAAAAAAAACTATATTGTGGGCCTTTATCCTGCAAAGTAGCGGCCTCTTCATTGGGTTTCATACTTTCATGTGACGTGCGATCGGTTGGAATTCCTTTTACATTCCGATGCATGCATAAAGAGCGCACTTCGTGAGAGGACTCCTGACGTTGTCATTCACTTTTTTTTTTTTGGTGAAGTACCAGTGCAGTATATTATCACAATCGATTATCCTTGATGTTCACTGATTCACGGAATGACGGAACACCGAACCAAATCCTAAAAGATTGTATCGGCTAGCGACATGATTCACAACACTAGCGCAGCACCAACATCAACAACGACACTGTAAAAAGAAGAGCTCGAGAAGTTTGAACTATAGTACTATATATTTTGATGAAACAAAGCTACATCATGGTTCATTTCAAAGATTCAACAACCTGAAAATACATATATATCCCACTGCGCATCCATCCACACTGATGCGCGGGGCACTGCTAATTAAAGAACCTTATCAGAAAACGTGAGGTAAACGTAAAACCGATCCTCCGCTCTGAACATATAACAACATTATTCAGGCCGGAGGACTACAGAGCGGCTCTAAACCCTAAATGTCAACGAACAACTTATGAAACAAGGACAATCTCCGTTCTCCTTCAGTATCCTGGCAAGCAGTGTGATCATCATTCAGAACCGCCCTTCTGGCCCAGCTTCCTCTATGTACAGTTAATTATCAGGTTAGCGTGCTAATTCGATTCCGAAGATTGTGGCAACCAACAAATTCAGCCATGTATTAGACGTCTGCCGGGAGGTTGAGGTCAGGGAGCACGAAGCCGTTCGGAGCTTCCTGCTCAGCTGTGCGCTGATGCTCAGGCTGTGGCTTCTTCGCCTTGTTCTCCACGGAGATTACCTGACTTAGCGTAATGGACTGGTCGAGCCTTGTCTGCCAAAAGGTTAAACAAATCTGTCAGATACCATAGTCCCCAAGCATAGATTGGAGGAGATGCATCATCGATCTACTGCATAGTATGAAGAATGAATATGCACAACATTCAGAACCAGGTAACAGCAGATGGACCAACCAGCGGACAAAAGGACTGCAACGGCGACAAGGTCGAACACTGTCATTTCTCGTACAAATTAAATCGGGGTCCAACGAGGTGCCCGCAGTGCAGCCATGGTGAAGCAGGGCTTAACAGATCCAGGATGTCTGCCATTAGTGTTTGTGTACACATGCACGTCTGCTGCCATTTAGCTGGAGTGGCCCCAATCGATCGGTTGGCCAGCCAGCCACTACTGTACAGCCTAGAGGAATGAAGGCGTGCGTGCGTGCGTACTGGCCAACCCACCCACCCAGCCGTCCGTCCGTCCTTCTCCAAGCTGCGGCGGCAGCATCTCTTCGAAATCGTGGAACTGCTACACACTAATCACAGTTCACAGTACTGCCACACAGTACTCCCGCGCAGCACCGCCAGGACACGCGCGGGCGAGTCAGCTCTCAGCTGGGCGTTACAGAAGAGCCCACGGGGTTATCGTTTCCGTGCGGCCGGGATCCAAGTCACCAGGCGTGCAGGTGCGTGTGGCCGTGCCTGCCACTGCCAGCAGCCTCCCTCGGAAGCGGCCTGCAGGGTTGGTGGATCAGCAACTAGGGCCTTGTTCAGTTCCTCAAATTCATCCCCAAATTTCACTATACAAAAAGAACATTCCCCATCACATCGAAATGTCGACCTACGTATAGAGTACTAAATGTAGATGAAATCAAAAACTATTTGTGCAGTTTTGTTGTACTTTACGAGACGAACATTTTAAGCCTAATTAATTAATTTTTAGACAATTATTAACACTAAAAAACAAAAGTGCTACAGTGTTCGTGGGTGGCGTTCGGAGGTGGCGCTGTGCCGATTCGGCCACCCCGAATCCGGAACTAAACACGGCCTTGCTTGGTGACGTTCTTTATTTGCAAAGATTCTAGGGAGCGTACGGGCACAAGGAACCGAAGGCGAAGTGCCACCCCAACCTGTTGTGGTTTGGTCGTCGAAACCAGTTACGACCAGCACAACGCCTCCCTCCAGATGTGATGTGCAGGCAAGTTTAATTGGTCCGACTAGTTTATGGCCCCGCTTATTATTACTTGCGATAGGGATTAGCTTCACTTCACACTTCCATCCGGAAAAGCAAAAATCTGCCACATGCAGATGCAAGCTCCATCCGACCTAACTCAAACGGGAAATCTTCCTATAGAAAAAAAAGAGAGGTCGCTTAAAATCAACGGCCGGACACGTTTGCCCAACGCCCAGACGATTCATGCATACTGAGTATAGTATACTAATCGAGACGATTCATGGTCCTAATCGAGACGCGAATCCGGCTATCGGCATCTCTAGGCCACCACGCACGCACGAGCTAGTGCGTCTTCCCCCTGTTGGACAGCATGGCACGCATCCCCCTATAAACTACTCATTTGCTGGCAGCTATACTCCTATATCACGAGAAGGAGCTTTTACCATGAACGGCAGTGGAGTGGCATCCATCTCCGGGACCTAACGGGTCCAGTGTCGGGATGAGTCTCTGCAGGTGGGCCAGTGCTGCACGTGCCCCCCCCCCCCCCCCCCCCCACCCCACTCGCAGAGAGAGACGCAGGTATGGTTTGTCGCGTGGTAGTAGGCCAGCCTGGGAATCCTAAGTCAAAAGGACAACGGAGATTGGACATCTAAACGTTCGCTGCTAGATGCTTATCAGCATCGCTATCCGTTTTACCGAGGACGACGGTTGTTGAGAGGGATGTGAATTGGAGTTCTGTGCCTACCGAACCAATTTGCACACCGTACCACTTGTTCTAGGAATACGAATCAAGGCATTGCTTAAAAAATATATTTTTAAAAGGCCCCATAATAACAGGGACCAACCGCTTGCAGAAGCAGAACCTCTAATATTTGTAGTTGCAAGTTTAGAAAATATAAAGTTTTTATCACTTGTGCTTTAAGCTATATAGCAACTGCAGAACCGCTGTCTTCTTCCTTATTTATATTCTATATATATATGGTACCCTCTAGCCCTAACGTCGAAGCATATAATCTGTACTATCCTAGATGCCACATAAATTAGAAAGGGAAGGGATCCAAATCAAATCAAAGATAGTTTACTAATGTGTCACTGACCTCTAGCTTGCCGTTTTCTTGGGACAGCGCCGTGCAAGCCCTCTGCAACGCCTTCATCTCCTGCTTACACAAAAACATGCAAGAAAAAAAAAATCAGCTACAAAACCACGGACACATCCAACGATCAAACATGTTGCCGGATTTTTCATTCTTTCTCTCTTAAAAGGACGAGATGTTGACCTTGCGGAGGGCATCGTTCTCCACCGACAGCGACCGCACCATCTGCTGGATCTCCGGGAGCCTCTGCAATGCAAACCACAGCAAACCATGTCGAGCAGGTTGTCAAGCAGCCGGGGAAAGAGATGCGGAGCCTCCTAGTAGCTTTTGTTTAAACACGAAGCATGATCTTTTTGGTCGCAGGACAGCAGGTGGATGATGATGAGGTGTGTGTGTGATCTTTTCGGGCAGGCGGCCTTTGGACACTTTTGTCCTCGGGATGCCATGCCACTTTTGCCTCCCTGCCCCTCTTCCCCCTTCGAATGGCAGGGCGCCAGCCAGAGGGCTTCAGGGCTGTGCCTGCCCCTGTGCTAGTGCCAGCACCGCAGCACGACTTTATTCCAGCCTACGCTACGTACCACTAGGCACTCGAACTGGAACAGCCTTTCCACTACTACTACAACAGCTGGGTGAGTGCTGACCACCAGGCCAAAGGGAACCTGTGTTTGCCTCCCACGTTTTTCAGCCTCAAGCCCCATTGCCTGGCCGGCCTGTGCTGAACTGCAGACGCCGTGAATGGGCGAGGGAGATTGGGGTCGGCAGTAGGTTGGTGAAAAACGCATTCAAGGTTTCAGTGACCAGAGCCAACCAAAGGCCCCATGCTGGTCGCTTTTGTTTTGTCCTGCGCCACGGCGAAAGCACTGAAAGCCAGTAGGCCACCCGCTCGGTTTCCCCGTGACTACACTTTGCTGCCTCTATAGTCTATACTGTACTGTACGTACTCGCGGCTACGGGCCTACGGCTAATTAACGTGCTTTTGCTGTGCCCGCGCGTTGGAGAGGTATTCTAGGAGCAGCAAGGACTGAGGGGGAGGCTTACCATCTTCTTCCGCGCCCGCTGTCCGGCCGGCCGAGGTGGTGGCACCGGGAGGATCGTCCGCCGTCCGGCGACGCCACCCACCTGCAGGAGAAAAGCGCGCTGCTGGTTGTTAGTTCAGATGCTGGTATAGAGTAGTAGTATTCCTACTTGTAGTCACTACTAGAGTGGTAGCCACGTGACAAAACAAACAACCAACGCGGACCACTAGACTAGACTAGAGCCAGCCCCGGGAGAAGAAGATGATGAGAGAGAGAAAAAAAGGTCCACCAAACAGGAGGCGTCGAAACGCAACACGGGACGCATGTTCTTTTTTTTTCGTCTGCTTTGATTCTTTTGAACAAACCCCTGGTAGCCAGGGCCGTTGTACGTATTACACCGGAGAAAACGCCTGGTATGTAGCTAGCCACCTACTGTACACCCAACTCAACTCCTACCAAGATTGCATGCAACTCCTGCAGGCAGCGGCATCTCGATTTTAGCCTTAGGAAATCACATGAAGCACGTTATTATGGGATGATGAAAGGAGGCAGCGTGGACATCGGAAGCACATGGACAAGACTACAAGAGGCACGTCGATTTCATCCCGTCCATCACCTTATCTGTGTCTGTGTGCGTAATCAGTGAGCAAATTGCCGAGTTTCCCCACCTTTCCAAATTTTATCAGATTTGATTTGAAAAAAAAGAAAAAAGTTTGGAATTCCACGTGGACCCCATATGCCACCCCGGACACGTGTCGTTGCTAGACTGGACAGAGTGCACTGCGTCCACCGGTTTGCCTGCGTGGCGTGGCGGCCACGGCCAACCATGCGGCGCCCACGCCAATAGGCGGCGCCCACGAGGCCCCGAATGACCAATCGCCGTGCGTGGTGGCCCCTTTGGGAGGCCGGCCCGGTTTGACTGCGCTCCCCCACCGCAGAGCAGCGAGGGATAAGCACTGGATAATGTCGAGAATGCCCACGGGTATTAGGTTCCCCGGTGGGGCACGACCACGAGGCGAGGACAGTTTGGGGACGCAGACAGCGCAGCGGCGGACGCAACACAACACGCGGAAGGCAAGCCGCAACAGCGCGGCCCGGCCGTGTGGTTGGAGTTGGAGTGGCCGAGTGGGAGCCGGCACAGCCCCACCTACCGGTGTGAATTGCCGCCGCTGCCCTCTTCGGCCGTCGGAGTCAATCCCGTGAACAAGCACACGTACGTACAAAATACAATATGGGGGAGGCAGCGAATAAAATTCCGGGAATTGTCCACTGTCCGCTCCACCGAGTGGCTGCGCCACCACGCGACGCGAGAGGAAATGGAAATCCATCCAACCAGGGGCTACGGTGGGCGGGAGGACTGCGAGAGATCCGTGAGGTATCCGACGACCACAGCGCGTCGTCTCCTTTTACCGGACTCGCCATCTCCAAAAGGGGTGGCGAGACTAGGAAAAGGCCCCGCGAACCAAAAAGCGGAGGGTGTGAGTGAGTGAGGCAACAAAGGGGGAGGGGGGAAAAGCGATGTGTCATCGGGAAGTCATCCTCGTGCTGCTGACACGGAGGGGTAGTTTGGTCAGTCGAGCCGGAAGGCACGAACGCGAATCGGAAAGCAACCAACCGCCCACAAACGCAGCGGCCAGCGGCGCGAGGGCGACCAAACCAAACCAGCAGGAGACGGGGACGGGGATGTCAGATGTGAGGTAGGCGCGTGCGCACGCACGTACGTACGTACCTTGCTGGGGGCCGGGGCCGGTGGCGCGGCCACGGGCGCTGTGGGCGCCGGGAGCTGCTGGCACGCGGCGGCGGCGGCCGGCGGGAACGTTGGTGGTGGCTCTGACTGGGAGCAGAAGGCGCCGTCCTCGCCGCCGCTAGTGGATGCGCCGGAGCCGGAGCCGGACCCGCCGCTGTAGTCGAGGGGCGACGCGGGGCTGCCACGGGCGCCTCGCCTCGCCTTCTTCTTCTTCTTCTGTTTGACGTCCGCGGAGGCGGCGGAGGCAGAGGCCGACGGGGACTCGCGCCGGGACCGCGAGCGCTTCCCGCGCGCCACCGCCGGCCAGGCCAGGTCGCGCGCTTCGTCCCCCCCGCCGACGCCGCCCTCCTCCTCCTGGCCGCCGTCGCAGGCGGGCTCGGGCTTGCGCCACGGCGGAGACCAGCCGGCGAGGTCCGCGCCACGGAGAGAGCAGATGATGTCAGCGGCCGTCGCGACCACCGCGCAGGCCTCCCCTTCCGCCGCGGTCATGGCTGCTGGCGCTGCTGCCTGCGTCTCGGCCAGGTGAACCACCACCACCGCCGAACAGAAGCCCACGCGGAGTGGTGGAGGCGTGCAGAGGGAGAGAGAGAGAGAGGATGTGGGTGTGGGTGGGAGCGGTGCGAATGAGAGGGGCGTGGAGACGAACGAAAGCCACGGCGTGGCGGTCCGGCCTCCCCTTTTAAACGGTGGAATAAATAAAACCACGTAAAATAAGAAGAGAAAAAAAAACAATCCGGGCCCACCACCACCACCCTCCCCCTACTCCCCACCACCTGCAGCTACGCGGCGCCACGTCGTCTGCTGGCCAACTCTCGCACCCGCGTCACTTGTACGTGGGCCCAGGAGGATCGCCCCGCATGTCAGTCAACGTAACGGTAGCGCGCGGTGGTGTGTTCGTCGCGGGAGGCCGACAGGCGAGGAGGCGGTGGAGCCTTTCCGCGCCTTCGCGTACTGGACTGGGACTGCGCTGTCGCGAGAACGAGAGAGAGAGAAACAAAAAAAGATGCGGTTGCCCCCGTCCCTGGACCTCAGACTGAGATGTGGACCCGGCCGTGGTGTCAGTGGTAAGAGAGGGGTAGTTCGGTAAAAGTGAGGCGTAGGACGCAAGGTAAGTGGGCGTTGCGTTGCGTTGTGTGTGTGATTGGAATGGACTGGACTGGAGAAGTGGAGAGGGAGGTGGCAGCGGTCCGGGAGGGGGGGGGGGGGGGGGGGGGGGGAGGATGATTCCGTGTGGCGGCGAGGCGATGTCCGATGGGCGTGCGTGGCGTGCGCTCGCTATAAAAGCGCTTTGCCGGTGGCGCGCGGTGGCCTGCTGCCGAAATTCGCAAATCCGCCTGCTTCTTTGACGGGAAATATGGCCCCCACATACTTCGGTGAGTGCGACGAGGTTTCCTGCTTTGCTGGACTTTGGAGCGTTCACAATTCTCTGGTGTCAATTGTCAATGTTGTAAAAAATGTATGTCGAAGTTGCTTGAGAAACAAGACTAAAGTTCGTTTATCTACAGCCGGATGCAGCGTAGTATTAGCAAATGAATGATGATATTTACCGATAATTAACATTCTTTAAAGGGTATTAGTATATTTCAAAATAAATCTGCACTTAACATTATCAAATTAGGTGATTCAAGCAAAACAAATAAATTTAAATAACTGTTTTTTATTTCAATTTATACTCCAGTGCAGTAGTAGTCAAACAAACGCACTACATGGTTTGTTTCTTTGAATTTAGTGAACAAACAACAGTCTATTGCATGTCTTGAGGTTGCCCCAGGCATATGCGAGCCAGATTTCTCTGGGTATTGGACCAAACACGTCAGTACGGTTTTCATCTCATCATATGTTTCTTTGCCCCCCTATCGACCTAAAAGTTTGGATGGGATAGGATCTGGTATCTCTTATTCCCTCCATCCAAAAATTAGAGTCATCTTAGGGTCGTGCGCAGTGACTAAGGTGGGGTGGTCCATGCATATGATGGAATTAATTCATCCAATGAAAAGAGCCGCATGCAGACAATTGAATTAATTGAGCGAGTGAGAGAAGTTGCATGCACCTAGAACGACGTGAAAACTGTGGTCCTAGCTTTATACGACTTCGATTCTTGAAGATTTTATTTTTGGTAGGATGACTCCGACTTTTGGATGGAGAGAGTACTACCTTCGTTAACATATATTATTAAAAAAACAAATAACTCATAACTTAAAATAGAGGGAGGTATCCAAATTTTGTTAGATTATGATATTCTTAGAATTTAAGGTGAAATGCTTCTAGCCTTTTTTTTACAAGATTATGGCATTTTAAGATTGTTGCTGGATCCGAACGCGATTACAGACTAATCCGACTTTATTATATTTTACAATTTATTTCTGAACCATACTATACGTCGTATATTTCGTGTTGCCGCAACTTTCTTGGTCCGCATCCACTAGACCACTAGTATAGGACTAGTATTGTAATCTAATCCAGGCGCTACAAGAAGTTCGCAATCGAATGAAAACGACAGCGACCGGCGAGTGGGCCCCAGCGCCGGTGCTTGGCCGGAGACGCCTTGGATTTCGTTGGTCGTTTCTGGGTGTCAGGTCTCAGGTCAGCCTCCGTTTCTCAGCTGCGCGCGCGCGATCTTTTGTTTGCTCTTTCGGCGAGAGAATTTGTGCCATCGGTGGCGTCTAATCCACTGCCACCAGGAGTAGTTATCGCGTAATTTCCTGTTCCTGTCACGGAAGCTCGCTGCTATCGTCTCTCTGCCGTCGCTGTCGCCATGGATAGGGAGGGCGAAGCCTGCGTCGGTCCACCTGGCGGCGTCGTCCATGGCTCCGCTCCACGTTGCTTTCGGCCCGGCCCCGGCCACCTGGCTGGCTCGATCTGGGGACGGACGCGGGTGGCAGTGCCTGCCCTTTTTATCTACTATACTCAGCGTGCGGTCTCGAGGGGACGGTGCACGAATTCGCTGTTCGGTGATAGAAAACGCAGTGCAAAGGACCGGAAAAGGGCAGGTTGCTTGCTTGGATGCAAATCGAGATGGAAATGCACTTAGCTCTGAGTGAGATGCATGCGAGCAGAGCAACTAGTGATGTACGGACTACGGAGTACTTGTTTGTTGGGGGGCTGTTTCCACTTTCCAGTCGCTAGCATGCTCCATCCTCTAGCTTTTGCTTGGCTTTTCAGCCGGCTTAAATCCAGTCAGAACATTGTTTTTCTCTCGTAAGAAATCAATCAGCAGTATATAATCCTGTCAAACGAACAGACCGTTAGTCATGTAGCAGCAAATTAACAGCAGCTGGTTTTTCTCAGTTTTCTACTCGACTCCTCACTTCACTAATAAATAAAAGGGAGACCTTAGCATCACGGCCTACCGTTTCTTCTCTAACTCATGGCAAGAAATAATAACATGTAAACATTTCTTTTAAACTGGAATAGCAATAACTGAACTACTCGCTTTTCCAATAATTAATTAATGAAGGTCTTGCCAGGCTCTTTATTTTCTGTCAAAATCGTTTTGACATCATTTAACAAGGTGGAGTGAGTATGACTTAGCAGTATATTATTATTACTCAATCCGTTCCAATTTATAAGACGTTTGACTTTTTTGACACTAAGTTTGACCACTCATCTTATTCAAAAATTTGTAAAAAATATTACTTTTTTTTGACATAGCTTGGTTTATTAATAAAATGTCTTCAAGAATGGCTTAAATTTAACTACGTTTGCACAAATTTTTTAAATAAGACGAGTGGTTAAACTTTGAGTCAAAAAAAGTCAAACGTCTTATAATTTGGAATGGAGGGAGTATTAAATAAACATGGAGACAAAAGCAGTAGCTGTATCGTACGGTCCTCAATTCCTCACTGCGCGCGCACTGCCCAGCAGAGACGCTCGCGCGCGAGAGCTGTCGATGGTGTTGCCTACCCTACCAGCTGACCCGACGAACGGACGGTCCGGATACGGCCCTCTCTCCTCCGCGATTGCACGCACACGCGCATGTTTCGTACGTATCCCCTACGGGCTACTACTCCCAACCGATCTAGTGGTACTAGCTACTCCGTACTCTGGTAATCTGAGCCAAAAAAAAAAAACTCATGCCATGATCCACGTAGCCCGCGTTGGGCATGGTCCCATGGACTGATCACGCTGGTTTGACGTTGACGCTGGCGTCGGCGTGTCACCTGTCCCAATGACCAGTGTTGCTGTGTTGCCAACTTCTTCTCAACGCGTTCGCATTTTGCAATGCCACACCACGCCTAGAAAAACGGGTGAAAAATGAACTCAAAAGTTGCTGTGCTAGATCATTAGCGATGATGATGTCGAACAGTCAAACACGCCATCAGCGCGTGAGGCTTAACGTGCCATGTCAGCCAAGACGCCAACGGAGAATCCCGTCCTGAACACACAACAAACACGTACACTCCGTGCTGATGCGGTCATTAGAAGGGCACGTATGTACGTGTACATGCTGATTGCTGATGCGTTCCGTCTATATATCAGCCTTTCACACATCCGCTAATGTACTAAAAATTAACACCAGGTAGGTTTGCCTTTCTGCCTTTTTGTTTAATAACGAATCAAACATCTACTATCAACCACATTAAAAAAGAAATTAAAGAGCCTTAGACCGAGAACAGAGCAACACCGGCTCCTTAGCTGTCGACCAACAAAAACAACATCGACACAACCAAAAGAACTAAACACTGATAGTCATCTGCTAACGATAGCAGTGGCATGGTTTGGAATCTGGAGCCTCAACACGTACGCCGCGCACAAATTCAATGCCGTGTCTCACCACCACCACTTCCCTCAACCATTCATTAAACTGTGTACTACAACTAGTACCTGTCAATCTGTCATGTCAAAAGTGCCAAACCACCCCACCTCGCTGCCGAGGTGCCGACTACTCCTACATTGCACTGCTATCTCTAACATGATATACGGAGTGTGGAGTGGAAACTAAATACACTCTGCTCTGCTATGCACGTCTGAAACTGAAAGCAACAACGGCGGGCAGGCTTCTGGTCCGTCGATGTTGGGCGCAAATATAGAAAGAACATATGCTTACTTCTGCAATAAGATTTTCATCAATCAGTCAATCTCACTATCTGAGGAGTTTGTGCATCCTAAACGTAGCCTATGCCGACATGCGTACCTTTTTTTTTTTAAGAAAAGAAAAGACCTCGCGCGCATTGTCTCTGTCCGGGGTCCGGCCCACAATTAGCCGTCTGTTTGAAAAAGGCCGTGTTGTTCCATTTGAGTTGAGGCCCATGAATTCCGGAGTATGCGGATACGTTGTCATTCCTTTCTTGGCCCATTAAGTCTTTCTGTTGACCAAGCCCGGCTAGGAATTCAGGTTTGGGCTTAATGCATGACAAGCAGGTTTTAGAAACTTCAGAGTGATTCCTTTTTCCGTAAAAAAATAGTTTTACACATCTCTGTTTTTCTAATAAAATAGTAATAAAGGTAAAATACACGTTATAGTAGAGTCTGTTCTAGATCCATAAACTTCTAAAATTATATATATAAAGGTCCTAATCATGTATCGTTACCATTTCGCAGCGCAGGAACATGTGTGTAAGTGTAACCATGATTGCTTGAAAATAAAGAAAAACGGCCCTTAATCATTCATAAGGGGGTGTTTAGATTCATTTAGTCACTGTCACATCAAATGTTCATATGCTAATTAGCAGAACTAATATAAACTAATTTTAAAACTAATTATAGAAGTCGTGATTAATTTACGAGACGAATCTATTAAGCTAAATTAATTCATCATTAGCACATATCCACTGTTGCACCACGTTGTCAAACCATACACTAACTAGGCTTAATAGAATCGTCTAATAAATTAGTCTCAATCTGTATAGTTAGTTTTATAATTAGTCTATATTTAATACTCTAAATTAGTGTACAAAACATTCGATGCGAGAGAAAGTTTAGAAGGGGTGAATCAAACACCTAGTCCCGTCGCGAGTTTCCAGCGAGGAAGACATGACATTTCGTTTGCAAACTGCCCCACGATCATTGCAAATAAAAGATGCCACAAAATAAAAAGATCTCGATCGGCCACATGTATATATAGTTGCGACCAATAATCACCGAATCATGGCGTGATGGGGTGGGAGCCCTTGTTGGATTGGATAGTAGGAGTACGCATGCAGTACGCAGTTGTATGCTTTGCCTGTGGCGCTGCATGCGCTCGCTCAGGTCGGCAGCACCAGCACCGGCCTGCTTGCAGCCGTGTTTTGCCCTGGGGCCACAGCAGGAAAACGCCGTGCCAACTCTCGTTGCTCGTCTGTAGGCCACGCTTCGGCCTCCGACCGGCGCAGTCCGGCACGACGCGCACTCGTGAAGCTCGCATGCATGCAGTGCCTTTTTTGCCGTCCTCTGCGCGCGCGTAGTGTTGCTACCGCTCGTGTCGTGTCGTGTGCCCGTGACGCGGCCGCCGCAGCCCGCGCGATCGGGGTGGGGTGGTGCCGTATGCCGCCGCCTTCGTCGGGCTCGCATTTGTTGCGGCGTCGGCGCGGCAGCTGGACGCTGGAGCCGTAAGATCTGACGAGGTCCTCTGGGGTCTGGGCACTGTCTGTGTCTGACCTGGCCGTCACGGGACGGGTGCCTAGCTAGCTCAGCAGCAGCTCCTCTACTCTGCTCTCAGCATCCTGCAGGTCAAGCCACACTCGCCGTTCTAGCTTAATTGCTGTCAGCACCGGCCAGGCCAGGCCAAGTTCCGCCGCGCCACGGGTTCAGCTCGACCAAACAGAGGTTCAGTTGCTATTGCTACACACACTGACATCCCCGAAACAAAGGGCCGGGTTCCGTAATAACAAGACAAATGTTCCACTCAAAAGTCGACACCGTGTAGATACGTTGGTCAAAACTAGCTGGAATCTTCTTGAAAACATACTCCAGTTTTTTTTTTTTTAAAAAAAAACAAGAACAAAAAATAACACAGGGAAACTGGTGGTCAAACACGTCCGTGCAGTACTGCTACTGAACTTATTTCGCTATCGCAGTACCGAGCGTCGGTTGGAGCCCGAAACCGCGGGCAAAGTGGCACGTATACCACGCACAACACCCAATGGTGTCGTGGCACTTCGAGGAGTAGTACTAGTAATAGCTAGCAAAGGAAAGAGACCCTGTTCCCATTCATCAAGACCCAAAAATATAAATGAAAGTGAGAACCCTAATGATAATAACGGATGTTGTCCTCTGCGGGGCTCCACAACCACGTACAGTGAGCGGAGACAGTGAGATACGATCAAACTTACATTTCATAAAAGGAGTTTGCTTTCGGATGACAAATTTTCACAAGTATTTTTTCTCATTATTATTGACCATATTCGCTTGAGTTCATTTCGGCCGATTAAAATAGTAGTTCAAGCATAAATAACGTTCCATCTCTCGAATCCCCTGTGCCTACCGCATGGACCGTCGGATCAAGATCCAACGTCCCAGCCTCACGCCGGGCAGGTAGAGCGACATTAGCCGGGCGCACGGCGACGGAGGACGAGACGAGACATTCCAAAATCCAAGTACGGCGACGTACGTACGTACCGGCGATTTGCCGAGCCCGGCGAGGCGAGCCGACCCGACCTTCCCGTCATCGGACACGTACACCAGCACCAGACCAAAGTACCATTTCCGCTAGCCACTAGCCACTAGCCTACCCGTAGCCTAGCTGTGCCAAGGACAGGGAAGGAAGGAGAGGATAGGAAGCTAGCACTGCACAGGGCGATCGAGAAGAGGACGAGCAATGCAGGAGAGACTGGAGAGGAGACTGGAGAGGAGCAGGGGTGCAGCCGTGCAGGAGAGACCTGCAGAAGAAATGCCAATGGAGGGCGAGCAAGAAGCCAAGATACAAACGTACATGTACCGCTACCAAACAAGCGAGGCCTTCGAAAAGTTACAAAACACCACCCTCCCCGTGCGACCTCGCAATCGTACTCGTCTCATATCTTCACTCCCGATCCGTCCTTTTCCGTAAACCACCGCACGCACATGGCCGCTCTCACTGCCAAGCGGGCCCCGCGATGCCAGTGCCCTCCCTCCCTCCGCTCCCCATCCTCCCCTCCCGTGCGCTGCGCCCCGAATAAAAACGCCGAGCAGCTCAACTGTTCTGTTCTGGACACAGGCACAGAGGCACAGCGTCGCCATACCTGAGTGCTCGCAAAATCGCATCAGAAAGGAAGGGGAGGAAAACAAAAAAAGGTTAGAGAGAGAGAGAGAGAGAGAGAGAGGAGCTGCTAGCTCTCTGTCTCTCTCGCGCTCGTGGCCTTGTTGCATGCCCAATTGCAGGAAAGCAACAAAGTCTCGTGTTCCAGGAGGAGCAGGAGAGTAGGATCTCCTCTCGCGAACCCACCCGTAAACAACTCCGCAGTCCGCCCGCAGCTCGTTTGGCTGGCTCTTTAACCGAAGAGGAAGCGAGAGGGAGGCGGCGGTGTGTGTACGGAGGAGCAGCATGAGGCCGCCGCCACCTCCATTGCCGTCCCTGTGCTCTCCCTCCGTCTTGGCCCTCCCCCTCCTCCTGCTGCTGCTGGCGTCGTGCACGTCCCCGGCAAATGGGAGGGCCGCGCCGTCGTCTCCGGGCTCTGCTGCGCCTGTCGCCAGGCACGTCCGCGCCGCCGACGCTGCTGCTGCCGGCGCCGCCGCCAATGGGATCGCCTCCGTTGCTCCGGCGGTGCCGGCGCCGCCTCCTGTCGGTAGGTTACCGGTGTCTGGGTCACTCAGATGGGAGGAACAAGCGTTTCGGGGTTTTTTTTTTTCTGATTTTTTTTCTGCGGTTTCGCTCGATTTGTTTTTTCTTTTGGGAGGGGGGAGGCCTTTTTCCTCTTTGATGAAAACTTGCAGAATATTTCCTGACCGGGCTGCAGTGGAAGCTGTTGTTTCTTCTGGAAATGGCCAAAAACAGCACTGGTTGGTTTTATCCAGAGCACGTTTTCTTTCAAAGGAAGTTTGCTCAGGGAAATTTGCTGTTTGGGATCTTGCATTTCGTTCGAATTAGAGGTAGAGAGAGGACCGTTGCGGAAAATTTGCTGCGTTTAATGGTCATCAAGTCTGTTCTTTCCCTCCGCTTGACGGTTTCAGTTGAAAAATCTAGTGGTGTTTTTGGAGCAATTAGTCGCTGAGCTCAGCGCCGTTTTCTCTGTGGAGTCAGCTCATCTTCTTGAATTGTCTGCCCGTTTCCTCTGCAGTCATCATCGTGGAGGAGCGGCGCCATCATTTCCACCGGGAGCTAGTCATCGCGTCCGTCCTCGCCTCCATCGCCATCGTCGCGATTATCCTCTCCACGCTCTATGCGTGGATCCTGTGGCGGCGGTCTCGCCGGCTGCCCCGCGGCAAGGGCGCCAGGAGCGCAGGTCTTGCTTGGCTGACACATATCTCTGGACCGCCTGCCTCGGCTGGTTCTTGAATGAATTCCTGAATTGCTCATGGCCCGCTTACCTACGTTACGCAGACACCGCGAGGGGAACCATGCTGGTTCCGATCCTGAGCAAGTTCAACTCACTCAAGACCAGCAGGAAGGGGCTTGTGGCGATGATCGAGTACCCATCGCTGGAGGCGGCGACAGGGAAGTTCAGTGAGAGCAATGTGCTCGGTGTAGGTGGCTTCGGTTGCGTCTACAAGGCAGTTTTCGATGGCGGTGTTACCGCGGCGGTCAAGAGGCTGGAAGGAGGTGGCCCTGAATGCGAGAAGGAATTCGAGGTGTCAATTCTTGTCCATTGGCCATTGCTGACGAGGGGTTATCTTATTTGTTCTTGTCCTGACTATTTCGGCGGCTGTGTGGTTGCTGCTGGCAGAATGAGCTGGATTTGCTTGGCAGGATTCGGCACCCCAACATTGTGTCCCTGCTGGGCTTTTGTGTTCACGAGGGGAATCACTACATTGTTTATGAGCTCATGGAGAAGGGATCCCTGGACACACAGCTGCATGGTACTGTCTCCGTCTCCTATGATTTCTCTTGTTGCTTATGGATGCAGCTCTTTCTTGAGATCTTCATACTGGCAGCTTTTCATGTGTGGCTGGCTATCTTCAGGGGCTTCACATGGATCAGACCTGAGCTGGCATATCCGGATGAAGATTGCACTCGACATGGCCAGGTTCTTATGATCTTATCCCTGCACTGCACTTTCCTTCAAATGAGTGAATGGTGATGAATTTTAAATTGAAGTGCTGATGATTGGCTGGTTAGTAGTTTATACTTACTTTATAACATGCATTGGTAACATAAACTGGGCAGGGGATTAGAGTATCTCCATGAGCACTGCAGTCCACCAGTGATCCATAGGGATCTGAAGTCATCTAACATACTTTTAGATTCTGACTTCAATGCTAAGGTACACTTTCCTTTTCTTTAAGGACAACTTACTGTTCATATTGTCTTCATTTCAAGGTGTTGGAAATCAGCTGAATTTGTGAAGTTCATATCTTTTTGCTCACATGTGCAGATTTCAGATTTTGGTCTTGCAGTGACCAGTGGGAATATTGACAAGGGAAGCATGAAGCTTTCTGGGACCTTGGGTTATGTGGCTCCTGAGTACCTATTAGATGGTATTGTGTCAGCTTAATTGTCAACTTAGACTCACATGCATAGACAACTTAATTATCGATGGTGAAATTCTACTTTCGTCTGGTAACTTTTAGCTATTGTGTCGATTTCAGGGAAGCTGACTGAAAAGAGTGATGTATATGCATTTGGAGTGGTGCTTCTTGAGCTACTAATGGGAAGGAAGCCTGTCGAGAAGATGAGTCAAACTCAGTGCCAATCAATTGTGACATGGGTACAGTGCAAAAAAGTTACACTAAACATAGCATATCTCTAATTAAGTCAAATTCCACAATTTGGAACTTTAGTAGTAATGAACAGTTGTCACCTCTCATTTTCATGTAATGTTTATTGCATTTTGACTTTATTTTATCCTATACTAGAAAACATCGACTTCACCATCAGTGCTAACATTTAAGGAGTCAATGCAATTTCTTTGTGTTCTGATATTTGACATGCTGAAAAATCACAAACAGGCCATGCCGCAGCTTACTGACAGAACAAAACTTCCCAACATAGTTGACCAGTGATCAGGGACACGATGGATCCAAAGCATTTGTACCAAGTACTGTTTCGATAGCTTGTTAATGGTCTTATTTAAGATGTATTTACCCTTCCAACTATTTTGATTGCTATTATGTACCTCTGCAGGTGGCAGCAGTGGCAGTTCTATGTGTGCAACCAGAGCCAAGTTACAGACCGCTGATTACTGATGTTCTCCACTCTCTTGTCCCTTTAGTGCTTGTGGAGCTCGGAGGGACACTGAGGGTTGCAGAGCCACCTTCCCCAAACCTAAGACATTCTCCTTATTGAGATGTCCTGATCAGTCAAAGATCACAGTTACATGCTGATGAAATTGGACGATGTTTATCAGTAAATTATCATCCTAGCTGTGTGCCGGAGGATGACAGTTCCAACCTGCCGTTGGTGGTTGGATCGAGAGAGAATTCTGGTTTGAAAAGAGTTGCCTCCTATGTCTTTGCTTGTACAAAGAAGTGAAAGAAACAACACTCTTTTCCTTAGAATTTAGGGTCCTTCTGTACAGATCAAAGTTTCTCCAACACTATAACTTAAAGAATTTCATTTGAGAATGATGTGCTTTGGGTTCCACATGGGTACCC
The DNA here is from genome assembly GCA_022036555.1 of Microstegium vimineum. NCBI lineage: Eukaryota > Viridiplantae > Streptophyta > Magnoliopsida > Poales > Poaceae > Microstegium > Microstegium vimineum. The sequence goes on from CM039126.1 coordinate 44,026,058, forward strand.
GAGCACTTTGGCTTGTGCAATATTTTGCTTCTTATCGTACTCTGATAAAACTGAAAATGTTTTTATGCTTTTAACTAGTGTGTTTTTCCCCATTACAATCCATTTTATAATCCAAATTAGAATAAACTTGCATGTAGTACTTCACTAGTTCTGCATATCAACAATAAGTTGCTTTATCCCAAAGTTCTGCTCCGTTGGTTGTGGTCAATCTGTGGACCTCTCAGGCTCTCAGCTGCAGTCCAGTCTGTTGACAATGGAGCAAGCATCTGTCGAACAGGTAATAGCCCAATAGGCAAGAAGGAGGTGTCAATTATTGGAACATGATAATGATTGTACTGCCACCAGAAGCTGTTCTTTATTTGGTACAAGAGAATCATGTTTCATTATTTTTGTACTGTGGACAAAATAGATCAAGCAAACCATGAGTTGTCAGAGAGACCTTATGTGACACGAGGCGGTTAAGGTCTGAACTTATTTATTGACCTTGTTTGATAGTTTTTGTTGCTGAGTATTGACAGTCTCATCTCAACTAGAACAGCATTACTGTCTTGTACGACTGAAGGTAAGGCGTCGTGTCAATTGTGCAGCCATGGTGGTGAGTAACGTCAAGTCTCTAAACCTAAAATGTAGTGTTTGATTCAAGGTGCATTCAAATTTAGTTTGGTCTGCTGCTCTGAAATCCCTGTCTATTTGAAGTCACTTTCTTTTTGATGATGAGCTAAAACTTACATTAAATCTTTGGGTGTTATCTTAAAAATTGTCATCTGGATGACCCTGATGGCCTGATCAGTTGTTTTCCATGCTGAACTTGATCAACCATAAAAAAATGCTTCGTGATTGAGCCCCACTTGGAAACCAACAACTCAAGCTGATGTTATTGTCTTCTGGATGCTGTTTGCATCCCATTGAATACCTAGCTGGCATTGGAGATCAGATGAGAGGTGCTGGACACTGGATTTGCTTCGTTGACAGAGAGATAGCGTCTGCTCTATCCATCCATTCAATTAGACAATAACTCCACATGCGCGGCCTTGCCAGTCGCCACCCTGAGCAGATCCATGGATCTTTCTGCACATTGGTGCATTGGCGTTGATTGAAAGAGCTTCCTCATGCTGCTTGTACTTGCACTTGAAAAGTCCAAAGTTTTTCAGTTGGCCTTTCTTGGTAATTATTCTTACCTGACTGGACTTGAATGGACTTCGCCCTGTTCGTTTCAGCCTGTAATTGTGGACTGCACCGTGCACGCTGTGGAGGAGCAGATTATTGTGGACTAGAATTAGTTTAACGTGGTCAATTGTATGGATTGCGGCTTATAGGCTGTTTATATGATGATACCCTTTCAACCGCGCATAAAACCCTAGCCTCCTAGGCGATCAGGCACTATTCATTGACACAATATTTTTTTTATTTTTTATCTTTTTATGTTTAAGTTTTATTTTAAATTATTTTTAATTTTAAAATTTTAATTTTTTTATTTTCTTTTATTTTAGTTCTAATTTTCTTTTATTTTATTATTTTTACTTTATTTTATCTTAATTATTTTTTATCTTTTGTTTTATACGTGTAACGACCCTACTCAGCGGAGTGCGTGCAGTGTGGTGGTTTATATCAATCAAAGCAAGCGATAAAGAGCATGTAATATTTCTATTTTTTATTTTTTGTTTTATACATACAACGATCCTACGCAGCGGAGTGCAGGCAGTATGGTGGTCTATATCAATCATAGCAATAAAGAACCTGTAGTATTTCTATCGGTCAGTATAATTTTATATTGAGATGTTACAAATATTTTTTTAAACTTTTTTAGTTTTTATTTTTATTATATTTTTAGTTTCAAATTTATTTAAGCTTTTTATTTTTTTCTCATTTTTTTTATCTTTTGTTTTATACATGCAGCGATCACATGTTACGAAATACATATAATATGATGATTCATATTAATCATGACAATAAAGAGTTGGTAGTATTTCTACCAAGCCCGTGCATCTTTATATTAGGCTGTTACCGGACCGTAGCAGCAGAGTTCTTATCTATACTATAGTAGATATACTTATTCAATATATAAAAAATTGACTCTATTACTTGCAACAAATGCTTAGTAAGAACCAGCGCAGTGGACGCCCCCGTGTTCTAGTATATATAAAGTACACATCTATTAAGGAATATTTGAGCTACTAGCTAGAACCTTTGGTTGTGCTACCTGGTTCTCTCCTCTTTACTTATTTGGGATTACCACTCGTAATCACTAAACCAAAGGTGGAAGACTTCCTACCTCTGGTGAATAAGTGTGAGAGGAGACTTGCTAGTGTTTCTACTTTTCTCTCATAAGATTGGAAATCATAGACACAATGTTTTCATCAGTGTCAATCTTCTATTTGTGCAGTCTTTTTGAAGGACTGAGAACGGCGACTAGAGAGGGGGTTAATGGAAGCCTCAAATTTCTCTCGAAATATTCGGGCCACTCTTCCCGAAACCACAACCCAGTTGAGAGCTCACCGACAGTGGAGAAAAACTTACCGGAAACCCCCAAGATTGAGTTTTCAACCCCTACGGGAAAGTGGCAAGAACCCAAAGCAGATCAGCCAGAAAAGCAGCCGACGGACGCTGAAAATCCAGGCGACGGACGCTGAAGCCGAGCATCCGACGCAAGAGCAGAGAGCAACCCGAGAGGTCAGTCAGGCGACGGACGCGTCTGACGGACACCCGACGGACGCTGATAAGCGTCCGACGCAAAACACACACAGCAGAAACAGAGAGCTCCTCCAGGCGACGGACGCTTCTGGAGGCAACCCGACGAACGCTGCAGATCGTCCGACGCAAACGAACAGAGAGCTCTGCAACGCTCAAGAACCGGCAGACGCTCTGGCGCGTGGTCGACGGACGCTGGCGAGCGTCCGGCGCCAACTTGAAACGCCCTGACACAGTTGGCGACGAACGATGACGTAGGCAAGGCCTAGCGTCCGACGCCTTCTGTTGGAGCGTTCGACGCCCCAATCAGAACGCAGTAAAAACGAAACTCGATTTTCTCTCCGCCAAATCTTCCCAAATCCTAACCAAATGATCTCCACTAGCAACCCAACTTGATAGGCATGTTTCTAGTGCTATGGAGGAGCTATCCCAAAGAAATCATCGCTCAATTTGGTTGGGATTGAAGGGAAACAAAGATTTGTGGGGAGGAAGCAAGAAACGAGGAACACCGCAAAGAAATCGTCCGATCTGTGTACTCGAGAGGTTTGAGAAAGAATCCTTCGGTGCAAAGATGCTCCTCTCGATTACGAACAACTTGGTTCAAACGGATTTGCAAGAACTACTCCCTACAAAAAGATCTCATCTCGGGATCAAAATAGGGGCAAAAAGCAAAACGCAAAGAACACAAGCAAAACGGGGACTCGATCAAGAAATCAAAGGCACCATGGCCTACGGAGGTTACGGCCTCCGATTCCTCGCAACAATCTCAAGTTTTACGCGGGAGACTCCGTGGATCTCAAGCAATAAGAACTAGAGGATGAGAAACCCTAGGAATTTTGGTGGGAGGAGGAAAAATGCAAGAGATGAGATGAGGGATACCCCTTCATCCCCTATTTAACGGGCTTTGGCTATTTCCCAAAGACCCCCTAGATACATGAGTGAACTACCTAGACTAAGCATTGCAGTTCAAGCTCCGAAAAATATCTTTCTCGATTTGAATGGACGGCCCCGCTTCCTGCCAGGAGTTGCCATCGCCTCGACGCAACCTTCAGGATTCCGCCACGTGCCGCTCCCGCTTCTTTGGAAGCTCCGCCCGGGTTTTGAGGTCCAAACCCGCGAAACCCGCCACCGGTAGCTTTGGTCTAAACTACCGAACCTCGAGTTTTGAGGCCCAAACTCGAAAACCATCATCCGATGGTTTTGAGGCCCAAACCACCAAACCGCTCGACTCGAGCCACCTTGTCCTCGCCCGGTCGGACTCTGAGTCCCATGAGCCTCCGCTCGACCCGCTCGTCCGCCGTCTTGACTTGGTCAACTTGGTCTACCTCCATGTTTTCTCGCACTCGCCGGTGCCAAGTACTAGCCACCACAGCTAGTCCTCCGGCGCCCATGGTCCCTCAGTCTGAGCCCCGCTTCCGCCCTTCACCGCTCTCAGTCCATCGACACGGCAAGCCTCTACTCGACCTTCTCCACGCCATTGACCACTGTCTCCGGGCATAACACTTGCACACCACAAGCCGATAGACAGACACACACATGCTTTCGCAAGGATTAGTGTAAAGTCACTCAAACTGAAACGCTTAAGTGTTGACAATCATTCATCATAAAACTGAACAAACATGGGCACATATCAACCATGTGTTCGCACTTTTCTTACCCCCGACAGTGATTAAATAGATTGACAAATATAGAAAATATTGTCTATGGAGAGGATCTAAAGTGAATGCCAGAGGAATGCCTAAGGCAACATGAGAAATGGTAACATTACCAAAGAAAGATGGAGGCATAGGTATCATTGATCTCCAAAAGTAAAATGAAGCACTTCTGATAAAGAACCTTCACAGATTCTTCAACAACCTGAGCATCCCTTGGGTGCACTTAATCTAGGAAAAACATTATAGAAATGGAAAATTGCCAGGAACACAAAGAAAGGAGAGCTTCTGGTGGAGAAATAATCTGAAGATACTAGAAAAATACAGAGTCAACTGTTGTGCAAGTTCAAAATGGACAATCTTGTTTGCTTTGGGAAGATAACTGGATAGATGGATCTGTTAGACCAACCAAGCTAAAGTACCCAAAATTATATTCCTTTGCAAAAAAACAACATTTTTATCAGCAATGCTCTAGTCAACAATCTGCCCAGTCACCTATTCCATTTACCGCAGTCAACTTTGGCCTTTTCACAACTTCAGGCACCGAGAAGAAACCTGGAAGTTCTGAATGTAAATGAGGAGAATGACTTGTGGGGATATATATGGGATCAAATATTTTCTCAGCAATAAAAATTTATAGGAGGTTAATTGGACATCACCAAGTTCATCATGCTTTTAGATGGTTGTGGAAAACATTTTGCCAACAAAAACACAAGATCTTCTTTTGGTTGCTCTTAAAAGACTGGTTAAGTTTAAGCACACGAAACATCTTTAGGAGGAAGAACATGCATTTGGAGATATATAACTGTGAACTTTGTCAACTAGCAATAGAAGAAACACTCCACTATCTATTCCTAGAATTGCCCTTTGCAAGAACCTATTGGGGAATTTTAAACTTAGATATACAATCCCAATCAAGCTTACGAGAAGTCATCCTTTATTTTAGAGATCATCTAAATACAGAATTCTTCCTAAATGTCGTCATTTTAATGTGCTGGACCATTTAGGAAGCAAGGAATGATGTAATTTTTAAAGGAAATAGTTCAAACCTTCACAATATTAAATTATCCTTCAACTGAGAATTGACATTAGCTGCTATAAAAGCAAAGGAAATCATCTCTCAGACTTATAATCAATGGATTTAGAGTTGTCCTTAACTAGCCTTCTAGATAGTTTCTTTATTTCCTTTCTGTTTTTTGGTTTCTTGAGCTATTTCTTGGCCCTTGTAATTCTCGAATTTCTTTATTAAATCTCCTGTAGGGGCTTAGGCCTCTCTACTTTTATTGAGATTACAATCGATCCTACTATACTATTTCTTCCGTAAAAGAATGTAACTATGAAATTTGTGCGAGTGAAACTAGCTTAACTTTGATAAAGTTTAAAGTGAAAGTATTACTCCAACTAGATTTACTAAAAATATATTTCATTAATTTAATGATACCTAAATGTTAATACTTTTATATAATTTTGGTCAAATTGTAAATCCTTTGTCTCCTCGAACAATGAGAATCACCTTTTTTTGACAAAGAGAGTTCGATATATGGAGACCTCTAGGCAGGGGCGGAGCTAAGATTTAAACATAGGAGTGCTATTTATACTGACAACAATCATACATGATGCAATGCATACACAACAATAGCATCAATAACATCCAAATAAAAGTTTATTTTATGATATCTTGGAAGCTAAGCAAAGGAATGTTACAAAGAAAAAGGGAACAAAATTTAGTTAGCACTAGGTCTCTAACTTCCACTCAATCAATCTACTCCTTCAGTTCCAAATTATAAGTTAAAATATTTAGATACATAGAAAAAGGATGTAAAAAAATTAAAGTGGCTTATAATTTGGAACGAAGGGAGTAATTCTGAAGCAAAAAAAATATCACAATAATAACATAGACAAATGACCTTTGCCTTGTACTTTCTCTATCCTAAATTATAAAACATTCAAAGAATCTTGGAGAGTCAAAGTATATCAAGTTTGACCAATAATTATTGAGAAAACTATAAAGATTTATGACATCAAATAGGAATATTATGAAAATATAATTGATAACGAATCTAATGATACTTAGTTGACATCATAAATGTTATTATATTATCATATAAGTTTGATCAAACTTGAGATATTTTGGCTCTCTAAGATTCTTGAGATGTCTTATAATTTAGGATGGAGAGAGGACATTTTATCTTGTTTTATTTATATACTTGCAGTAGGGGGTGCAAACCCCTCCTGTTTTCCTTAAAAAAAGAAACAAAGCAGATGAGAAGAGATCGAGACCAGTCTCCTTTGCCAAAGTGCTGCCTACTACAGTTGCATATGATATGATGTGAACCGACAGTGAAGTTCTGTCAGTTTACAGTTAAGCGTTGCCATCAGAGTACAAGCTAGACAACTGTATCCATGGGCCTTTATTTCTGACAACATTATCATATTATTTCAAGAACAACGTACGTACTGCTACTGCTAGGAGTTGAAAAGATCCATGGCCATTCAGAGAGGGTAACAAGTCGCTGTGGTGCCTGAGAAGCCATCCTTTTCACTAGGATGGGATGAAGCGAAGTATTCAAATACTGAAGGGAATTTGGGAGAAGACAGAAAATTAGCAAGCGGCCTGGGCCAGCCAATCGTACGTGAATCCACACTGCAACACAGGGACGTGCCAACAGTAGCCATCGACCAGGGATGCAACTACCCGCTTCAATGTGCATTGCTCTTCTTATTTATTTATTTATTTGTGCTAAAAAATTGAACGGCAATGTGTTTGGTTTGCCTTTAATTTTTTTTCGGCTGAATTTATTAAGGAGAAGGCCTAGAAATTAGTCCGAAAAAGAGAAGAATATTCACCATTATATTTTATGATGACCTAACAACCAAGAATAAATAGAGTATGTGAAAACTAAAATAATATGAACCGTTGAATTTTGTGATCATCTACTGGCCTACAAATTACAAATTATGAGATAATTAGAAGAAATATATATCATTTGATTCTATAATGATCTGAAGACCGAGAATAAATAAAGTATACACGGTTTAGAAACATACAAGACCACCTCACAGGTTAGACTGAAGTGTCATGGGTAGAACCCTAGTCAAGCCCATTCATTAGGTCTCTTTTGGAAGGAAAAAGTCCATCTTTTCTTCCTCAACTTTTGCGAAAGTATATTTTTCCTCCCTGAACTTCAAAACCAGGCAAACAACCTCCCTCAACTATTGAAACTGTGCATTTTACCTCCCTGACTGGTTATAGTAGTTTTCAAGGCAGTTTTGTTTTTTATTTTCTATTATTTCGACTAAATATTTAAAAATTACAGTACATCACAAAAAAAAATTCATAAAATGGAAAATTTTATTTGAATCCAAGAGTAGATATACACAGTAAACATATAATATGGTATATTTAAGTACATTTTTTTGCTTTAGATTTAGATATATTCTTTTATATAATTAAATTGAATAATTCTAACCGCTGACTCTATGGCCAATTTTTATGACATTTTTATGGTAGTCTAGTCATTGTATGGTCGAACTGTAGTAAAAAGTTCATAGTAATTGGAACAGGTATAAATATGAGTTATTTATTTATTTACATTTAATAAGCATAAATACTAAATAAATCTATAACTAATTTATAGATGATTCAATGAGTATGAAATTTTTATTGTAATTCAAGCATATAATAACTAGGCCATCATAAAAAAACCACAACAATTGGAACATAGAAACTGCTGTTATGAATTATTCAAATTAATTATAACAAAGATTAGATCTATATCTACAACAAAAAATATACTAAAACATATTCATTGTGTAGATCTACTCATGTGGAGTCCAAAAAATTATATTTTTTATTTTATGATTTTTCTATGATTTACTATATTGTTTTAAAGATTTAGCAAAATAAGAAAAAAAAAAGGAAAAGACAAAACCGCCTTTAAAACCGCTTATAACATGGCGAGGGAGGTAAAACACATGATTTCAAAAGTTAGAGGAGATGGTTTATCCGGTTTAGACTTTCGCAAAAGTTGAACGAGAAAAAAATGTATTTTTTCCCTTATGAAACAGTGTTCTATCTTTTCAGGGAAGGTCCACACGCCCAAGACACACATTGAGAATTCCATCTTTTCAGGGAAGATTCAGAAGCCCAAGGCACACATTGAGAGTCCACACGAGAGGAAGACGGCAGGCAGCCAGCCCAGAACTTTTGCCATTTCGAGCGAGCAGGATGGAGTTACTTGAGGGAGCTAGGAGCATCGGTACAGTCTCCCTCGGGAAACAAATTCCAAACCTAGCAGCTCCTAGCTCATAAGCTCCTATATGTAGAACTACACTACTCTATAGCTGGTTAAAGAATAAATTATTAGAAAAAGGCTACTTAACCCCCTCACCTATCTAGCATGGTATATTTCATATCATCAACTATAAATCCAGGTATTTTACCCCATAAACTTTCTAAAACCGTTCAAATTACCCTCCTCAGACGGTTTTGGACTGTTTTTGCAATAGTAACGATGGTTTTGTTCTTTTCTTTTTTATTTGTTTCTCTTAATTTTTAAAAAATCATAGAAAAATTATAAAATAGAAAATTCAATTTTGTTAGACTCTAAATGAGTAGATTTATACAGTGAATATATAATATCATATATTTTAGTATAAAGTTTTTGTTGTAGCTTTACATTAATTAAAAAAATCTAATTTTGTTTATAATTAATTAGAATAACTCGTACCCGTAGCTTCTATGGTCCAATTTTGGTTAAATTTTTATGGTGAGCTAATTATTTTATGCTTGAACTATAGTAAAATTTCCATACTCACTGGACTATGTATAACTTAGTTATAGATAAATAATAGATTTAACAAACATGAAATTAAAATTTTCTATGTTAAAGTTATGCAAGATCTATAACTAAGTTGTACCTGGTCTAATGAGAATAAAATTTTTACTATAGTTCAAACATAAAATAATTAGCTCACCATAAAAATTTCACCACAATTAGACCATAGAAGATGCAGCTATGAGTTATTTCAACTAATTACAGACAAAATTAGAATTTTCAATCAATCTATATATATAGCAAAAAATTTGAACTAAAACATACTGTATTATATGTTCATTGTTTAGATCTATTCATGTGCAGTCCAACAAAATTTGATTTTCTATTTTATGATTTTTTCATGATTTACTATGATTTTTTAAAGATTTAGCGAAAAAAAATAAAAAATACAAAACAACCGTTGCTATAGCAAAAGCACCAACCAAAACCACCTGAGGGATAATTTAACCGGTTTTGAAAAGTTGAGAGATAGAATATTTAGTTTTATAGTTGATGGTGTAAAGTAGACCAGACTAGATAGATGAGGAGGTTACGTAGACTTTTCCCATAAATTATTCTATGGGAGTGTAGGCTATGAAAACTAATTACCTATGCAAACTACGCAAACTCTAATTAAACCCACACTATTCTAATCCGATGGTCTTAGATGGAGATGGGTCATTTATTCACATAAGCCCTCTCACCATCCCCATCTAATCACTCGCGTTACAGCGTTTCCTGGTTCCGTTCCGTCGCCCGCCTCGCGATCCCCCGACGCGCGCCGGAGGCGCGACGCGCGACCCCAGACGCCGCGCGCGCCCCCATCTTGCCCCCGACGCTCGACGCCAAACATCGTGCCGCCCGAACCCCCGACGCCGCGTCTCATCGTTTTCAGGGACTTCTACTTGTCCGTCGCATCGACGCGGTACATACAAATACCGAATACGGACAACTGGACAAGTGTATCCATCAGTACGGGATTGGCTGAGGTTTTCATAGTAGACTGAAGCAAGCGGGTACCAATAATCGTGCCTCTGTAGTAATTTTTTTAATAGTAATAGTAATACACAGCAAAATACCAGCAGCTACATTGTCGTCGTCCGGTATGTCCACGCGAAGGAAACGAAGAAAAAACAAGAGCAAGAACAGGCAAGGGTACAAGCAGGGGAGAAGATCGAGCAAGAAGAACAACTATTCTAGCTCGCAGTCGTCGTCCATGAATGATGAATCGATGGAGCACGCAAGAGAGCGTACCAAATTGATGTGGTTTCCGATCGAGCAACAATCCCTGCCGTGAGCTAGCTCTACGGTGTCTCCGACCCTGGCTCGGTCTCGGCGTCGATCTCCTTCCTATTTCAGGGCAGTGCGGAGTCGCGTCGGGGACGGCCGGACGGCGCGGCGTCGGGGGTTCAGGCGGCGCGGCGTCTGGCGTCGAGCGTCGGGGGCGAGATCGGGGCGGTGCGGCGTCTAGGGTCGCGCGTCGGGGGATCGCAAGGCGGGCGACGGAACGGAACCAGGAAACGCCGTAACGCCGAGTGATTAGAAGAGACGGTGGAAGGGCTTATGTGAATAAATGACCCACCTCCATCTAAAATCATCGGATTATAATTGTGTGGGTTCAATTAGAGTTTGCGTAGTTTGCATAGCTAGTTAGTTTTCATAGCATACACTCCCTTATTCTATAGCCATTTTAAGTTACAATAATTACTACTCTCCGTATGCTAACGAGATTGTAGTAACTTCTTATTAACGTTGTCGTAAATATCTCAATGTGTTAGAGTAACACAACTATTATAAATATATATTTACTTTATTATAAATTAGTATATAAAATGATCATAAATAGAGGTGTCTACAGAATAACGTATTGTATAGCTGGCCTAAATAGATAGATAGATATAGATAAAACATTCCTCCTCTTGCAACATTTTCCTCTTGCATATGTTGTGCAGTTAAGTGTGGCCAATACTGTAAATACATCCGTATGTAATGTACAACACAAATCTTCTAATATTTATGTTAACACTGGATTTTGGCACGCTTAGAAAGATGACAGGTGGGTCAGTGCGCAGTAAATTTGCAGAGACAGGTGTTCGGAACATTCGGCAAGTGTCCGTGCGGTCGGCTAATTTCCAAAGATTCAGCAAATGATCGTGCGGTCGGCAATTCTGACGAAGGGCGGTTTTCCGTTGAAGAAGCGACAAAAGCGGCAAGTAAGAACCGATCAGGTAACAAAGATCGCGACAATTAAGGCAATAAAGACTTCGAAGGAAACTAAAGTCAAAGATGTCGTGTTTTTTCCTTTGATATTTTGTAGTTGTGTCCTTTTAGGACTCATGTCATGACCAGAGTATAAATATAAACCCTTAGCCATTGTAAAAGGGTTCACAACCAAATTAATACAACCGGCCACGTGCCAACTTCGAGTCTTTTGTCGTGTCGTCGAGTTCTTCGAGAGGAGTCATCGATCCGTTGACCTCCATAAGTCCCGACAACCTTGTTATCATGTCTAGTATCATGCGGTGGATTTAGATGTTGATGCAAGTAGTCTTGTTTGTTGTCAATGATCGTGCGACGGATCCTTGCTTGACAATCAAGAAGTCTTCGTTTACGAGTAGATACCGTGCGGCAGACGTTTGCTCGATATGCTTAGCAAAAGCAAGATAGTTATCGGCTCTATTAGATTTGGCAAGATCTAGTAAATTCATTAAGTTATCACGTGTTGCATGTTTTAGATATTTCATATATTTGTAACACTCTTTTGCCCAATCTAGATTGATACGGTTCGGCTCTATTCTTTCTTATAGATCTATTTATGCTTTAACAGTTATTGTTTTCATGTTATCTCTACAAATAGATCTTACGTTCATAATAGATGAATTAGTCTAATCTAGATTGCTACGTGTTGCGGGTTCGTGCATGTTAACCACGTTTAAGCTTTGATAAGGTTAGGTATCGTGCGGCAGATACAAGCTTTAGATTAGTTTGATCGTGTTTGCTTACATGTTCCTTCATCATGGATCCCAACTCGGTTGGATTGCTGAGCTTGGTTACGCTTTAACGCACAGTTAATTATGATTCGTCCAAACGTACTTTTCTCATACATGCACGTTCGGCAATCAACGTTTTACGTACTTTATGTTTGTTTTAGCCGAATGATCTATAAGGCTTGTTGGCAGACAGCTTCTATAGCTGTATGTCGTCGTAAGTGGCTTCAGGGCCGTATATATGGAACTGTCTGGTCTCACCCAACATGTTCCAGTTTTGTATCTAATGATTTTTATCCCTTGTTAGTTTCAGATCAAACTGACTGGCACATTTCCGGATTTCGAAACACCCGGGCACCCGATTGAAGCCACGCTTTTTGGCTTGCTGTGTGTGAGGCACAGTGCGCCATATTTTGTGTCAACACACTTTTTGGCATGCTCGGTGGGACCACACATTTCAAGATGTCTGAATTCAACAATAACCAGGTTCTGGACGTGACTATGGATGAGTTGCCAGAAGACCTGAGGAATACGATCCAGCAAGCATGTGATGAGTTTCAACACAAGTGCTTGATGTCCTTTTCAAAGAATAAAAGCAACGAGGTTTTTCAGAAGCAGTCGCTCCCGAGGACTCTCCTTCCACATCAGTCTGATTACACCGAAGAGGAAGATGCTCGAAAGCTGGCTGAAGTGGTTTACAAGGCCATGAGTGACACTATGACAAATCATCATACGACTTTCTTGAATACCTTTCGCATGATCATGGTCAGTACTTTCGGTTCATCTGCTGATAAATACTTCTTATGGGAAGTATTTTCCATACGTATTTCTTTATGGGCACTAATGAGAAGAAGCTAGTTGACCTTATGAGCTTGAGGCAGAGGGCTAATGAAACACCCCAGGAGTATCTCCGCAGGTTCAGAGAGACCAAAACCTCTGCTATTCCTTGAATCTGCCAGATGACCAATTGCCAGGGATGACAATAGCGGGTATGCAGCCGAATGTCAGGGAGAAGCTGTTCGACATGGACTTTGATGACCTTGGTTAGTTGTCGCAGTGGTTGGCAATGATGAATAATCAGGCTCAAGGGTTCAGGAGAGATAACCGCTTCCAGAAGGGCAATGTGGCTAATGAGATGTATCAAAGTTTCCTGGAAGAAGCAGCAGAGTACGACGATGAAGATGAGATAGTCGCAGCCGAATTGGTCTGGGCGAAAGAGCCGACTCAGGTTAGTCAACGATGGTTGAGGCAGCAGAAGGGTACTTACAACTTTGATGTCTCTAAGTCAGACAAACTGTTCGAGTTGTTGGTAAGAGAGGGACGCATCAAATTGTCGGAAGGGCACCCCATGCTGCGCCCTGAAGGGGTAAAAGACAAAAAATGTTGCGGCTTCCATAATACTAATTCTCATTTCATCAATGATTGCCGAGTGTTCAGAGTGCGAATCCAGAAGGCTATTCAGGAGGGGCATCTGAAGTTTGATGGCAAGATGAAAATTGATGTTAATCCTTTTGCACAGAACACGGTGTCTTTCTCTATGAACATGGTTGCCATAGACGATCCCAAAGGCAAGGGCAAAATGAAGGTGTCGACCTCAGACAGAGCAAGAAGAGCTGGTGCTGTTGACCCTGATCGGCAGATTACGAATGAGGAGTTTCGGCGACGGACTCAGTTCCAGAATAACCGAACCGAGAGAGGGGAAGCCTCCAGGCCCAGGGTTACGACACGGATTCTGTTAAACAAATGGCGATAAGAGCGAGAGCAGTATCAGAGGCAGAGGTATTACGAGGAACATGAGTTCATGGAGGAACATCAGAGGTACGAGGAAGAGATGTACCGGAGAGAGCAAGAGTACATGAGAGAGCAGGAGCAGTCTCATTGGGGATGCTCGTTCTTCAAGCATTGTTGGAATGAAGGCCTGAAGCTGCCTGCTAGGAACAATTGCCCCGAATGCAGTGATCAATATTCAGGGTACAGGCAATCCTGGGTCAACCGCCATCCGGTCCATGAAAGACTTGGAGCACAGTTTCCTGAGGACGATCGGCGTTTAAAAATAGGCAACTCTGAGAATCGGTGAGGCAAGAGATTTGCCGATCGGGAGTGGGTCCATTATGAGGAAGGCGTTGAGGAGGAAGAGCACCGTGAATATGTGTGGTAGAAGGGACAATGGTGCCCACCGGGGCTGAGGAAGAGCCAGAAGAGGAGAGTACAACGCTTGAGGAACAGGGAGCTGGCACAAACAGTTGCCGAAAAGAAACAGATATGGCGTCCTAAGGAAAAACCCGACGAGCACGACCATTCGGCTGATGCATGCATGGCTTTCTTCCTTCCATCAGAGTTCATAGCTCCTGAAGGCCAAGACATCCAAGAGGAGGTGTACTCAGATTTTGATGAGAGCGAATATCGGGATCTAATGGCCCAGCTTGTCCTGACTCAGCGGGCAGTTTTCGATAAGCCAGCCAAGCATCGACATTTGAAGCCGCTTTACATGAAGGGATACGTCAATGGCAAGCCTCTGACCAAGATGTTTGTTGATGGAGGGACTGCCATCAATATTATGCCTTATACCACCTTTAAGAAGCTCAGGATGACTAATGAGGAACTGTTGAAGACTGACATGGTGCTCAGGGACTTTGTTGACAATCCTTCTGACACCCGAGGAGCTGTACACGTCGAGTTGATGATTGGATCAAAAACTTTGATTACTACCTTCTTTGTCATTGATGGTAAGGGGGCATATAGTCTGCTCTTAGGAAGAGATTGGATCCATGCTAACTGCTGCATACCTTCAACCATGCATCAGATTCTCATTCAGTGGATTGAAGATGATGTTGAAGTTGTTCATGCTGATGATTCAGTAAGTGTTGCTGCTACGGAGCCTACCTACTGGGAATATGAGGGTGTTGATTGTTTCTCTGAAAGAGTATGGGAGGAAGGTCCTGTGAACGTCTTTAACAAGGACCAACAGCCGATCCAAGCAGTCGGCTCTCAAAGAAATTTTTGATGGGGAACCCGATCGATGGTAACAAAGGAAAGTTGGGACGTGGCTTTATGTCGGCCGATAAGCTAGAAGAAATAAATGTTGGTGATGATGTCAAGCCAAGGCTGATGTATATCAGTGCGAATTTAGACCCAGAGTATAGATTAAAGTTGATAGACCTTCTAAAAGAATTTAAGGATTGTTTTGCTTGGGATTATACGAAGATGCATGGACTGGATCGTTCTATTGTTGAGCATCGATTGCCGATTAAGCTCGGGTATCATCCTTACAAACAACCTCCTCAGAAATTTTTTAAAGAGGAGGTACTGGCCGATGTGAAAAAGGGAGTCGAAAGATTATTAGAAGCGAATTTCATTTGGCCATGCATGTATGCAGAGTGGATTTCAAGAATAGTTCCGATGTACAAGAAGAATGGAAAGATGAGGGTCTGCATTGACTTTAGAAATCTCAATAAAGCCACTCCAATGGATGGTTATCCATTGCCGGTTGCCGATTTGCTTGTCGATGCAGCGGCTGGTTATGAAGTCATCAACTTTATGGATGGTAATGCTGGCTATAACCAAATTTTTATGGCAATAGAGGATATTTCAAAGTCAGCCTTCAGATGCCCTGGTCATATTGGTTTGTTTGAGTGGATCATCATGACTTTTGGTTTAAAGAATGCCGGTGCAACTTATCAAAGGGCCATGAACTATATTTTCCACGAGTTGATCAGCAAAATCGTGGAGATCTATATTGATGACGTGGTGGTCAAGTCTAGAAATCACAAGGGACATTTAGCTGATTTAAGGAAGACTTTGGAGTGCAATAGGAAGCATGGTTTGAGGATGAACCCGAACAAGTGTGCCTTTGGGGTCTCGGCTGGTGAGTTTTTAAGATTTCTAGTCCATAAAGGAGGGATCGAAGTCGGTAAGAAGAGCATGGAAGCGATAGACAAAGTTATCCCTCCAACTAATCTCACAGAGTTGCAATCACTGCTCGACAAGATTAATTTTGTAAGAATATTCATATCTAATTTGTCAGAAAGAGTTTTTCCTTTCTCTTTACTGTTAAAGCTTAAAAAGGATCAAGAGTTTGTATGGGGTGACGTACAACAGAAGGCTTTTGATGAGATCAAAGAGTACATGAAGACGCCACCTATGTTGGTACCTCCACAGCTTGATAAGCCTTTTAAGTTGTACGTGGCGGCCGATAACCTGACAATAGGATCGGCCCTCATGCAGGAGTTTGAGGGAAAAGAAAGAGTAATAGTTTACCTTAGCTGAAAGCTGCTAGATCCAGAGACAAGATATTCGGCTACGGAAAGGCTTTGCTTGTGCGTGTATTACTCATGTACCAAGTTTCGGCACTGCTTGTTGAATGCTGAATGCGTGATAGTTTCTGAGTTTGATGTAATAAAACATATTTTATTAATGCCAATTTTAAATGGAAGGATTGGCAAGTGGATTTTAGCTTTGTCGGAATTTGATTTAAGGTACGGATCGGCAAAAGCAGTAAAGAGTTAAATTATTGCCGATTTTGTTACCCAACATCGTGATCCTTCTGCTAACATGATAAGTATTGCACCTTGGTGAAAGGATCAAGATGCCCAAGAGGGGGGGGGTGAATTGGGCTCTTTTTAATTTCTAAACAAGAATTAAACCTATAAAGGCCAATTAACCCCCTAGTGCCAACCGCTTGAGTGTCCTAGCTAGAAAGCGGTAGCAAGTCAATAGAAAGCGAAAACTTCCTACACAATTCTAGTATGAATTGAAAGACAAGTGCGGAAAGTAAAGCGGTAAGAAAGAGCTAGGGAAAGAGATGCTTGACACGGCGATGTTTTGCCGAGGTATCGAGGAGTCGACACTCCCCCCTAGTACTCGTTGGAGCACCTCGCAAGGTATAGCTCCCCCTCAATCCCGCGCAAGGGATGAGTGCTCTCTACGGGCTGATTCTTCGCCACTCCGGCTCGGTGAATCGCCCACAACCGATCACAACGTCGATGGAGAAGGGCCGCCGACAATCCTCCGACGATCACCTTCCTCCAAGCACCACCGGACCGTCTAGGTGATGTCGATCACCAAGAGTAACAAGCTTCGATCTTCGCTTGACTCACTCAAGCTTCACAACTAGAGGATGCACACTTGAACTCTTGGATGAACTAGAGGAGAGGATGGATGGACTCGCGAATCACTCTCTCACTCTAGGGCTCTTGCTCTCTTCCCAACCTTCTCAGCAAACTCAGCAACTCAAATGAGCAAAGGCAAGGTGGGAGAGAAGAGTGAGAAGCTATAAATAGCCCCTCAGAAAACTACCTTGGGCTGGCAACTTAAGTTGGCGACGGACGCTCCGTCGACTAGGCGACGGACGCTCCGTCGCATGCCCCAATGGCTAGTTCTGTTCATAGTTTGGGCGACGGACGCTCCGACGCCTAGGCGACGGACGCTCCGACGCCCTGCCCAACGGCTATCTTTGACACGATTTCCCAGCGATGGACGCTCCGTCACAGGGGCGACGGACGCTCATCCCAACGTTCGACGCTACACTCTGGCTTGGGCTGAAAGGCACCCTCTCTGGAAGGTCGACGAACGCTCTCCAAGCGTCCGACGCCTGACCGACGGACAGCGTCCGTCGGACCCTAAAAAACTTAGCCAGAAACACATGGACACTGGAAGGCCGACCGACGCCTCCGTCAGGAGCGTCCGTCGCTTAGAAAACAGGCCTCTCAACTTCGTTTTTCGTCGCGATGAATATGGAAGTTGTTCTAGGCTATCTTACGGTCAACGTAGGCTTGCTTAGAGCTAAGGAAGACAAGTGTGCACCACACCTAGTTCATGAAGCTTTCCCAAGTCAAGCTACTAGTCTCAACCCCTCTTAATAGTACGGTCAAAGATGAAAAGAGAAGCCCTATCTATTTCTAAGTGCCCTTCATCACCTTATGACACTTAGCCTATCATTCTAGGGTCTTCATCATGTCTCCTTGACATCCGAAGCGATATCCATCTTGGGGGCTGAGTGATGACCATCAATGCCCATTCGTGTTGATCACTATGACTAAGCTACGCATAGCCTCTGCAAAACACACATTAGTCATAATAATCGCTAATTGTCGTTAATCACCGAAACCAACTAGGGCCATGATTCTTCACTTGGACTTTGTTTTTTGATGGTTCATCTTGTAGCAAAGGTGGTGGTGCTGGTATTATCTTGATCTCTCCACGAGGGGTGATTTTTAAGTATGTCATCCCTATTGAATTCTATGTTACTAACAATCAAGCGGAGTATGAAGCACTGCTTAGAGGACTTCGGCTTCTTGTTGAAATAAAAGTTGTTGCTGTTGAGATCTTCGGAGATTCTGAGCTGGTAATTAACCAACTGATCGGCCAATATGAATGCAAGAGTGATATATTAATAGAACATTATGAAGAATGCCGAGAGCTTTTGAAGAGTTTCCAGGTAGCAACCTTGCATCATATCCCTAGGGGGCATAATGAAGAAGCGAATAAACTGGCTCAAGCTACTTCGGGATACCGAGAGGATCAAGAGATTCATGCTTTGGATGAGAATCGGGTAGTTGATGACTGGAGAAATGAAATTGCCGATTACTTAAAGAATCCATCACAAAAGGTTTCCCGAAAGCTCAGATACAAAACTCTCAAGTTCGTGCTCCTTGATGGCCAGTTGTACTATAAATCCATAGATGGGGTACTCCTCAAATGTTTGTGTCAAGAAGAGGCCAGAAAGCTGATGTATGAAGTGCATGAAGGGATGTGTGGTGCACATCAATCGGCTTACCGAATGAAGTGGATAATTAGGAGAACCGGTTATTTTTGCCCAACCATACTTGAAGATTATTTTGAATATTACAAGGGGTGTCAAGATTGTCAGAGATTCGGCAATATTCAAAGAGCTCCAGCATCGGCTATGAACCCGATTATCAAGCCTTGGCCGTTTAGAGGATGGGGCATAGATTTGATTGGTCAGATTCATCCTCCTTCTAGCAAAGGACATAAGTTTGTGCTATTAGCTATAGATTATTTTACAAAGTGGGTTGAAGCTATACATTTGAAGAAGGTTACATCAGAGAACATGGTCAATTTTGTTAAGGAGCATATAATTCACAGATTCGGGATTCCTCAAACTCTAACAACAGATCAAGGAACTCAGTTCACTTCATCCGAATTTTGTGATTTTGCTGAAGAAATGGGAATCAAGTTATATAATTCTTCTCCTTATTATTGAAAGGTCCTAGATGGTTAGAGGGGGGGTGAATAGCCTATAAAAATTCTACAAACCACTAGAGCAAAGGTTAGAAAAACACTTAAGCGAAGCTTTTTGCTCTAGCTCTACTAGGGAAGCGAAGCCACCTATCCAAGCAATTCTAGTTAACTAAGTGCCTACACACAATAGCAAGAACCTAAGGCACTTAGCTCAAGCAAGCTAGAACAACTAAACAAGAACTAACTAGCAAGCTAACTAGGCAAGATATGAAGAAGTAAATACAAGAGAGGTGATGATTGTTATACCGATGCCTTGTGATGTATGGATGTCAATATAGAGAACCAATCACAAGAATACCAATGAGTAGCCGGGAGACAAGATGACAATTTATTTTTCTCCCGAGGTTCACTTGGTTGCCACCAAGCTAGTCCCCGTTGTGTCGACTACTCAAATGGTGTTTCGGTGGCTAATTGGCAATTCACAAGCCAAGCCCACTACCCGGGCGCTACAAGAAACCACCCAAATGAGAGTAACTCAATGACACGAGCAATCCACTAGAGTTACCCTTTGGCGCTCCGCCGAGGTGGGTACAAGCCCTCTCACAAGTCGATGAAGTCAGCCGCGAACAATCACCAACACGCACCGAAGCTTCTCCTCAATCGCCTAGCCGTCTAAGTGTTGAAAAACACCAAGAATAACAAGAAATCCCGCGGCGATGACGATGACCAAGTGCCACTAAGATGCAATGCAATGATCAAAGCACTTGGATCACTCAAACTCTCACAAGTATGCAATCAAGAGTGAAGAGAGTGAGTTGAGGGCTATCTCAAGCAAGCACAATGAGTGAGAATGAATGAGAGGTGCAAGAGAGTGCTCCTTGAGCCAGCCAAAACATATATATAGCCCGCACATAAGAGCTAGCTGTTTTGCCCCTTCACTGCCACTGACTGCGTGCCTCCGGACGCTGTTTTGCCTGGTGGTTCGGACCAAAGATTGCGTCTGGACCCTTCACCTGCCGAGAGCCTGAGCCTCTGTCTTCCAGTCCGGACGCACCGTCCGGATGCGCGCAGAGCGCTGTTCGGACCAATGCGCATGTGTCCGGTCACCCTGCGGTTTGAATCAGCTCATTCCCGCCTTGTCCTGCTGCTGACACGTGAGCATAGTGCAACGTCCAGACTGATATCGCCCGCGTCCGGGGGCCAGCAGAGAGGTTCCAGAGGGCTCTAACAGCCCGGACGCACGTCCGGAGCCTTGAGTCCGGACGACACATAACGTCCGGTCACCCTTTGTAGAGAGGAACAGAGAGCCCCTGCTCTCCGGACACGTGTCCAGTGCCTGCGTCCGAACCTTGTTCAGCGTTCGGACCTCCTGTCCAGAGAAGCCGAGAGTGAAGGTTTGCCACTGGACACAGTTCCATTTGTCCGGACTGAGTAATCCGAGCGTCCGGACCTCCTTTCTTGGTCCAACTGATTTGCTTCTTCTTCTCCAAGCTTCCATATGCTAACACCTTGTGTTCCAACCTTTGTTCACCTGTGTTAGCCTTTTTCATGATATTATCTTGGATTTAATTCATGTTTCATGTCACTTAGGTTCATTTTAATTAGCATGCAATGCAAACCTAGTGGCACATGATAACCGCAATCGAAACGAGTTTTCCCTTCTTGATAGTACGACTATCTATCCTAAATGTGATCACACTCTCTATAGTGTCTTGATCACTAAACCAAAAAATGGCCCTAGAATGTGTGGAAGTGAATGAAATTTACCTCTAGAATTTCGTCATGAGTCGCCATTGAAGAATCGAGGTGAATTCGAGAATGTGCTGGGACTTGGATTTTTTGAGCGGCGGATGCGGTATTGAACAATATTGGCCTAGGAGAAAGGGGAAGCTTGTGGTCAATTTCAGAATAAAACGACTTTTATCCCAAAATTGAGGGGGCATGTGTTAACACTAGATTTTGGCATGCTTAGGAAGATGACAGGTGGGCCAATGCGCAGAATATTTGTAGAGACAGGTGTTCGGAGCATTCGACAAGTGTCCGTGCGGTCGGCTAATTTCCAAAGATTCGGCAAATGATCGTGCGTCGGCTATTCTGACGAAGGGCAATTTTCCGTTGAAGAAGAGACAAAAGCAGCAAGTAAGAACCGATCGGGTAACGAAGATCGCGACAATTAAGGCAATAAAGACTCCGAAGGAAACTAAAGTCAAATATGTCATGTTTTCCTTTGATATTTTGTAGCTGTGTCCTTTTAGAACTCATGTCATGACCAGGGTATAAATATAAACCCTTGGCAATTATAAAAAGGGTTCACAACCAAATTAATAGAACCGGCCCCGTGCCAACTTCGAGTCTTTTGTCGTGTCATCGAGTTCTTCGAGAGGAGTCATCGATCCGTTGACCTCCGTAAGTCCCGACAACCTTGTTTCATGTTTAGTATCATACGGTGGATTTAGACATTGATGCAAGTAGTCTTGTTTGTTGTCAATGATCGTGTGGCGAATCCTTGCTTGACAATCAAGAAGTCTTCGTTTATGTTTCGTTTACGAGTAGATACCGTGCGGCAGACGTTTGCTCGATATGCTTAGCAAAAGCAAAATAGTTATCAGCTCTATTAGATTTGGCAAGATCTAGTAGATTCATTAAGTTATCACGTGTTGCATGTTTTAGATATTTCATATATTTGTAACACTCTTTTGCCCAATCTAGATTGATATGGTTCGACTCTATTCTTTCTTATAGATCTATTTATGCTATTTATGCTTTAACAGTTATTGTTTTCATGTTATCTCTACAAATAAATCTTACGTTCATAATAGCCGAATTAGTCTAATCTAGATTGCTACGTGTTGTGGGTTCGTACATGTTAACCATGTTTAAGCTTTGATAAGGTTAGGTATCGTGCGGAAGATACAAGCTTTAGATTAGTTTGATCGTGTTTTCTTACATGTTCCTTCATCATAGATCCCAACTCGGTTGGATTGCTGAGCTTGGTTACGCTTTAACTCACAGTTAATTATGATTCGTCCAAACGTACTTTTCTCATGCATGCACGTTCGGCAATCAACGTTTTACGTACTTTATGTTTGTTTTAGCCGAATGATCTATAAGGCTTGTTGGCAGACAACTTCTATAGCTGTATGTCGTCGTAAGTGGCTTCAGGGCCGTATATATGGAACTGTCTGGTCTCACCCAGCATGTTCCAGTTTTGTATCTAATGATTTTTATCCCTTGTTAGTTTCAGGTCAAACTGACTGGCACATTTTTGGATTTCGAAACACCTGGGTACCCGATTGAAGCCACGTTTTTCGGCTTGCTATGTGTGAGACACAGTGCGCCATATTTTGTGTCAACAATTGATTTGTTGTATCTACACTTCTATAGTATCGTAACTGTTGTAGATGCACTTATTGATATGTGCCATTCCAATTCGATTCACAATTAAACAGTGCAACAACGCTGCTAGGTTTGGAATTTGTTTTTCATAAGAATAGCTGGTGTCAGGCGCTCTGAGCTCTCGTTTAAGGGAAGCAATAATACAAGAGCTTGTCTACTAAACACTTGTGTGTTTTTTAGGAAATCAACACACATTTTTTTAGCCATTGGATGAAGATCCAACAACTCTCACCTCTTCTTCTACCTCCAGCCCCTCTTCTCTTCTACCTCTAGCACAATTACAGAGAGACAATTTTTTTCTATAGAAGTACCTCCAGCCCCTCTTCTCTTCTACCTCTAGCACAATCACAGATAGACAATCGCGGAGAGATAATTTTTTTCTATAGAAGAAGGACAAGAGACAGAGGGGAGAGGAGGAAGAGGAGCAGGGCGGCCATGGCGCGACTCCGGTGAGCGGCGGCGCGCCACCGGCCTGCGTCCGCGCGTTGGCGCGTCGGTCCGGCGGCCGCGCGGGGGCAGCGCGAGCGCGTCGACGGCGGGGTGGGCCGGGACGGGCGACGGCGCGAGCACGAGTAGGTCAGATCATTCGGGAGGAAGGAGTAGGAGAGAGGAGGTGTGTGGGTCTCGTATGTCAGTGACTAAAAAAATCCATGTGTTAGTTTCCCACAAAACACATGTGTGTTAGCTCCAAGACCGTATTACTGATTAATCTTTACCATCCCCCACATTGAAACATTCTTTTTTTATTATATCAGTACTGATAAACATCTAGGATTTCCTTTAAAGTGAGAATTTATTCTTCCTCAAGGCAATTGGCACAATTTAATCTCATCCAGTAAAAGAACAAAAATAAATTCTGCAGGAAATGAACGTCCAGGAATGAAATCTGCATGCAATTGAAGGTCAAAAGGCTTGTATTTGTATGCCTAATTAAGAGAAAATACTACAGCTAGCTGCCTAAACAAGAAAATAAATATTAACAAAGCTCCTAACCAGGCAACCAGAGATCGAGGAAAACTAACATACAGCATCGCCATAATAGTATTCAACGACAGTAGTGACGATGCATGGCTTTAGCAGTAACCTAGCTTGGAATTATTCAGCTCTGCAACAAACAAACAAAAAAACAAACATATCCTTCGATCAAATTCTACAGTTTCTTATTTATCTCAAGCTAGATATCCCCTGACTCCATTAGGCTGTAACATAAAAGAAAACGAGTAAAACTGAATCCTACAGTTCCTTCCTCCCCTCTCGATCGAAAATAAAAAGAAAAGCTCCTCCTCCAAATCGATCGATGGCATGAACAACTGCTGCCCTGCATCGATGTCCCACTCCATCCATGTAGTAACGTGTAGCTGCTACGCTGACGATCGATCACACGGTGTAGTTATGTTGGATGGTGTCGATGTCCAGCCCCTTGAGCTTCACCACCGACTCCACGTGCCCTTTCAGCGTATGCAGCTCCCTTAGCCTGCGTACGTGCAGACATGGTCAGTTCTTGCATTGGTTCATGGCGGCAAATTGGCAATAGGACATACTCCTACCTGGCAATCTCTGCTCGGCGCTTGGCCTGCTCGGCGATCTCAGAGAGCTCGATGAAGTCGTTGTTGTTGTCGGTATTGAAGAGGCCCGACGACTCGGGCTGCTGCAGCCCATGCAGCGACCTCTGAGCGATCACCCACTGCGCCTCGCGCTTGCCCTTGCCGTAGTCGAGCTCGTTGGCGAACGCCGTCTTGTTGTCGAAGACGTTGTTCCACTGCTTGCCGCTCAGGAAGTAACGGATGGCGAACTTGAACACGTCCAGCGGGAAGAAGGTGACGATGGTGAAGAGCCAGATGACGGCGCCCCAGCCCCAGCCGATGCCCTTGATCTTGGCGAACGGCCAGTGCGCGTACACGGCGATCAGCGTCGCCAGCAGCTGCGCCGCGAGGAACGCGGCTACGAGGAGCAGCCCCGGGCGCTCCACGAAGAACCAGCTCCGTGCGCGCGTCACGAAGATGAGTGCCTGGCTTATGATGCTAACCTGGAGGTATACCGCCGCCATCAGCTCCTCCGTGCTGTCCCCGATGTGGTGCACCCCGAACGTATTCTGCATTGCATTTGCATTTGTATGTCAGGACACAGGACGGACGGGCACACACACATATACATACATACATACATACATACATACATACATATATATATATATATATATATATATATATATATATATATATATATACTGAGAAACTATGCATGACAGAGACAGACTGACCGTGAAGAAGTTGGTGTCGCGGACGGCCCAGAAGAAGAGGACGGTGGCGAGGGCTTGGTAGGTGCCAAGGACGACGCCGGTGGCGAAGATCTCCTGGAGGCGCCAGGCGTCAGGCATCGGGGAGGGCTTGACGCGGTCCTTGGAGATGGTCATGATGGTGCCGTCGTTGAGCACGGCGATGATGAGCACCATGAAAGGCGCGAAGTCGAAGCGCCAGATGAGGGCGAGGAGGAGGAATCCGAGCACGACCCGGATGGTGATGGAGACGGCGTAGATGGTGTAGTTCTTCATGCGCTGGAAGATGGCGCGGGACGTGAGCACGGCGCTGATGATGACGCTGAGCCCGGGTTCCGTGAGCACGATGTCGGACGCGCCCCTCGCCGCGTCCGTCGCGTCGGCCACGGCGATCCCGATGTCGGCCTTCTTGAGCGCCGGCGCGTCGTTGACGCCGTCGCCAGTCATCCCGCAGATGTGCTTGCGCTCCTGAAGCCGCCGCACGATCTCGTACTTGTGCTCCGGGAACACCCCCGCGAACCCGTCCGCCTTCTCGATCAGCTCGTCCACGGGGAGCCCGCCCGTGTCGCCGTCCTTGAGCAGGGAGCTGGACGGGTACATGTTGGTGCCCATCCCGAGACGCCGCCCCGTCTCCTTGCCGATCGCCAGCTGGTCGCCCGTGATCATCTTCACGTTCACGCCCAGGTTCAGCGCGCGCCGGATCGTCTCCGCGCTGTCGTGCCGAGGCGGGTCGAACAGCGGCAGCACGGCCAGGAACTGCCACGGAGTCCCCGGCGCGTCCTTGTTGCACTCCGGGATCCTTTGCCGTGCCACCGCCAGCGAACGTAGCCCCCGGTCCGCGAACTTGGCGATTATGGCGTGTACCCGACGGCTCAGGTCCTCCTGGAGCCGGCACAGCTCGATGATCTGCTCAGGGGCGCCTTTGCTGATGCGGTGCCATGACCCGTCCGAGTCGATGTAGGTGATGGCCGTGCGCTTGTCGACCGGGTTGAACGGCATGAAGTGAACCTCCTGGATGCCGGCACGGGCCTCCCTTGGGTCGGCGAGCATTCCGACGATGGACGCGTCGATGGCGTCCTGGTTCTCAATTCTCGATGCTCGAGCCGCGTACAGGACTACGGCGTCCTTGTCAAGATCCTTCACAAACGGCTGAAACCAAAAAAATGCAAATCTGATCATCAGTGGGTTTTTCTTCTTACAACAAGTACTAGATTCTGTTGACGAACAGGGATGGAAACGCAACGACCGACCTCGATCATGTTCTTGTCGACGGTGAGCTTGTTGAGGGTGAGCGTGCCGGTCTTATCGCTACAGAGCACGTCCATACCAGCCATCTCCTCGATAGCCGTCATCCTTTTAGTGATGGCGCCCTGCTCCGACAGGCGGTGTGACCCGATGGCCATGGTGACGGACAGCACGGTGGGCATAGCGATGGGGATGCCACCAATGAGCAGCACGAGGAGGTTGTCGATGCCCTCGCGGTACTGCCGGTGCTGGATCGGGTACATGACGACGATCTCGACCAGCATCCCGACGGCGATGGAGCAGATGCAGAAGTTGCCGATCGCCGTCAGCACCTTCTGGAAGTGGCCCACGTTGTTGGTGCTGTCCACGAGGTGCGCCGCCTTGCCGAAGAAGGTGTGCACGCCCGTCGCGATCACCACCGCCTCGATCTCCCCCTGCTTGCACGTCGACCCCGAGTAGATGCTGTCGCCCGGCATCTTGTTCACGGGCAGCGACTCGCCTGTCAGCGCTGACTGGTCGATCTTTAGCGGGTCCCCCTCTAGTAGCCTCGCGTCCGCCGGGATTATGTCGCCTAGCTTTATGCTGATTATGTCTCCTGGCACCAGGATCGCCGCGTCCTTCTCCGACCACTTGCCGTCCCTCAGCACCTGCATGGAATTGGATCCGCCGTTCGTCGATCCGCCGGCCGTTTTCGGTGGTCAGCGCCGCCACATGTACAGATCGACAACACAACGCCTGAATGCATTGCAACAACAAAGAAAAAATTAAACGCCGGATCCGTGCCTTGGTCTGGGGGGCGAGGCTGGCCATGAGCGCGGCGGCGGCGTTGCCGGCGTTGTTCTCCTCGATGAAGCTGATGGTGGAGTTGATGAAGAGCAGCGTGACGATCCCGACAAAGTCTTGCCAGTCCGGCGGTCTCCCCTGCAGCAGGACGCATGCACGAACGAGACCACACATTAGGATTACGTACGTACGCGTGATTCACTCACTATAGCCGTCGTCGCTACACGTATGTAACGTACCCCTCCGTTGGCGAGGACGATGGCCATGATGGCGGCGGCCTCCATGACCCAGGAGAGAGGGTTCCACATGAACCCTAAGAACTTGAGCAGTTTACTCTCCTGCACAACGATTCAAAATACACATTCGTGAGATCTATCGTGGAATCGATTCCAAATAACCGGGCGATCGAGTTCTTGATCGATCGATCCGTCAGGAGTATAGAGGACCGGACCGGACCTTCTTCTCCTCGAGCTTGTTGGGGCCGAAGATCTGGAGCCGGCTCTCGCCATCGGTGGAGGTGAGCCCGTGCGGCGAGGACTTGAGGACGGCGAACACCTCCTGGATCGAGACGCTCTCCTGTTGCAAACCGACGCCACACGAAATGGCAAACACACATGATCCACATCCAGAATAATCACTTGCAACTGATAGATAGATAGATGAAGATAAGAGAAGGACTGACGAGGTCGACGTTCTCGTTCTTGAGGTCTTCCAGCGACGCCGACGAGGCGGCCGCCATGGTCGCTCGGTGGATCTGACACTGCTGTCTAGGTCGTCTTGGGTGTACGTGCAACGACGATGTAGAGAGAGAGAGAGAGAGAGAGAGAGAGAGAGAGAGAGAGAGAGAGAGAGGGAGAGAGAGGCTCTTGCGGCGACTCGCTCCTTGGTGCAGCGCAGCTCAGGTGGAATGGTTGGGAGCGAAAGAGTGGTTGGGGGGTGAGACGACGGCAAGAAATAAGGGGGGTCGCAACAGCAGGCCCTTCCGAGAAGTTCCCTGGAATTATGGGAGAGGAGTCCTAGTCCTCGGCGGCCCAGCCCTATGGTCCTCTCCTCATGCGGCCATGCCGAATTGCAAGGCCTTCATTTCCATGGTTGACAAAATAACCATATTTTCGAACCTGTACTTTCTTACTAGCACTAGACCAAGTCCAAAATATATATCCTTAAAAACAGCTCCTTAATTTGATTTGTTGACAAAAAAATAGCCCTCTAACAGTAACCATATTTGTTTTAAATTTATTAAAAGAATAATTATTTTAGACCAAATAGCCATCAAATTAAAGTGCCAGTGCTTAAGTTTGCATGTTCAAATTATATGTATTTAGTTGTGATTTGTGAAAAGATGTGGTCTATGCATGCTCCGAATCTGACGAAGATGAATGGATTATGATAGGGAGAAGACAATGTCCGATCCGATCCTTGCTACCTAAGAGGAAGGATTGATTAGTTTCTATGCAGAGAGCTCAGGAGTCATGTATCTTGATAAATATCAAGCATAGTACTATATTTGAATGTACAAACATCGCACGATGACAAAATATATATAGTTATATCAGATCTGTCGGAACACCATCCCTACTTATGACATACTCCATCCACCCTTTGAGTTTGCATTAAGTCAAATAAACTAGTTTAATTCAACAATCTTATAAGAAAGATTTCAAACGAGCAACATTAGGTCCATTATGAAATATTATTTTCATATTTGATTCTTTTGATACGGTAGATGTTAATATTAAATTTTTTTAGATTTGGTTAAGCCTAGAATAATTGGCCTTAAAACAAACTAAAATCCTTGTCTTGGGATAAAGGGTGTACTTTAAGGAAATACAAAAATACAGTTTTTTTAGTGATTACTGAGGACAGTAGAGTGGCTTGATAGTTGGCAGTCGGAAACCACTAATCAACCACAGACTAGGGCCCTGTTTGATTTTTCCCCCTAAACTTTAGTCACCTAAATTAGAGATTAAACTTTAGTCACTGGTGTTTGGCTTGGGTGACTAAAATAATTCTTTTAGTCCTATTTAGTCAATGTGTTTGGCTTTAAAGTAACTAAAATGTGAGATTTAGTCCCCTTTAGCAACCCTTTGTGGACTAGTAACTAAACCCCATTTAATTACCTTTTAATCACTTTGTTTGGCTATTTAGTGACTAAACGGAACTAAAATGAGGTGACTAAACTTTAGCCACCTCAAACTAAATGGGGCCCAGGTGTGGACTCTTTGAAATCCAACAGTGTATGTAGGTTCTTTTGTTTCTTGATTAACCCCATAAATGTACTCTTTGTTTTATTCTAAACTTTTATATCATTATAACATCTAATGGTATATGGACTCTTTGATTTAATCTAAGCCGTTAGACATAAAATCCAATGTTGTAGGTTCTTTTATTTTACAATTAATCATGTTGTTTTATTTTTTTTCTAATTATTCATATAATTATATTAGGTGTACCTTTTATTTTAATCAAAGCAGCTAAATCATCATAAAATCCAATGACATAGGTTCTTTTCTGTTTTTATTAATCTCATAATTTCTAGTTCCACTTGATGAACATGGTGGCTTTATTTTAGCCAAATGATATTTTATATATATATAGCCAAATGCTATTTTATATATATATATATATATAAATAGATGTTGATACACAAGAACATACTTTCCCACTAAGCCACATTTTCGTACTTGTATGAAACCAAGTTTTGTAGAATTTTTTTTTCTCATAAAGGGACCAATATTCATAAACTAGCTAGCTAGTTATAAATATTCCCACAACTCACTCATCTAAGTCAAATGCTTAATATACATGGTACATTTGCTCCAATTGTTTACCTTGATACATTCATTACTCATAGTACAAATGACACATAGACATTCAAACCATTTCGATAGTATCATTAGCAATAAACCTCATACAGTGATCTTTACATGTCTATACCAGGGGTGTTGTTCCTTGGATGATTCTTTACTACACAAATGGTATAAGAAAATACTCGGCGTAGAATAACTGCAAAATGATAAATAAAAAAAGAGGCAAGTCAGTAGGCATAATTAAACACATAAACACATTAGTATAGTTCGACTCGTCCATAAAGTCTTTTCTTTCCTTAAAGTTTGTAGGAGGCGTACTGATATTATAAGGCACAAGCTAACACACACCTTCCAAATGAACATATAAAACGGTGTGATACATTCCTTATTCGCAATGTCAAAATGTTGTGCCCTTTGCCAAAGTGTGGAGGCAAGCAAGCCATGACCAGTCACCTGAATATAAGTTTTTCGATCGATGAAATGTGAAATAAAAAAGTATGTATATGTATCTAAGTTTTAGAAAGAAAGATATCATCACTCACAATGACAATCTTCTGATATAGGTTTGTAGATGATGCTCCTACCAAAATGGCAGCTGCGTATGCTGTCATCAGAATATTAATGCAGAGCCTATACACCTGAAGCATTAAAATCTAATATTAAATTTGCTCAATTTATATACATTATACTTTTATTGTTGAATAGGCATGCTCTTACTCTCTGTTGGCCTAACCGTACAGTCATGGACTGAATGCCGAAATATCTATCTCCATCAACATCAGGAATATCCTAAAGTCTCACATAAATAAAAAAAAATAAATGACGAATTCCTGTATCAAATAAAGATACATATCTAAAAGTCTTGATCTTAACATTAAGAATACATACCTTGAATAGCGCTATTACTGCAGAGAAGCAACACATAAAACATGTTCCAAAAACCACCGACCTTGTTGGTGCCAAGGGCCTCTTCAGAACATGTTGCTATGCAAAAAGTACCATCAGGCACTAAACAAAAGGAACAAAAAGGCATTTGTAATTCAGTGGGTATATGCGAACAGTATTAGCTACCTGCATGTGTGCAAAGAATGCTAATTGAACCAATACAGCCCTCACAAAGATTATGCAAAATGCAGCTAGAAAGGCATGTTGCTTCCACCGTAGTAACGGAACCTGAAAAGTAGCAAGAGAGATTCAAATTTCAAAGCAGCGAAGGCACTGGGGTGCATATGAATTTTTGAAACTACACCTGAATTTACAGGAAAAGGCATGAATTACTTACATCAATGGAATATGCACTTCCAAGAAGGAAGCTAACAAGCAAAGCACACATCAATGGAGCAGACTTTGATCTTACCCCGATGCTAATGCTCTAACAAATTGGAGAAAAAGAACAATGTGAGAAAGATGCAAGACCATGAAAGATACTTCTTGCTGACACCAATAGATGGTTCGTAGATCTCTGTGTTGAACTTATAACATACCATGACCAAAAATGACACTACTAATAACACTGCAGTTGGCACTGAAAACTGTCCAGACGCCAATGGGAGAGTTGGCTTATTGACCTTCAAAAGGTACCAGAAACTGACTAATTAATATACACAATAATGTCATTGGTAGCAAACACGAGTTAAAAACACAAAAATACCTTGTCAATCTCAATGTCGAATAGCTGATTCAACCCTACTACATAAATGTTCATACATAATGCAGCGACCAAAGCCTGAATACAAGTGTCAAAGTGAAATGTTGGATGTTGGTACTTTCCCAGAAAATAAAAAGGATAAAATAATGCTATATGTGCCCATGGGTATAACATTCATAAGATAAGAGCATCATACCTCAAGATATCCCCATAGAACTGTCTGTAAAATCATCCAGGCTCTTCACTGGTAGGAGAGACACCGAAGTAATGCCTATTATCTGATACAAGGTCCATATATATAAAGAAAAAAAAATGAAAGCATGAGACATATATATGCATATAAAGTTGCGAGATGGAATTCAGTCTGGGATACTAGAGCTCACGGTTCCAAATATTGTGTGTGGTCGGCAAAACTGATAGAAGGCATGCAATATCTTTGCAATTCCTATGCCAATTGCCTGAAACTGTTGGGCATTAGAATTATGTTGGTGATGAGCAGCTACCCAACATCTCACTTTGAGGACTGAGGAATGTTTGCGTTGCCTCCCATTGGCTCTCGTAGGACTAGTGGAATTAAGTGTTTCTGAACATGAGTAAAATAACAATTTGGAATCAAAACATTAACGTATAGAAAGATGTTGACAAACCATATATTAAGACATGATACTTGACTTTTCCGGTGGTCACTTGAAGCTGCCACACACAAATGACCTACAGTTTGTGGAATGAAAGCAAGTCAAATGTATAGCATAGCATGTCAGATCATAAATCTTCAATTATACATGAAGATTAATTTTTCATTACAAACCCCCAAACTAGAACAAGGCAAAATTGTCTAGTCATCTTTTTAGAGAACTGTCAGAATAGTGCATCACAGTTACTGACCAAAACTAACAACATTTCCTTCATGTCTTATTTGTCTTCAATCTCTATGATATACAACAAACTCATTTAGTATTATGTTGCCATATTTTCCTTTTATCAAATTTATTTGTTTCGGAGTGACCCTTCCTGTTTACCCTCAAAAAATTCATTTGTTTCACTTATGAAAATGTGTTTTCCTTCTCAACGAAATCACAAGTAACGCCCTACTGCTTACTCAAAAAAACAAGTAACGCCCTATGCTCTCAAGAGCAGGGAATCTGCTCCTCTTCTTGCGAAGGAAGAGAACCTAATCTCACACAGGGATGCTGGACTGGAACTGCAATCGGTTTATTCGTAAATTTGACAATTCTGAAATCACATACACCTGAGGTGATCAAACGACGGTCAGATCACACGCCGCGAAACCGCACAACATATTACCTGTCCATGAGAATTTCCTCGCTCCAAACCGAGCCCTGCTCTTCGATCCTTCCGTATGATCTGCATATCAGCACACCACAAACAATTATCTATCACCATCCACCACACACTTCTCAAATCTATCTAGCCACCTAAATAAATAAATAAATGAAGAACGAAAATTAATATATAAAGACACAAAAAAAAAACATCAAAACGTTTGCCTGTAGACGACAGTCGCAACGCCGGCCGCAAGGTCGTCGCCGCTGCCGAGGTAACCTGATGCATCGTCGTCCGTTTGCCGGAGGAGAAGAGGATGGACCAGAGGACTGTTCTAGTCTAGGAGGTAGAAACTCGCCCTTCCTCACTGACTCGATCGGGGATATCTCGATCTCGGGCGAGATCACGAGATGCGGGCGGCTAATGGATCCAGCCAGTCTAGAAGTACGCGCTACGCGGTGAGCAGCTGGACCGGCCGGGGCTGGCATTACTACTGCTGGCGGCCAGAATGTTGCAGACTTGCAGTTCGCTGTTGATCGTGCTTGTGCATCGTGATGCATGCATTCATGCAGTGCAACAACATGGGGGGTGTGAATGTGTGAGAGCAACTCCAGCCATAGCCCCAAATCAAACCCCTACATTTTCATTTGGGAGGTGGTTTGTAAAGTTTGAGAGTCAAATTCAAAGTTCAACTCTAGTCATAGTCCCTAGTTTGGGGAGAGAGGAATAGGAGGGCCTCTTTCCTAAGGACCCAAAACTAAAATTTGAGAGCCCTCCTAAAATGAGAGCCCAAATAAAAGGTCTATTGGAGTGAATTTTTTTGGACAAAATCCCTAGATTTAGAATATGAGCTTGTTTAGGGGCTCCATTAGAGTTGCTCTAATGTACGCGCGTGTGGACAGAGCAGGTCGATGGGACTGGGATGCAATCGTGGGATTAATTTGGATTGTGATGTGCGATCATTTCTGCAGCTGTCATCTATGATGTATACGGAGACACGTGAACCCCCTTCGTTAGGGCGTCCTCAATAGGCTGCACCAAAACGCTAGCGAGATGAGCTATGAAAATAATTAAAAAAACGAGAATGGAAGTGAGTGAGCTTATGGGCTGTGAGAGAGCCTTTTTTGATAGACGTGTGAGACTAGCGATTTGCCACTCTGCTAGCGCTATCAGCTCCCTCACTCTCAGCCAATACGATTCATTCAGTGCTAGCTATTTGGCTCCCGTTGGGGACGCCCTTAGCCGAGTGGAGACAAGAGGAAAACAAAAGGACTGACGTGTTAGATGCACATATATCTCCTTTAAATTATATAGATTCAAAAGGTAGGTAAAGTTGTACAGGGTTTTCTGAATTTTGACTGGATTTTAGGAAATCCTATGTTTTTTTTTGGTATAGAACGATTAAAAAAAATCAAATATCGAAATTATTTCAAAGCTTGATTTGCATCGTCTTCTTTTAACTCAAGGAAACGATATAGGCCGGAAAAACAACCCAGAGGTCATGCGCTACTACTATACAAGCACATTTACTTTTACAGGTAGTCAAAAACAAATTGTAGACGCAAGCAACTTTTGTAGTTGAACCACTGCCGTCGGCATCGCCGGTGGGCAGCACCGCCGCAGATGGAACTTTTGGTCACCTTGGGAATGACGACGAGGCTCCAAATGACCAACCCATGAAGCGACGCTGTAGGGAGACCATGGATGTCTTTTCCACAACAGCGGAGGCTGGGACTTGAAGAAGGTATGAATACGAACTCTCATTTCACTGTCTCGGAGATCGGCTCTTTGTCAAGCGCAATGGGTTTATCGTGAGTTCTTGGTAAAAAAAGTTTGATACTCGGTAAAAAAAGCTCTTTATCGAGAGTTTTTTTTTGACACTCAGCAAAGAGTGTTTTGCCGAGTCTTTTTTTTACACTCTATAAAAAAATTCAAAGCATATTTTAAAGCGGTAATTTAATTTAAATAATTTTTTTAAACTACAAAGTTGTATAACTCATCAAGATTTATAATATTTATTTTTGATCATTTCTTGATATGATAAAATAAAAATAAGTTTTTTTACAAATCTTACATGTCTCTATTGTAGTTTATGAAACTATAAGAAATATATATAAGATTTGTAAATAATATTAGAACGATAATGTCAGATGATCATATGACCAAACAACCAAAATAAACAAAAGTTATAAAACTTTGTAGTTGATAATTTTTTTTATTTGAAATCATCTAAGGTAACATCTCTGCAAATTCGGATTCAATTTAGACTTTGTTAGGATCAACTTTGGATTTTGGAGAAATTTTTTTGGGTTGCAGTCCCTATGGAACCGGCTAGGGAACAGGCCGAGACGGCTAGTCAGCTACCCTAGCCAATAACCGGCTAGGCCAGTTGGGGAGCCGGTGGTTGTGTGCAGTCTCTTCCTGTTTTTTCACTCCCTGGCTGCGTGTTTTGCTGTGTTTGCTTCTGTCTCGTTTCCGCTTTTCTGCTCTGGGGGTGTTTAGATTTCCCAATTTTCTCCAATTTTTCATCATATCTCCATCACATCAAATTCCTATTTCCCGTCACATTAAAATACCGACACATATAACATATATGAAGTACTAAATATAGATGAAATAAAAAACTAATTACACAATTTTGGTGTACTTAGCGAGACGAACATTTTAAGTCTAATTAATCAATGTTTGGACAATTATTACCAAATAAAAATAAAATTACTACAGTATGACGTGACAAGTGCTATAAGATTTTTTTCATCCCTTTTCACCATCTAAACACCCCCTCTGAGTGTTTTTAGCCCGTCTAATCATCAGTTGGCTTGTTGTTTGTAAAGTTTGTGAGTGCTTTGGGGGTTGAAACGAGGCAGCGGATAATTTTTCGACAAGAACTTTGAATTGACTCCTGTTCACCCTCCTCTGCTCGCATGCTCGATCCTTCAACAAGGACACAACCCCTGTACTATATTTTCAGGGGTCGCAATCCCTGTACACGTTTTTTTTTTTTGAGTGGATCACAATCCCTGTACCTGATCACTAATCTGCATTGAGCCTAAACTAATGGCCCAGTTGATCTGTCCATTGCTGCGCCGTTAGGATGGGCCATGGGCTTGACCATTTCATTCCGAAGCCCGGTTTGCGTCGGTGGGCTGTCCGTTGCTACAAACGGCCCACGCGACGCAAGCCTCCCTGCAGCACGAGAGCTCGCTCTCTGCTATCTTGTCTTGGCCATCCGTCCGCAGCCTATCCAATTCCAGACCGAAGCGGAAGCGGGGCACAGAGAAGCCAAGCCATGGCGCTGTCCCTCTCCCTCCGCGCCCAGCGCCCCTCGCCGTCTCCGCCGGCGCCGGAGCCAGGAAGCTCCCCACAGGCAGCCTCGCCTTCCCAGCCAAATCTTTCTTCGGCGCGCCGCTGGCAGCCACCGCGGCCTCCGTCGCGTCGCCGCTCCCGCGCAAGCCGGCCACCTCCTCCACCTCGCTCGAGGTCGTCGCGGCGGGGAAGAAGGGGTACAAGATGAAGACGCACAAGGTTCTTTCCTGCTTGCCCGTCCCTGGTTCCTGCGAGCACTCATTGGGTTGTCCGGTGCCTTTTGCTGATTCGTGTCTCGTTCGGTTTGTGTGTGTCGTCAAGGCGTCGGCGAAGCGGTTCCGGGTGACGGGGAGGGGCAAGATCGTGCGCCGGTGCGCCGGGAAGCAGCACTTACTCGCGAAGAAGAACACCAAGCGCAAGAAGAGGCTCTCCAAGATGGTATTCTTCTGTTCCTCCACTCTTGTGCAGCTCGAATCTTCTCCAGTTGCTTATTTTGTCTACAAATCAAGGCCGGTGCGTCTCCGTGAATTGGATGCTGGTGTGGAATGTTGATGTCAATAGCACAATGTGCTCTCGTATTTTAATTGCTTGATAGTAGTAGTTCTATTGTGATGACATTGCTGGGAGTTGAAAGGCGAAATGCAAGGTGGAGTTTGTTTTGCTGGTGTGCTCTGCAGCTCTGGGGCGATATTATAATTTGGAGTGATCCATTTATTACTTTCCTGGCATCTTGGTGTCTCCTTATTCATTAGGAACCTCAATCTGTTCCTCATCTTGAAATGTGTGTGGGCCAGTAGATGGCATGACAAGCTTTTTGGCTACAATTGATCTTGTCGAAGTTCATGGACTATTATCTTGTTGTTGTATAACATTTGTTTGTGAAAATAAACTGTTTTTACTTGTAAACATAAGATTACCGCAGCTATTTTTGAAAAATTAGGAAATAGGCATGCCATATTTTGAGAAAAAAAGGCTGAGATGGGTGTTAACCGTATAGCAACCTATGAATAATACTTCTAATTTTTACTCCGTTATTGTTAGTCAGCTAATATATTTGGGGAATACTGCCCATGAATTAGACATCCTGTTCTTCCATTTATGTGTTCTGATAATAACGTTCAAATGCATCAACAATGTAAGGGTCTTAGGACTTGTTCTGTTGTAGACTTAGGTGATATCATTCCATTCTTATGAATCCTGATTTCCCAGTAATCTACACTTTAGTTAGTGTGTACTTAACTGCTTTCTTAGGTGAATCGGGCCATATTAGAGAGGTGTAATTTTTTCAGATTAAGTCCTGTCTTTCCAATCATTCACACATTCATCCTAATAGTCTGATGTGCTGCTTCACACACACACACACACACACACACACCTAGGAGTTGATGTTGGCATTTAGCACCCATGGAGTGAAGCAAAATTTCTCTTTTTTGTGACCATTAACCTCTGGCCATAAAGTTACATGTCACTTTTAATGTATCCTTGAAACTGTGGCAATTTCATTAACAGTCTGAACTTGACATTTTTGCTACAACAACATTTTTTCTTAAATCAAACTGCTACATTTCTTTCAGGTCCAAGTCAACAAGAGTGACTACGACAATGTGACGGGTGCACTGCCCTACCTCAAAGTGAATAGGAAAGCAAACTGAGATCTATGTGGTCTTAAAAAAATCATTAAGTTTCGTTCCATCAAATTGTAATTTTGTGTATCTTTCACTGTATTTCCTTTTCAAATATTGAGGCATCATTTGAAAGCAAGCGAAAAACAACTCTTGATACCAACAGTTTAGCGATATTTCAGAATGAGGTGCACTGCTTGTATAGCTGTTATTTAGTTGCAAATATGTGCAAATAGGAGTGACTGTCTTGAATCTCAAGCTAGTGGGTTTCATCTGTATTTCTGGCTGCTAAATTGTGGCCACTTTTTGGGTGACCAGATTTTGGTGAAGCCAATGTTTGACATTTTTTAAACACATTTTACAAAAATTTGAGAGTCACCAGCCAAATATGTGTAACAAACTTTCTTTTCTTCCTCTGTTTTGTGATCGCCAAGTTTTTTTTTATGGTAACGGAGGGGAGGAGAGTCCCCACCTTAAATTGCAAAGGAGCAGCAAAAAACGCACAGCTCAAATATAGTTTTGGCAGATTACAAGCTGGGGGGGGGGGGGGGGGGGGGGGGGGGGGGGGAGGATTACACAACTTAGATGTTTTACATTATGAAGAAAACAATTGGCACCATTGGGAGATAACTGAACGATCATCAGGGCGAAATCGGTGTTTCCAGAGATGAGCTGTGTCACAGAAATGAGTTGCAAGGCGGCTTTGGGAAGGCGACATGCTGTTGAAAACCACAATCATTCCGATGTTTCCAAATCATCCAACACACTAGGTGTATGAAGGTGTCAGCATGGCGTCCGTCGATCTGGGGAGTCTTGATCGCCAAGTTCATCTTAACTATCTGCTTTGAGAATAGCAAATGATCGAGACGGCCCTATTAGCTCTCTTCTACGGTTCTACCTAAAATCTATAACAAACCTATTTGTAGTTTTGTACACCGCCAAGCTGTAAAGAATGGCTGTGTTGATCCAAGATAGGGAGAGGGTGAATTGAGTTAACTAAAAGCTTCTAGTCTAAGAGCCTATTTGGATGCACATATAGCTAGTCACTAGTTGGGGATAAAAGTTAGCCTAAATTATCTATGGTTAGCTAGCTAGTTTACTAACAACTAGTTACAGACTTAAGCTCTATTCCATTTTAAAGTTCCACAAAGGATACGTTTTTTCACGAAGTTTCTCAGGTCACGATCGAGCTCGCAGCAATGGTTCATGCCAAGCAACGATGGGACCCACTAACTTAATCTAGCCTCAGCATTTCTTTCAATCTCTTCCACTCAACTTGGCACCATATGCACCAAAGCTTCTCCACCAAGGGTCTCCTCATCGCTGAACAAGTGTGTTGTCGATGCTCCATACAATGCTTGAGGGCTTTAGGATCATCAATGTCACTGGTGAGCGACACAAGCCCCCAAGTTCCTAGCACATGAGAGCATCTCCGGCAATGTTACCTAAAACAGACCCTCTACTATGAACAGCCGGTGCGGACAGGGGCGCACGAGTCGGTAGGGAACTTGCCTGGACAGATGGAGTACAACTGGGCAGGGTGGGGCCTAGAGGCGCACAGGACGGCGGACGGGAGGGCACTGGCGGCGGCCGGACGAACGCTAGCAATTGTGAGGAAGGCGGCGATCGGGCGACAAAAGCCAACATGAAATCAGGAATAGTGGGTGGGAGGGGGAAAATATGAGGCAAACAGATGTGGAGAGATGCAATAGGATGTTGGCATTTCTTAGCACCAATACTAGAAATAGAGATATAATCTATTACTCGGCAATGGTGCTATAAATGTTCGTTGGCATTTCTTAGCACCACTACCAAAAATAGAGATAGAATCTATTCCCCGGTAACGGTCATTGCTACCTAGCATTGAGGTCCTAGATAACGAAACTAGAAAATATCAACCGTTAATCTTAATGTTTACAAATTTAAGTTCTCAAGCGCACAGAAATACGGTGCATTTCACCAAAAAATATTTATGGTATTGTTATTTATATTTTCACGAAGGAAGACATGGTGTAAAGTTTCTAGTAAGGATATGAACAAAAAGACATGCTTATAAAGCTCACCAAAGTTCATAGCAGGGTTAAACATGATATAGATTTAAGGGTACTGGACGCACACACATGAGAATATCTTAGGGATAAGAAGGATGAAAGAATAGAATAAGAATAAAAGAATGATTCTACATGAACAGACATATCCTAATATAACTATGCAAAGAATAGTATGTGATCATACATGTACATGAGTAAGAATTTGCTCTAAGTGTGAGATGAGTCGTGAGGCCACCGAGTATTAGTTTGCTAGCAACTTCATGTGATAATTTAGACTCCTACACCCTATCCGAACATGGGGTACAAAGGACAAACAAGGTTGTCATCACCTGTCGCCTACTCCTCAACTGTGGAGTAGGACAATGCATTCACATGTTCTTATATACCCGAGCACCACACTCGTGTGTAGAGAAACTACCCAAGTCTCCTCGGGACTCTGACCCTACGGATCGACAAGTAAAATACATGGATACATGAAGTCATGATAGCCGACACCTCAACTTAGCTCCATTCTTTCTCATATACATGATATGAATGATTAAGCATAAAATTTTACATGCTAAGATCAAGACTATATGCTGCTAGTTCATATGCTAACATTATAACATCAGAACTATACTCTAATTTATGAGCATAACTATATTGATAAAGTGAGGACAAGACTACGGAGAAAAATTCATCTTATTCATTCCAAGATTCATGGGCATAACTATATCAAGTTAATGCCTTGAACCATTCAATTAAGAATATTCAAGATATCTCCTATCTTTTTACTTTTTTTTAAAACTATGCCATGATCTTACATGCTCTATTATGAACATGCATATCTATAGAGTTGGAGTTGCTATTTGGTTAATTTTAGCCTCTTCGTATTGTACAAAATCATGCATCCGAAAGAAAGACCAACAAGCTAGACCCAGTACATCTTAAACCCAGGCTTCATATCCATCATCGCTCAATGCAAATTATTCTAATTCTTATGAGAACATGTCATATGAGTCTGTATAGTCACGTATGAGATACGAAGGGTACAGGTAGGACGAAAGAAACTCTCCACTATCCAGTAGTTAGGAGGGGTGTTTTTGGCTCTTTATTATTGCCTTGTGTCCATCCAATTCGTGCACAAACTGTTTTTGTGCAAAAGAAAAAAAAAAGTAAGGGTTAGCTAATACCACCATGCGCAAATAGAAGGCTGAGCATTATTTCATTCAGTGCAGCTGCTAGCTACGGAGGCACGGAGCTACCGCTAGGGTGAACATTTGGTTCTTGTGACACCCGGAGTCTTTATTTATGTTTTCTCATATTGTGACAAATGCATGGTTCTTGTGTGTTGTATGTGCAAAATTGTGCTATTTGGAGTAGGCTAGCTAGGGGCCTAGGAGTGGGTCCCTTCAGCGGAATCACATGTGTCATGTATTTGCAGATAAGCTCTTGCATCTGCTGTAGGTTTCAACTTGGTGGGGTTAAGTTTGGAGGGAGGCGTGGGTCTACCTCCCTGCTAACCCGATCTATACAATCTTTGGTTCTGAATTTGGATCAATATTTTTTTCACACAGAATAACCTAGTTCTTCTTTAGGGATCTTTTCTTAGTTCCTTGGGACCATAAATTAGGTAATGTCAGATGGATCTAAGTTCGGAGTATGTGTTGGATAGCCATACAATTACTGTTATTTTCTCCAAATATGGATAGCCCTAATCTACATGCATGAAACAGAGAAGAAGTGTCGATATAGCGCCACTGTTCCTTGCTGAGCACAACAGAAGAAGCAATAGAGTTAGAAAAACAGAAACTGAGCCAAGACTGCATTGGTCCGCTGGCCAGAGGCCTGCACGATCAGTCGATCACTGCTCCGGTCTGTTTTGAGTCCCAGCACCTGCACCTCCCCTTCCTAATTGATAAAGAGGGCTTTGCTTTGTGTAAGATTTAGAAGTTTCTGATGCTTAGAGCGTAACTTATTGATTTTTTTTCACCTTCTGTTAACTTGCCCTGTTGATCAACGTGTGTAAGAATACAAATCCCTTTTTGTCCTTTATTTCTTTCCAAATGTTTGTTTTTCCTGTCTGTACTAGCAATGGCGCCTTGTCAGGAAGATGTTTCTGCCATGTCCTGATGATACTGATCAATCCATCCCTGAATGATGTCAACTTCTTGTCTCCTCTGTTCTATAACCCAGTCTGGATCACCCTTTGTTGAAGATCTGAAGTCTAAATGATGAGCACCTGATCACCGTGACAAATAACTGCCGATAAGTGAATCGGGAAAATAAGTTGCTACTACAGTCTTAAAAAAAAATTTCTGCAATTTCTTGCTCACCTTTCTCTGTGACAAGGGCAATGATACTGGCTGAGATGTTCTTGAGCACCCTGGTTGTAACACAAGGGAAATGCAATACAGATACTCCAGCACATTAAAAATTGTTTCTGAAAGACTTAAACTATGCCGATGAATGATGGGCAATAAAAAGAAATGATCAGATAGACTTACCCGCCTCGACTCCATGGGTCTCGCATTCCATTGGAGAAGATGATGTTGCTCCCAAACCTCTTGAGCACCTTATCGATTTTCTGCATCAAATCGTGCAATGAAGCACCAGATGAACATTTGACACATACTCTCAATTGTTTCCACTTATGGTTCATTTCTTCAAACTGAAATTCTGAAACAACACTTACATATCCACCGTATTCAGTTGTGATCCAATGCGGTCTCGGCCGAACCCCCCAGCTCTGGAAACATTCGTCAGATCTTTCATCATAGCTGAAGTTGTATGGTGGGAACATGCTCTCGTTGGAGATGGTCATGGGCATGATCATCTCTGTGCAGGCCTGCACGCACAGGAGTATGTTACAATCTCAGATTCTCATTGTTGTTACTATTCAGTGTATTCACTAACATGGTATTATTTGTCTCTCAAGTTTTACCTGCCATTGCCAGCCATCGAGGCCATGCGGGTCGTCTCCATCCTCTATCTTATTGCAAGTCTGGTCTCCTGTGTAGTTGTAGTACAAGCTCGCCGCTGCGAATGCCTTCTCCAGGATGTCTGCGCCAGCAGGAAACCCATCGATGATCTTGCACATCTGCAGATGTTTTCATGTGAAACTTCATGATGGGTAGAACTGAAGTGCACATTCTTGTTATAATGATGCAGAGGAACCGAAGAATGGTTAGTTTGATTGACATGTGGGTGAAATGGACAACCTCCTTGACAGGGTAGGCAGGTAGATTCTCCAGGAAATTGGCTGGGGTCGGATAGTCCACCATAGCACTATAAGTGAATGCTGTCCACAGCCAGTTTCGGATTGAATAAGCGTACTTCACTGTCCTGAAATTTGAGTGAAGAAAAAGGTAGTTTGAGTTGTACTGTATTTAAGGCATCATTAATGCCACCAAGAAAACAAAATAAATTATCAGTGACCAGTTCATCGGTTTAGCTTAGCATCCTTGTCAAGATGAAATTATACACGCATGTTCTATTATTTATCCAATGGTCTATATAAGCCACTAGAAAACTTTTAGCTGCTTGCGCAAACATGATAAGATTGCAAACGACTATAAAATTTTCCCTGCTGTGTATATACTATCCATCCCTTGATTACTGGCTGCAAGTCATTTCATTTCTTGCCTAAATGTGTAACTAATGCTCGACTCACTTGCACTTCACGCAACGCAACGCAACACATTACTCAAGCATTACTTGCACGCTGGAAGTAAAACCAGTAATAATTCAGTTTAACGAGCTTACTTGCAGGCTCTGAAAAGTTTGCTGAGGTCAAGGAGCCCTTTGTCTGTGGACCCCCTCTCGTCCAGGACATCCCAGGTTCCCTTGATGACACTGAAGCAGTTCAAGCTCTCAGACTGCAAACATTGGTTGCAAGCTACAATCAGTCAACATCTGAAGAAGAAAAATGACCAAAAACATGGCTAGAGGCTAGAGTATCCAAAAAGAAGTAAAGCACAAATCTGACAAAGATGCCACCGGCAG
The DNA here is from genome assembly GCA_022036555.1 of Microstegium vimineum. Classification (NCBI taxonomy): domain Eukaryota; kingdom Viridiplantae; phylum Streptophyta; class Magnoliopsida; order Poales; family Poaceae; genus Microstegium; species Microstegium vimineum. The sequence goes on from CM039126.1 coordinate 44,069,806, forward strand.
GCACTCCAGCAGGAGAGCTATTTGGGTTGTCTTTTTTTACCTTCTTTACTTTATGCACGGCATGCTAGAAATGGCACTTTCCTTTTCAGAAAAGCACTGAGGTGTTTCAAAGAAGAGTTCTTTTGACCACAATACAATTTTGAAGCAGACCGAAACGAGATTTGCAAGAACTTATTGCTAGTAAACTTGAGAAGTTATGTGACTCAGATCAGATTTTTTGAAATAATTTTTTTTTGAAATAAATGACTCAGATAAGCCTAATAATTTAAGGCACAGTTTGAGTATCGCAGTCGATCGAGTTAATAAAACACTGAACTATCAGTCTTGACTGATGAGGACCTGATCTAGCTGCATTATTGGTATGTACCATTTCAATCATGAATTAATTTTCCTGTCCGTGAACAATACATACAGGGAGTAAGGTGTCAGCCTGTCAGGTGCAATTAACCAACTGATAACGCTGAGCGCTCATTGGTCCTCTAGCTGCCTGCAGGAAAGACCGAAAAGACATGCTAACCGATGTGTCCTTACATGAGATTAGAGCTATTGATTCATAGCCCACACTACAGGCTAAGCAGAGTAGAGTGTCCTGGAGACCTGGGCAGTGGGCACATAGTAGGTCAAAAGGTGTCGGGTTTGCCGTACGCTATTCGGGACATTGGGCAGATATTTTGATAAAATTTTGTCGTCAGATACAAATGGAAACTGTCAGTGAACCTAAACTGTCAGTGAACCTAGACACGAAGATCATAAAAAAAAAAGACATAGACAGGGACAAATAAATCCAATTTGGTACCTGGAAGTCCTCCGAGACACCATCGTAGAAGGTACTCCACGGCCTTATGTAGTCAAACTGCAGGATTGGCGCGGAGGACGCTACGGCCCCAATGGTGACGTGGGGGTACTTGAGCCTGAACCAGGAAGCCAACACTGCAAACAAACACAACGACGAGCATCAGTGGAGTGAAGCACAACCATAAACAAACGAGAGAACGAGAGTTAGTTTAAGCATCCCATCAACACATCCTAATAGGGCACACAACAGTACAACACAACGCTATCCACACACACACACACACACACACACACACACATATATATATATATATATATATATATATATATATATATATATATATATATTACTACTTAAATAAACATCAAATCATCATTCATTGATCTTTTAATTCTAGGATAATTTAACAGATCCAGATCCACGTCCCAAGGAAACATGACGAGTGGTAGTGCGTGTTCATCATGTGCATTCCTGGCAAGAGATAGATAGATGGCTACTGTGGTGGTGTCCGATCATCAAGAATTGCAATGCATGGTGTGTAGGCCGGGCAGCCGACTTACTTCCGCCGTATGAGCCGCCGAAGACGACGACTGGAGCGGCGTCGGCGGAGAGGTTGTGTTTCAGGCTCCTGATGAGGATGGCGAAGTCGGCGAGCGCCTGCGTGGACGTCAGGTAGCCCAGCGTCTCGGCCGACCTGTACGAGTCGTTCCCGAACGGCTTCGACTCCCCGTAGAACCGGTGCTGTTCATCAGTAATGGCAAATTATATTGGCAATTAATGGAAGAAATGGTTTCATCAAAGCTCTGTTGTAGTAGGTTGTATTGTAGCGTTAGGAAAAGCAAGCGCACGGTTCAGACGAGCTGCAAAACTAGATAGTGCTTGAGTGATGCTGTAGCTGGATTAGTCCGTGAGTGTGATTTTTCTGTGACGGTTTTTTTCTTGTTGTTCCAGCTCCTTGTACAGGCCGGGAGGTGGCGGGGCACATGGCCCAAAATATAAAGTTTAGGAATTACATTTGGGGAGAGATAAAATCAAATGGCCAAATTATTACGAATACACCAGAAATCAAATGACGTACACCAGAAAATAGCTAGAGAGGCGAACGTCATTCTTTCTTTGGGAGGCGGGCACCTCCAGTGTCTAGGTGTGACAAAGCAATGTGAGCGTCAGCAAAAACGAATATGTCAGGCCCCGACAGCGAAAGATTTGTCCTAGGTAGATGTGGAGCCAAAGATTTCTGACTGTGTGAGTATCTTATCATGGTCAGCATTCAAATCAAGCACTGGACCGGCATTCAAATCAAAAGGCTTGAAGAAAAAATGTTCATGATAGCTAATTCAGCTCAGAGTACGACACGTACTAGCTAGTGGGTTTCTAAGTAAGCAACCCAACCAGTGTTAAAACAAGCAGGTACTGGTACTGCTAGGGTACCTCGATGAAGACGAGGAGGGCGCCGAACTGGGGCGCGATATCGAACATGAATCCGGTGTTAGTGGCGAACCACTCGATGTCGCCCTCGTTACCGGTGTACACGAACAGCGGCCCGGCGCCGTCGCCGGCGGTGGAGGTGGGCCTCCGCCAGAAGGTGTCGTTGAGGAGGTACTTGTGGCGGAAGGGCATGGACGCGTTGGGCGTGAAGGTGAAGTGGTCCAGCTCCTGCGCGAAGTAGTGCGCCGTGAAGGGCTTCTTCTTCGCCGCGGTTCCGTTGGCCGTGCCATCGGCGGCGACGAGCACGACGTTGCTGCTGCTTGCCCGCTGCCGCTTCAGAGCCAGCGGAGTGACGGACGCCGGGAAAGCAGCAGGCTGCTTGGGGATGGAGGACGGCCGCGCTGCTGCTGCTGCGGTTGGTGCTGCGGGCGAGAAGGACGCGAGGAGTAGCAGAAGTGGCACGAGGAAGCAGGCGGGAAGAGGAGGCGCTGTGGATGACCAGTCACCACCAGCTGCCTCCATTGTTTGCCGCCCTCTTCCTCTCTCAGAGTCTCAGTCGTCGTCACTCTTGGAGGGAGGGGACTTTTAAAAGGAAGGCCGCACGGGCGGAGTCAGATGAATGACGATTTTGCCTTGTGACGGAGGAGGTTCAGGTTGTATGTCTGTCTGTCTGGCCCGGTGAAACACGACACGAGCAAAGTTTGGGAATTTCGTGGCAGTTTTGCACCTTTGCGATGGTCTCATCGCCCGGATTGGAACGAAAAGGTTTGTCAATCGCCGCCTTCGACGGTTCGACCGTGTCGCATAGCTTTTCTTGGCCGCGTTGTTGCGTTGAAATCCAAACGATGTTTTGTTTTGATATAAAGATGTGTAAATCTTTTTTTTTATGTAATAATCGAGAAAACAAATCAATATGTCCCAGCCGCCGAAACCAGAGGGGGCATCCTGGTCGCCGCTAGGGGACCTGACGTGAGGCTCGCGGATCCGCTTGTCGGATGCTTCTCGGTCACAGTTGCAGTGCACTCTAGCAACCACAGCGACGTCGGGTCCGCACCATGGTGGCTGACAGTCGTGTATGGCCCTCAAGACGAGAACGCAAAATCCCTCTTCCTCGAGGAGCTTGAGGCGATCAGAGACCAGTGTACAGGACCGTGGGCTATCATAGGCGACTTCAATTTGATCCTGGATGAGGCAGATAAGAGCAACAATCGAATCAACAGACGAACCATGAATCGCTTCCGTCAGACCGTCGCAGCGCTGGAGCTGCTTGACATCCACCTGCACGGGAGGATCTACACGTGGAGCAACGAGAGGGAGTCGCCGACGCGGGTCAAGCTGGATCGCGCTCTGGCATCCTTAGACGCGTCTGATCACTGCCCCCTGCTGCTGCAAACCAACCTAAGCACAACAACGAAGCCCAGGTTCCACTTCGAGTTGTTCTGGCCCAAGCTCAGCGGGTACCAGGAGGCACTGCAGCGGGGCTGGCACTGCCCGCACACTATCACTGATCCAATCCGGAGGCTGGATGCCATGATCAAGCACCTTGCAGCTGAGCTGCGCAGCTGGTCAGCAAGGAGGATAGGGATCATCAAGGAGCAACTTCTCATGGCAAGAGCGATCATTGGCAAGCTCGATCAGATTTCGGATAGCAGAAGCCTCTCAGCGGGAGAAAGGGCCCTGCGAGGGGACCTAAAGCTCAAGTGCCTCGGCCTGTCATCTTTGGATCGCACCATCGCTAGGCAGCGTTCCAGGGTGCGCTACCTAGCGGACGGGGATGCGAACACCAAATACTTCCACCTTTTGGCCAGGGGTCGTCGGCGACGAAACATCATAACCGCCATCAAGAAGGGCGGAGAAACCTTAACGTCTGCGGACGGCATCGCGCAGGCCATTCATGAACACTTCGTCAATGTCTTCGGAGTGCCAGGGCAGCTTCACGATAGCATCGAGTTCGAGCGGATTGGCTTTACCGGGCTGGACCTCTCTCTGCTGGAACAGCCAGTGTCCGCCGAAGAGGCCTGGGCGGCCATCAAGGAACTCCCAGCCGACCGAGCACCCGGTCCTGACGGCCTCACAGGGGCTTTCTACAAGGCGTCATGGGCAGTAATTAAGAACGACGTGATGGCAGCCATCAACGCACTCATGTTTGGGGACGACAGATCCTTCCACCGGCTTAACAGTGCGCTAATTGTGCTGCTCCCAAAGCAAGCAGACGCGAGCGAGCCGAAGGACTACAGACCAATAACAATGATTCACAGTGTCGCCAAATTAGTCTCCAAGATCCTAGCTCTGAGGCTGGCACCACAAATGAACCGGCTCGTTTCAGCTAACCAAAATGCCTTCATACGGGGATGCTCCATCCACGACAACTTCAAGTATGTCCAGCGAGCTGCAGCTCTATGCAGAAAAAAGAAGATTCCGAGCATGCTTCTGAAGTTGGACGTGTCCAAGGCATTTGATACTTTGGCATGGCCGTTCCTCCTGGAGACCCTGCAAGCAATGGGGTTCGGCGCTAACTGGCGCAGGTGGGTGGCAACGCTGCTGTCAACAGCCTCTTCCCGCATACTGATCAATGGACAGCCAGGAAGGACAATAATCCACCGGCGCGGCGTCAGGCAGGGGGACTCCCTGTCGCCACTGTTGTTCATCCTGGCCATGGAGGTCCTTAGCCGGTTGTTTGCTAAAGCGCAAGAAGAAGGGGTGCTGCGAAGGGTGAGCCTGCCTGGGATCAAGTTCCAGTGCAGTATCTACGCCGACGATGTTATCCTATTCGCCCACCCGGACGAGCACGAGGCCACCGCGATCAAGGAAATCCTCTCTATCTTTGGCGACGCCTCCGGGCTGCGCACGAACCTTAGCAAGTGCTCCATCACCGAGATCTTTGGTGCAGCAGAACGCACAGAGAGCATCAGGAACATTCTCCAGTGCCAAGTGCTGGGATTCCCAATCCGCTACCTGGGGTTGCCGCTGAGCACGCGTAAAGTGCCGAAGGCGGAAATCCAAAAGACCGTGGATGCGGTGGCGAAGCGGCTGCCCGCGTGCCATGGCCCGCTCATGGCAAGGAGCGGCAGACTGGTTTGGATCAAATCGGTCCTCTCGGCCGTGCCAATCTATGCAATGATCGCAAACAGCCTTCCACCTTGGGCGAGGGCGGAGATCGATTCCATTTGCCGGCGCTTTCTATGGACGGGCAGGGATGGCGACATCAGGGGCAAGTGCATGGTGGCTTGGACATCCTGTACTAGGCCAACCGACCTTGGCGGGCTGGGAATCACTGATTTGCGCCTGGCTGGTCTCACGTTCGAGGCCAAGTGGCTGTGGCTCCAAAAGACGGACAAAGACAGGGCGTGGGCAGAGCTGTCGCTGAAGTCATCGGCTGAGGCATCCGCCTTCTTCCATGCCTCCACATTCACGGTGATCGGCAGCGGGGCAGAGACCAAGTTCTGGACGGACAATTGGATTCAAGGATCCTCCATCAAAGCTTTGGCGCCAAATCTGTTCTCCCTAGTGCCATCTGCAACGAGGCAGAACCAAACGGTGGCAGAGGCGCCGCCGAACCAGGCTTGGATCCAACACATCAGAGGAGGGTTGTCAGTGCCGGTCATTGCGGAGTATCTGACCATATGGAACGCCACACAGGATGTCGAGCTCAACAACTCACCAGATCGACTAGTATGGAGATGGGCTTCCGATGGCAAGTTCTCAGTAAAGACGGCTTACGGCGCCCTGCAATGCAACACCCATTCGCTGCCGGGCTGCAAGCTCATCTGGAGCTCCTGTGCACCTTTGCGCATAAAGATCTTCATCTGGTTGGCACTCAGGAAGCGACTTTGGACCGCTGACCGACGGCGGCGGCACGGCCTGGAAGCGCCGGAAAGCTGCTTCCTCTGCGATCAGGAGCCCGAGTCCATCGACCACATCGTCGTCGGTTGCTCCTACTCCAAACAGGTTTGGTGGGCCATCAGAGCAGCGCTGCAGGAAACAGGCCAGCTACAGCCAGCTGACTCCATCCTAGAGTGGTGGAACGCATGGAGGGAGCAATGGACCGGCCAATGCCGGCGTGGCGCAGACTCCATCTTTGCCTTGGCTGCGTGGGAGCTCTGGAAAGAAAGAAACGCTCGGTGCTTCCGTAGAGCAGCCACCCAGCCGGATTAGTTGCTAAACCTCATTAGATATGAAGCCGAGTAGTGGGTGAGTGCGGGCGCAAAGAACCTTGGTTGTTTATCGCAACGAGTAATACATCATTAGGAGTAGGCCGTGGGCCGGGGGGAGAGGGAGAGCTGTGTTGCAAATCTGAGAAGATCAACCCCTATAACTGTCATCAAACTTTCTCCTTCCCTTAATATAAAAATACGTAAATCTTTTGTGTGATCGAGAAAAAATGATTTCATAGTTAGGAGTAGGAATCTGTGCGCCTTCTTGCTTTTGGAAAAGGTACGGGTACTACAGAACGAATTGCACTACTATGTCGAGGCAAAGTGCTGTGTGTCGTCCTAGTCGTGACACTACTGTAGTACTCCGTATGTAACAGGACAGTGGGCCGGCCAAGCGAATCGATTCCGGTGCGTTCGTTTTGACATCCGACGGCCGGGGAGAACGGCACGCCGTGCGTGCGTGCCCCCATCGTCTGCTCTGCTGGATCTGTAGTCTGTTCAACGATGGCGCTCATGAGTCATGATGAGTGACGAGGACCGCCCCCGCGCCGCGCATGCATCGCATCGTAGGAACTCAGCTCAGCTGGTACAAAGCTCGCTGTGCTGTGCTGTGCTGTGCTGCGCGTGCATCTTAGTAAAAGTCTGCTGGAACAGTTGTTGTAATAACGACGGCGATGACCAACCCGACGGACCAAAGATTGTATGGCGCTGCGCGACTGGGCCGTAGCATCACCGGCCATTCCTACCAAGACCAGCCGTAGTAGTCTTCAGTCTTCGTCACTTGATAGTGGAAGGCTTCCTTCTGAAAGTGCGTGCGTGCGCTGGGTGGGCGGGCATGGTCTGGGCCAAGCGTTTGGGTGCAAGAAAAGTGCGTGCCCCTGTTGAAGATGGTGTGCGGCGAAGCTCTGGTCCCCCAGAAAAAAAACGTAGGGGAGAGGGAGACGACGCCAACGCGTCTGCGCGAGCAGACATGCATTCCGGGAGATATGGGCTTCGTTTTCGTTTTGCCCCGCCGGCCCGGACAAATGCAGTGGAGGAGGAGGAGCGCCGGGAATCCTCGCGGCCGGGTCCACTGCTGCTGTAGCGCAGTGTCCGATCGATCCGATGAACAACACCAGCGCGGGTGCGGCACACGTCAAAAGGTGGTTGGGCCATTCCATCCGCTGCGTGCGGCTAATGGATGCATGGGTGCGTATTCGCCTGAGATTTTTAAGTGTGGCCATGACTGGAATCTGGAACTGCCGGACTGATTGGGTTGATTGATTGCCTTCGCTCACCGGTGACTACTGAGCTCATATTCGCTTCAACTTAGAGTAAGTATTATAGGAGACGGTAAGCCGGCTAAATGCTGAGGTGGAGGAGAGAAGAGAGGAGAAGCGGGACTGTAAACTTACAGCCGGCTTGGACATAAGAACCAAAGTAAACTGTGAAAGAGACATATGGGGCCCTATATTAATTGTGAACAAGTTACTACTATATAAATGAGCTGTAAGAAGGCTACAAGAACCCTTATGGCCAACAGTGGGTTGCATCTATTAAACTTGCTCTTATCACCTACACCCTCTAACTCTTTTCTAGGTGTTGCTCGCACGCTTCTCTAGCGACGGATAAAAATAGACGAAGAGAGCATAGTATAATATTTTATTCATAACAAATCAGTTAAAACAACATATGTCAGGCTTCGCTCTGCTCCGCTTCTATTTTTTTTCAACTTTGCTCTAGCTCTGTGTTGCTAAACACTTTCAGCTCCAAAAACTTCGTCGTAAGAAAACTTTAGAGCTAGGCTTGTTGAGCTATCGGGTTCATCTAGAGGTCTTGGAAGCGAAGGTTGACCGTGTCTCGGCCTGAAGGACCTCCATCGTGAAGCCTTCCTCAAAGGTCTTCAGCGACAGAGGCCTCGGTCGCCTTCTTGGGGCCTTTGATCCGTGGGGCCATGGGCAGGATTATTGGCCCTCCACTGGTGTCAATGATCCCAACCTTTGACCTAGAACAGCAAAAGGGGATAAAGTTCAGAACAACACAGCCATGGGCAGGATTATTGGCCCTCCACTGGTGTCAATGATCCCAACCTTTGACCTAGATAGAACAGCAAAAGGGCATAAAGTTCAGAACAACACATGAACTGCTTAGCTCAAAGATACTCAAGATCCAAATCTGCAAATGTATCTCTGACACGGTCCGCCGTACATTCTTGCGAGCTACTATTATAAGATTAAAACCAATCCTGTTTCATGTGAAGACTGAAGAGCGAAGACAGAGACACCGGACAGGCCGAGCACTCGGTAGGAAACGAAAAAAAAGGAAGGAAACACCGCAGCGGCGCAGCTGTTGTCGGATCCGCTCGTCACAGCAGCTCCGTCTCCGACTCCCCGTGCACGGATTTGTGTTTGCAGACACCGAACAGGAGATGCGTCGGCGCTGCTGCTGGGCCGCAACCGGCAGTGGTGCCTGTCACCTGCCAGCCACCACGTTGCGGCACAGTTCTGCCCACTCACAGTTGACGCACAGTTCCCAGGAGAGCTGCATCTACCGTCCGAAATACTCCAGGTCGAGGCTCCAGGTACCGGAGTACGGGATACTCGAGAGTATCGAGAATTCACCAGATTCACAATCATCGGTAAAAATGTCGCGGAAAAATTTGTTAAAGATCAGAGATGGATATTTGATGGAATAACAATCTATTTTTGGTAGAATATGTAAAATGAGTACAACCAAAAAAAAATTTTAGAACACATCGATGCAACCAAGACAAGTAGCTTTTCTTTGAAAAAAGAAATATAACAACACCAGTTTGTGATGCAGAATCATGGGGGAGTCCACCAGCATCAACAATCTTGGCTATAGTTGTGTTTTCTGCTTGAAAAGAAGATGTTATTATATTATTTTTAGTCGCTTAATAGGTGGAACGGGTCATGGAGGCGGTCTAAGGTCAAGTGAGAGTGTTTCTTAATGACATGTCCTCTCTTGTAATTTTTTGTAGTTGTTTATTTTTTTATCATCTAATAAAAATCCGACAAAACTATTGTTGCCTTTCTAAAAATTTTCACCAGATTCATGTGAATGAAACACCCAGCTCACAAGAGACGTTCTAGTGGCAATGAGACCAAACAGTCCTACGACCCCCATCCATACTGTAAGCCTTGTTTGGCCATCTGGCTCGGGCTCAATATTACAATACAGTATCAGAGGAGCTAGGGTAGGAGAAGCCACTAAATGAGATCTTTCCAGATTTTTAGTTCGTTTGGCAAGGAGTCAAAAAAAGACTTCTATGTCACTATACTTATTGGTGTAGAAAGAACTAAAGTCATAAGAAGTTGTGTCAAATAGGGCCTATGACATTTTTCAGAGCTATTATTTTATCAAACGGGTGAAAATGAAATAACTCTTCAACTGGAGCTCCTTTTAAGATTTAGTCTCACAGAGGGTGGACGCCACATGGAATATGCTTCTGCCGGCTCACTCTCCAAGATCTAAGACTACCATGAAAAGTCGTCTTTTATCAAAAAAAAATCAAATAACTTTAGCTCCATTAGTGGAGCTGAAGCTAAAAAAAAATGCTCCACCGATAAAGCATTGCTATACCAAAAGAGGCCTTACTGTTACTCTCACAACCTTTCATTCATGATTCCTCCACCGGTGAAGCAAAGCTATACCAGAAGAGGCCTTTCTGTTACTCTCATAACCTTTCGTTCATGATTCGTCTAAGAGTGTTTAAGTTTTACAGTTTCGGATGATAAGTGAAATAAATGAATTGGCTTTTGAGCTTTGGTCACTTTACTTACCACTGTCTCTGTTATCGTCTTATGTTTATAAGGAATTTTCCTGTTTTATTTTTTCATGGACCAAATTTTAAATTTTTTTCACTGTAACAGCAATAGCACCTTCAGGATACATGTGCCATGTCTTGGTGATACTGATCTATCCATCCCTGTATGATTTCAACTTCTTGTCTCCTTTGTTCTATAACCCAGTTTGGATCATCTTTGGTTGCAGATCTAAGGTCGAAATGGTGAGCACCTGACCACCGGGACAAGTATACACATAAGTCAAAATGCCACTGTGATCTTACAACAATTTTTTCTTCCAGCAATTTTCTTGCTCACCTTTCTCTGTGACAAGGGCAACGATGGTGGACGAGATGTTTTTGAGCACCCTGATTGCAACAGAACAATAAACCATTACGATGTACCCTAGCACAGTTGTTATCTGACAGACTGAAGCCTCAATGTCGAATGATCAGACAATGATGAAACTGTCCAGATAAACCTACCCGCCTCGACTCCATGGGTCTCGCATTCCGTTGGAGAAGATGATGTTGCTGCCAAACCTCTTGAGCACCTTATCGATTTTCTGCAGGATGTTCAGCAAGGCAGCACCAGATGAGCAATTTACATATACCAGCAGCAATTGTTTCCACTGAGGGCTTATATGTACACGCACTGAAACTCTAGAAACAACACTTACATATCCACCATATTCAGTGGTGATCCAATGCGGCCTGAGCCGAACCCCGAACGTTCGGAAACAGCTATTGGACCAGCCCTCGTAACTGAAGGTGAACGGTGGGAACATGCTCTCGTTTGAGGTTGACTTTGGCATGATCATCTCTGTGCAAGCCTGCATACACAGGAGTACATCACAATATCTGGTTCTCAGTGTTGTCACTAACATTTTACTGGCTGTTTTTCAGTTTATTGTTTATATATACCTGCCACCACCAGTAACGGAGGTCAAGAGAACCGGGGCTATCTTCGTTCTCAATCTGACTGCAAGTCTGGTCTCCTGTGTAGTTATAATACAAGCTCGCCGCTGCGAACACCTTTTCCAGGATGTCCGCATTTGTAGGGAACCCGTCGATGATCTTGCACATCTGGATAATTAGTTTTACATCAGCAATAGCATGTTCAGTAGAACAGTACAGTAGTTTTTGCTCAAGCAGGGTTCGAATTGGCAATTTTTTTTGAAATGGGAGAAGTGGTTGTATAATGCGGTTAAAATGGAGAACCTCCTTCACGGGGTAGGCCGGCAAATTCTCCAGGAAACTGGCTGGTGTTGGATAGTCCAACATGGCAGTGTCGGTGAATGCTGTCCAAAGCCACTTTTGAATTGAACCATAGTCCTTCAGAGTCCTGAAAATTGAGTGAAAAAAAAAGACCACAAAATTAAGAGCAAGTACATTGGTGTCTCATAGGTGGTCTCGTATAATGTCGCGTAATTTAAAACGACTTAACAGATAGCCTATACAAATGGTTGGGTTTTTTAAGTTGTCTCTTAATAACTCATCATTCCTTAAGTTAGGTATAGAATAAAAATGAACTTGTGAGTTACATAGCAACAACTCATACAATAGTATAATAGTTGTCTCATAGTCCTAAACATTAGCTCATGAGGTGGTTATTTCACAAAACAACGATCTCTTTCTCTCTCACATTTTTCTTTCGTCCACATAAACAAAAAATCTATGTGAGGTACGAAACCGCTAATTTATAGCAATATACCTGCCCTAAGTTTATATACCTGTCTCTCATCCCATGCTCGTGCATGTGCTAGTAATTTTAAGATGCATGAATGTTAGAAGTTCGTGAATAAGTGTTAGAAGTAGATAATGCAGATTTAGTGGCTTGTTTTGTGTTATTGGTAATAATTGAATAGGTGGATAATTTAGATGCAATTTTGTTATGTTATCTTTTTACGCTAGTTTAGATGTGAATTTGGTGAATCGATTTAGATTTTTGTTCATATATGTCATATCCAGCTAATTTAGGTTATCTTACTACTAGTTAGTCTTCTTTTTAGAGTCTTCGTATTAACTCTCACGAGACACGAACAAATTAAATATCACTATACAAGGTAAAGGTAAAGTGTCTTGGAAACACGAAGCAGAGCCCAAGTATATGGAATATTAACATTCAGGGACATGACGTTTGCTAGTAATTCTATCAGAGGATTATAAGCATCTTTAAGAGTGATCGATTCTTCTTTCTCAAACATTTTTTTGGTAAAAAAAGAAGAAGCAAAAAAACAGACTACCAATAGTTTTTGTATCCAAACTCCCTTAATACTCACCCTTAGTAAAACTCACCTCTAACTCCACACATTAAAGTGTGATTTCTTCGCTCCCTACTCGCACCTGGCATAAGTTTTTCTCTCTTAGTGCCCAATTTTATATTTCATTGGTAGAGAGTAATTATTACAAACTATTAGAGAAAGGGAATACAGCTTTTATACTTCTTTAATTCACTTGAAATAATCAATGATTTATAAAGTGAAATTTTAAGAGCTCTTGAGATGATCCTAATCTTCATTACTGATGAGCATAGGTATGATCGTTTCAGGTCACAAAAAAAGGCATGATCGTTTCAAATAAAATGATCCTAGGCATGTAATCTATCTATTTTCTAAAAAATGTTGACCTCTATCACCTTGAAAAAAGGAGCCTCTTAATTCTATATATAATTACCCAACTCAAAATTATCCTAAATAATTGCTTAAATATTCATCTAAATTATCCATCTATGTCATTATGTAAAAATACTCTAATGTAACTCGCTAATTTTGAGTCTAAATTACTCACCTCTTCCTAATTTAAAGTAAATTCTAACTTTGAAAGTACTTGCTTCTTACATTAAGAAATCCTAAATTACCCAATGTAGACTTCTAAATTGACCATATTTGATTTTGTTGTTACATAAGAGCTAACTCAAGTCCTCAATGTATACACGCGTAATGTGTCACCATGCATACCGCGTATACGTATATGCAGGAACAGATGGACCTACAGATCAATTTTCATTTGAACACATACTAGCTCAAGTTATGAATGTGGATTAAAAAAACGTTTATCACAACAGGAAAGAGATTAATTACATAGTATCTATATAAGTCTATGTTACAATATGAACAAAAGAGAGAGGAAATTAAAATATGTAGTTTTGATTACATGTGTGGCTGTCAAATTTATTTACAAATTCAAATACTTATGTCTCTCGAAATTACTGGCTCCTATAGGAGCACGAGTAGCTGTACTAGTTTTTTTATAATAGTAGAGATCTGCATTGTTATAGAAAGTACAACAGGTTCACCACTTGCTATTACTATCAATGTTGCCAAATTAACGGTCATATGCTTATGTATTTTTTAAGAACTTTCTAATATTTGTTGCTTCTTGCTGGCGCATTTTGCGATGATTAATATAGAGTAACAAAATGAGTCTAATTACTAGTAACATTGAAACTGCTCACCACCATTTGGATAATCTCCCTGAGATATAGTATATTGGGTAGTGGTTAGTTATCAACCAACCAGCTAGGATTTAGCGCTAGCTTGTACTTGAGCTCCTGCACTGTAGCTAGTTTGCATATGACAAGAGTACAAATTTAAGACAAAAATGCTTGCAAGCCATCTCATATATTTTTTCCCCCGAGAAAAGAATCCAATACTCAAGATTTACTTGTTGGCAAGACTAAGACTAGCAATAGATCGAGCTTTCATCCCCTCACAATCATCAAGACTATTTTGAGTTTAAAATGAACTTACTTGCAGGCTCTGAACAGTTTACTTAGCTCAAGGAGACCCTTGTCATTGGAGCCCCTCTCCTCCACCACATCCCAGGCTGCCTTGATCACACTGAAGCAATTCAAGCTCTCAGACTGCAAAATCAATTGAAAGTCACAATCACTTGATATCTCAGAGAAGATGGCATTATTTAGCCTCAGATAAGACTAACCTATCATTATTAATCTGATAAATATCAGGGAATGTGGTTTGTTTTTATACATTATTCACGGATGGAATGTCACAAATATTCTAGATTACACTATTAAAAAAGATTTTAGAAAATAGACCCTGATTAAAAGAGGCAAACATTTTTAGGTGCCATCTCTATAAATGGCCAGGTGGGCCCAAACAAACACGTACTCTTCTTAGAGCAACTTCAAGAGACTCTTTATATCCTTTCTAATTTTTAAGAATAGAGATTTTGGTGAAAAATACCTCCAACATTCTTTAATTGGATCTCCAAATATGAACATCCTCTATTCAAGATTTCTCACTAGCTAAAGATGGAAAGTGATGATAATTCTCTAGAGTGTGCACAATATATAGGAAATTTGTTACTTGGATGGTATGCAGATCTACAAAGTGAACTTTACTCAAATGACTCTCCGAATAAAATTTAGAGAGTAAATTTTAAACTCTTGAAGATACTCTTAGCAAAGCATTTTAATTGACTCATGTTCCACCTCCCTCTCTAGTTGCAATTTCAGTCCTTCGTAATGTGACCACCTCTATAAATACATTTGTTATCCTCTAAAATTATTTTTGCAGTAGTGAATTTTTGTACAATTAAGATATATTTTGGAACTGTGGGAGTACCTTATAGTCTTGCGAAACAACATCGTAGAAGCTACTCCAAGGTGTTATGTAGTCAAACAGTAGGATTGGTGCAGAGGATGCCAAGGCCCCAATGGTGACATGGGGATACTTGAGCCTAAACCAAGAAGCCAGCACTACAAGAAAAAAGCATTTGATCAAGCACAATATAAATAAAAAATGGGTGTAAGGCATAACTCTTTTGACATGAATGAATTGGAATTTTGAAAATATTTTTAAAAATGCATTGACGCAAAAGGATGTGCATGTTGGAGTGCCTTGATTGTCTGAGTGATCTGTAAGGAAAATACAACCTATGGGTCATTTAGTTTGAATTTCGATGTTTGATGATCAACATGGCTAATTGAACTAATATTGTGCATTAGTGTATTTATTGTAGTTCAATAGGATACAAGACGGACTTGGACCAATGTGCAAATGATATCAACACCTCCAAGAAGACCCTAGTAGCTTTGTTGAAGATCCACAAATGAAGAAATAAGTCCAAGATGCAAAGGAGAAAAACCCAAAGCAATCAATGTTGAAGATGACGTGAAGAATGGAGAAAAAGGTAGTCTCATCCTACCTAGTGGGACCACTAGGAGGATAGGAGTATGTCAATCTAGACGGCATGGAGGTCATCGAAATAGGCCACTTATGAGTTATTAGTGGGTCCATAGCAAAGGTGATTGTTGGCAACAAAAAAGGACAACAATAGTGAGCCCTCCAACATTATGGGCTCAAAGACACCTTTTTTCTAGCCTTGTGGCCCACAACTTGCCTCCATCCTAACTATAGCACCACTAAGCCCACTCTTGGGACCACCCCATTATCCCTTCACTACCCCATCTACATAGCCATCGCGTGGCATCCATGTTTAGCCCAACCACTAATGCATGGACATACCAATCTATCAACTTCATATTCCCCATCACGGTTTTCCCTCTTCGCAATAGCATTGACCTCAATGTTATATCTCCTACTCACCTTGTATCGTTTATTATGGCAAGATCTCTATGTAACCCCGAGGCTTCACTGACCTTTTTACACAATGGTGACAAAAGTGTAAGAGAGGTCCTACATGTATGTAGGTCAGCTGCGCGTGAGGAGCTAGGTCATAAGCATATTTTGGATGCAAGGTGTCACATTAACTATCATCAAGAGCCCCATCACATTGAACTAGACCAGATGATGAGGCGTTGGCCATGGTCAAGTGCAGATGTACCTATGACGAGCATTCAACTAAGAATGATGTGTGGGTGGGGGCCATCAAATGCCTCTACGTCTATGCCACATGATTGAATTCCTTCCAAAGCCATTGTTGATGGTCGTTAGCGTCAACTTTTTATGCAATTATAAACATAATAATTGGATCAATCATATATAAAATAGAGAAGTATAGGGTTTTATTTAATAATTTCTACGAGTTTTGGTGTTTCATTATTTTCCAAGGACTATTCTAGAAAAGAGCAATAAAGAGAATCAAATCAGAGAAGATATCGAATAAATCTCGCGGAGATATAGTTGTCAATCAACTCACGGAGGATCCCGCAGACATCAGAGCGAAGCGGGGCCCTAGACCCCACCATGGGGTGGGGCCGGGCGGCACCCCCCTAGGCCCACTGGCCGCCGCCTTCTAGAAGTTTCCTCCACCGCCTTTGAGGAGTCATCTCAGCCCTACACTAAGTCGGTTTGATCCAACGACTATCGTATACCCCACCGGACTATAAATCAAAGGGCATACACCCCTAGAGGCATCCCCAGATCATTTGGAGATCCATTTAGTTTAAGTCATAGGAGATCTAGTCATCCAGAGCTACAAACATTAGTTCATCTAGAGCTTTTCTAGTTCATAGCATAGCTTAGTTAGATCGAGAGTAGAGGAAGTCAAGATACGTCAATCGATCTTGGACTCCCGATGTTGTCAAGAGATTGGAGTCTGGTATAGTTCTTATTCTCTTATTCTCTTCAGTTGTATGATATTTATAGGCAACACTATTCTTCATTAATATGTTCTTGTTCACTTTGTTCATTGTCTACGTTAATATGTCTAGTATAGTTAGTTTGCTATTGAGTTCATGCACATGTTCGTATATCGCTCGTCTACTCGATCATGTGGCGAGTGGTAGGCAGTATGTAGGCGTGGTGCTTAGATACATTGCTTATCTGCGGATGCCCCCATCTGTGTCGGGTCATGGGGTAGATCATGGACGTGATAGGTCTATTGAGTCCTTTGTAGGCCTCCCCCTGTGAAGTGGTTTGGTAGGGAGGAATTGTCAGGTTGAAGATATCTTGTTATATCTGAGGTTTCTGAACTCAACTCATCCTGTCCATGGCCCCATTGTGGTTGGGAACATTGGTAGTATTACTTAACAATGATTGCTAGATGTACTTGCACTAACTAGCGTAGCTTTGACGGTAGCTAGAATACTTAGGAGTTATTTTTTTATTACTTGTATTGGATGACGCTTGTGTAGTGACTAGAATACTCTAGATAACTTTATCCTTATTATTATTATGATAATGATTGATCTATTTACCTTTATCATATATATATATTTATCATGTGACTTACCTCTGTTTAAGAGTAGAGATCATTGATGGTTAAATCCCTTAATTCATTTCATATGCTTGTTATTAATACTATAGATTATCAGTTTTAACTAGACCTTCCCAGTGGTAGAATATAAATGACAACCTGGTAATACTCTAGGTAAAATGCTACAATGGTATATTTAATCTGTCCGCTTGCAGAATCATTTATTCTTTGTAATTTCATATTCATCATTATTTATTTCTGCCTAGTTATACATAAAATATAATATTTCATAAGTACCATAAAATATTCCTAGCTCTATAATTAGGGATGACAACCTAGTTTCATGCTTAGGAGTATAAGGTAAAAGATAAGTGGCTAGTTAGTAAAGGCAAGTTAATTACATACCATGTATTTTTTGCGCCATTTCTAAGAACTATGTTCTTGGTGATGTCGTTAAAAAATGTCAACAACCATCATATGTCATCATGCTGCCCATCTCTCTCTATTAACATGACACATAGGCCCCACCGCTCATGACATCACCTCCTATCCATTGCCACCCTGTCGAACCACCGCTCATGACATCGCCTCCATCGCCTTCTATTAACTTTCTTTGTAGTATTTTCCAACATCTAGGATCTATATATGTTCTCTAGATTATTTGGTGCTCTCTTAATTCCTTGGAGGGTTTACTCATATGGAGAGGCAATGTGATGAGATTGAAAGCACTTCCAGTTAAGGAGAGTGTTTATGAGTGATCTTGGTGTGCATCCTTGTGCTCTTCGCTTGGAGGCTAATCAAATGAAGATCAAAACTTGTTGCTCTTGGAGTTTTCCATCTTTCAAAAAAACCTGATAGAGAACTAGGTGATTTTATATTTGGAGTTATTATTGGAAGACTCCTAGTTAGCTTTGAGCTTGACTCTAGAGTGGAAAATGTGTACTTATAATGGATCTTGAACTCAAGGGAGCTCGACCCTTAGTGTATGGATTAGGAGGTAGTGGCAACTAATCAATACCATAGGAACACATTAAGGCCCCTAGTTCAAGTTATGGTGATTATGAATACAAGATTATGTGGCTAAATTTGTTTTGTAGTGTTAAGTGTTAATGACAAAGAGTTAACCAATTGGAATTTTTTGTTTTCTTGGCCCTCGGGGATGGATTTAGTGTATGGCGCAAGAATATTCATGAAGGCGCTAAGAACAAGTTAGTGTCTAAGTGCTGACTTAGTGTTTAGTTTAAATTATATATACTATTAGAGTTTTGGTTTATCTATGGTCATACTACTAAGGGCGTCCAGATTAGTAGCTTGATCAAATTTAGAGTTAAGAGAATTTTTATGCACACATGAGATGTACTTAGAGAAAAGTTGATCAAGAGTGTCTAGAACATATAGAGTGTAAGTTAGGGATCTCAAATAATTTGAATTATATGAAATAGGACTTCAACAATATCAAGTTTGAAGTTTAAAGTGCACCAAAGCAAGTGACATTGTGATATATTGTGTTAGGCAGGTGACATTGTGTTGTACTTAAGTGTTAGGAAGTGTTACTCACCAGATGATATGGTGAAGGATCATGTGTGGTCTAGTGGATGATCTAGTGACACTATGAAATGATCATTTCAATGTGGACGTGCTTGTTGGAGTGCACATTATGATTTGGTGACACCTTAGTGTGATTGACAGATCATCTAGTGTTGCAATGCAATGCCTAGGTCAAGTTGGACATGGTTACTAATTATGCACCATATGATCCACTAGGTATCTTAGTGGCAACAACATATCGTCTGGTGAAGAATATTTAGGAATTTTCAACATTGACTATTGGAAAAGTAGGAACAATAAGGTCACTGGATAATCTGGTGCCCTTAGTGAGGCACAACAGATTGTCCTATGTTAACTTTCTTTGTAGTATTTTCCAACATCTAGGATCTATATATGTTCTTTGGATCATTTGGTGCTTTCTTGATTCCTTGGAGGGTTTACTCATATGGAGAGGCAATGTGATGAGATTGAGGGCACTTCCAGTTAAGGAGAGTGTTTAGGAGTGATCTTAGTGTGCATCCTTGTGCTCTTCGCTTGGAGGCTAATCAAGTGAAGATCAAAACTTGTTGCTCTTGGAGTTTGCCATCTTTTAGACAACCCGATGGAGAACTAGGTGATTTTATAGATGGAGTAATTATTGTAAGACTCCTAGATATCTTTGAGCTTGACTCTAGAGTGGAGAATGTGTACTTATAATGGATCCTAAACTCAAGGGAGCTCAACCCTTAGTGTATGGATTAGGAGGTAGTGGCAACTATTCAGTACCATAGGAACAATATGGTTTTTCTTGTCCACCTCTTTCATTCATAAGCATTATATTCATTGCTTATATCTTTGTGTACTTGAGACATATTGTGTGATTCTTTTGATAGACATGATTCTAAATGTTAAACGGTAAACAAATGATCACCTACTTTTTGGCTATTATTTGGACTAAAAGGAAAAATAAATTTGGGGTAAATGACCAATTAATAAACAGGACAAAAGAGCGATTAAATAAAAATGGTATACCACAATGTAGTGTTTACATGGTGTTTAAACGGGCTCAATGACTATTTATGCGAACAATGAAAATTTCAATGGACTCCTTGGTAGTGTGTTGTAGCTAAGGACATAGATTAGTGTGGATCATTAGTCTTTTGAGAATAAGTTGATAAACACATTAACCATTTGCATGGTTCAGAAATGACTTACTTCCACCATAGGAGCCACCGAAGACGACTACGGGTGCTGTCTCAGCTGAGAGGTTCCGCTTAAGACTGGTGATGAGGATGGCCAAGTCAGCAAGCGCCTGCGTTGACGTCAAGTAGCCCAGTGCCTCCGCTGAGTTGTTCCCAAACGGCAATGACTCCCCGTAGAACCGATGCTGATCATGGTAGCAGAAATGATAACATAAATATGCAAACGTAAAAAAGATCACAATGGTAAGAGAATTGGGATAAATGAAAGCTTCTTTGGTTTAACTTCAGAATGTATCCGTATTAGATAAAATCAATTCAATCCCGTTTAATTGAATTCTTGTAACGGAACCTGCATGACTGGCAGCTTGACAAATCGATTTCTTAATTCTTATATCATGGCCCATAGAGACGAGAAAATGGCTGTTAAAGTATTTGTACCTCGATGAAGACTAGGAGGGCACCAAACTTGGGCGCGATATCGAACAAGAAGCCGGCGTTGATGGCGATCCCCTCAATGCCAATCTCGCCGCCGGCGTACACGAACAGCGGCCCGGTGCTGCCGCCGTTTCCGCCGCTGGGTCTCCGCCAGAAAGTGTCGTTGACGAGGTACTTCTGATAGAATACAGTCGACGCGTTGGGCGTGAAGGTGAAGTGGTCCAGCTCTTGTGGGAAGTAGTGCTCCGTGAACGGCAGCTCCGGCAGGGTGTCGTCGCCATCGGCGGCCGCAGTGGCGAGCTTAGCGTCCGGGCTGCTTTCTTGACGAAGACGCCGATACTGACGAGCCTGCTGCAGGTGCAGTGGAGTGATCGGCTGGAATGGATTGGGGTTGAAGTAGTGTGCCGGCACTGCCGCTGCGGTTGATACATGTGAGAAGGCTGTAGCGAGCAGCAGAAGCAACAAGAACGTGAGCATAGGAGCTGCCGCCATTGTTGTCCCTCGCTCTCTCCTTCACTGCAGCGCTCTCGCTTTATTAGCATCATCATTCTTCGTGTGATGTGTATAATAACAAAGAGGTCACGATCGACGAGGCTGCAAGCGCGTTGTTAGTTTCTGCCGATTAGCCTTGTTGAGGTCGTATGCCTGGCTGCTGCTTGGGCGTCTGGTACGTCCGATGCCCGGCCTGGTGACAGTACACAAGCAAAGTTTTGAAATTTGTCGACGACTTTGCCCATGATCCTGTGCATAGTGCCACACACACGGACACGACGTAGAGCTGACTCGTACAGGGTTAGTTTTAAATCTCCGGCTAAGAGATTTAGCGGATGACCTCCAAAACAGCTATAGCGGAGGCTAAATTAGGCTATAGCCTGCTATAGCCGCTAAGTTGTACATAAACACAAATAGTTTGTTGAGTGTTAAATCAGCTATAGCCGGCTATAGCAACAGTTAGAGCCGGAGATTTAAAATCTACTCCCTCCATTTCAAAGGCGATTTCCTAATTTCTAAAACTAATAAAAAATCTGATTTGATGTAAAAAGTCATAATTAGTTTATTTTGAATCAGAAAAATATAAAACTACTGTTAATGATCTTTTTTTTTTGAAACGAGATACCTCTGCTTATATTGATTATTGAAAGCAATTAAAAGGTTCACAAAGCAAAAGCTAGCGATACCAGCTCACAAAAATGAACGCCATAACAGGTAGACACAGAAGCCCTATTACAAGTCTAAAGTAAAAGCAGATTTCTCCAATATCAGAAGCATTGCTCGTCAGGGAATGAATTCATGCCGCCACTTCAGCAACTGCTCCATCAGCTGATCTAGAATTCTTTGCTTGTTTGTGTTGAGAAGGGGCACTATCGATGTGATCGTCCTGTGCGTAAGGAAATCTCCCTTTTTATTTTTTCACTGACCAGATATTAACTCTCTTGACTGTAACAGCAATAGCACCTTCAGGATACATGTGCCATGTCTTGGTGATACTGATCTATCCATCCCTGTATGATCTCAACTTCTTGTCTCCTTTGTTCTATAACCCAGTCCGGATCATCCTTGGTTGCAGATCTCAGGTCCAAATGATGAGCCCCTAACCACCGTGATGACAAAGTA
Source organism: Microstegium vimineum (assembly GCA_022036555.1). Classification (NCBI taxonomy): domain Eukaryota; kingdom Viridiplantae; phylum Streptophyta; class Magnoliopsida; order Poales; family Poaceae; genus Microstegium; species Microstegium vimineum. The sequence goes on from CM039126.1 coordinate 44,091,871, forward strand.
ACTGTACATAAGTGAACCGCGAAAAATTCCACTAAGATCTTACATTTTCTTACTGAAGTTTTCATGCTCACCTTTCTCTGTGACAAGCGCGACGATGCTGGATGAGATGTTCTTGAGCACCCTGATTGCAATAGAATAGTGAACCATTACAGTGTACTCCAGCACATATGTTGTCTGACAGACTGAAACCATGCTGCTGAATCGTCAGATAATGAGACGGACAGATGGACCTACCCGCCTCGACTCCATGGGTCCCGCAGTCCGTTGGAGAAGATGATGTTGCTCCCAAACCTCTTCAGCACCTTATCAATTTTCTGCAGGAAGTTGTGCAAGTGCAACGCAGCACCAGATGAACAATTTAAATATACCAGCAATAGTTTCCACTGAGGGCTTATATATATGTACACTAAAGCGCTGAAAACGACGCTTACATATCCACCATATTCAGTGGTGATCCAATGCGGCCTGGGCCGAACCCCGGACTGACGGAAACAGTCATTGGAGCTGGCCTCGTAACTGAAGGTGGATGGTGGGAACATGCTCTCGTTTGAGTCCGACATCGGCATGATCATCTCTGTACAAGCCTACATACACAGGAGTATATATGTCACAATCTCTGGTTCTCAGTGTTGTCACTAACATTGTAGTACTAGTTATCTTTCAGCTTTATATATTGCATATACCTGCCACCCCCAGCCACTAAGGCCAAGAGAACTGGAGCTGGAGCTGGAGCTGTCGTCATCGTCATACTCTATCTGATTGCAACTCTGGTCTCCTGTGAAGTTATAGTACACGCTCGCTGCTGCGAACACCTTTTCCAGGATGTCCGCATTTGCGGGGAACCCGTCGATAATCTTGCACATCTGGATATATATAGGTTTTCGTTAGAATTTGACATGTTCAGCAGAGCAGATGTACAGTTTTTGTTCATTCAGATGGAGGTTTCGGTTTGGCAAATTTGTTGAAAGGAGAGAGAAGTGTTGGCGGAGTATATATGGGTAAAATGGAGAACCTCCTTGACGGGTAGGCAGGCAAATTCATCAGGAAATTGGCCGGTGTTGGATAGTCCACCATGGCAGTGTAGATGAATGCTGTCTGTAGCCAGTCTGCAATTGAATCAGCGTACTTCACGGTCCTGAAATTAAGTGGGAAAACAATGTCATCTAGGGCTACAGACAGAATATTACGATTTTTGTAAATATTCTTTGACGGCGCCCGCCGCCACCCCCCCCCCCCCCCCCCCCCCCCCCCCCCCTCCCCTCATGAGTATTTTGAGTTTGAGTCTTTGAGATGAACTTACTTGCAAGCTCTGAACAGTTTACTGAGCTCCAGGAGCCCTCTGTCATTAGATCCCCTCTCATCGAGCACATCCCAGGTTGCCTTGATCACACTGAAGCAGTTCAAGCTCTCAGACTGCAAAATTAGTTCTGAGGTCAAATTCAGTTGATATCTAAAGAAGATGCCATTATTTAGCTTGAGACAAAAACTGACCTTATCATTATCAATCAGACAAAGGTGAACCATTTGGTTTGCATTTTTACATTATTAACGAATGAAATGCCAGATATAACAGGATTTATTCTTATAGAACCCAAAAAGGAGTCTAGAGTATAGTAATGATGTTATCATTTTCCAATCATTAGTACTCCTTTTCTAAAATGAAAGTACTTTTGGTTTTATCCTAAGTCAAACTTATCTAACTTTATATTTATATAGAAAATATATTAATATCAATGGTAGCAAATTAATGCACGATCAAGACATACATTTCTAAACAAAAAGGGTACCTTGTAGTCTTGTGCGATGGCATCACTGAAGCTGGTCCATGGTGTTATGTAGTCAAACTGCAGGATTGGTGCAGAGGATGCCAGGGCTCCAATGGCGACATGGGGGTACTTGAGCCTGAACCATGAAGCCAGCACTTCAAACAAGCATTGGATCAGGCACAACATAAAAAAAAAAATGGGACTAAACTAATGGATCAGTGATCTTCTGAGAATAATTGAGTTGATATTCTCATTCATCATGTCATGTGCATGCCTAGTAATTATGTTTAGGAATGGTCGACTTACTGCCGCCATAGGAGCCGCCGAAGACGACTACGGGTGCGTTCTCGGCTGAGAAGTTCCGCTTAAGACTGGTGATGAGGATGGCGAAGTCGGCGAGCGCCTGCGTTGACGTCAAGTAACCCTCTGTCTCCGCTGAGTTGTAGGAGTCATCCCCAAACGGCAATGACTCCCCGTAGAACCGATGCTGATCATGGAGAAATGTTTGTCAAGCTTGATTATTTTCTCGGGCTCAAGTCATTGTGCAGTCTTCAATGTACATCTTTATCGTTTAGTTCATTTATTCCTTAAATCCCACATGTCTATGAGATTTTTACAAGTATTTTCAATACAAATATACCCATATTAGTATATTATTACTGGTATGTTTCCTAATTCCATAATTAAAGCTAATGTTCGCCATTTTAAGATTTATCTTGTCCTAAACTGTTTTTAATTACCAAATGGTATTATTATATAGCCCTTCACTACTATAAGAAAACTTTTCTGGTGGCTGTACATGGTTTAAAATGGTGCATCTCTCTTTATATCAGCGATTTTCCACCAGAGGTACTTTCAAAATAAAAAAAAAGATTTTTAAAATCTAAAAACTAAAAGAGAATTTCTGAGCACAAATGATTTTAAATGAAAAGGTAGTCAACTACAAAATTGATAATCCCTTCGAGTACTACAACGTTTGTTTAAATAGTTTCTCCATCCGAAGCTATTTGACAAAAAAAATAAAATTTGAATTTGGCCTTAGATGATTTCAAATGGGAAAAGTCGTTAACTGTAAATTTATTGGTATCTTTGAGTACTGCAACTTTCAAAAAAAATTGACTTCATCCAACTTGATTCAAAGAAAATATGAATTTTCTATGATGCATCTATCTTTAGAGACAGCCCAAAATGTCAACTGTCTGTAAAAAATCCCTTTCTAGAGATGGCTAAAATTCTCATACGTGTCTTCAAAATTCAAATGCCTCCTTTTCTAGATAGCCGGAAAGTCTAGCGATCTTAAAAAAATAGCTTTTTATGACAGTTGGGATTCTGCCCACGTCTAGAAAACACTGATTTCTAGAAACGTGGAGATACAGCTAGTTGGAATAGTCATCTCTGCGAATAGTTTCATCTACCTTTGGAAAACTTGTCCATACAGTAGTATATACTACCTCCGTTCCTAAAAGAATACAATTCTCATTTTTTGAGAAGTCAAATAATTTAAACTTTGATTAAATTTATATAAAAAATATCAATATTTGTAATATGAAATTAGTATCATTAAATTACTTATATAATATATTTTTATAATAAAATTATTTAGAGACATAAATGCTAATACTATTTGACATAAAATTGTTCAAACATGAGCTACATTAACCGACACGCTTTTCATAATTGCTTCCTTTTAGGGACAGAGGTAGTACATCCTAAATTATAAGGCATTCTAAGACTCTTGCAAAATCAAAGCATTGACGAGAAAATTGTAAAGATTTATGATGTCATCAAATAGATATACTATAAAAATATAATTGATGCTGACCATGGAGAAATGTTTGTCAAGCTTGATTATTTTCTCGGGTTGAAGTGATTGTGCAGTCTTCAATGTACATCTTTATCAGTTAGTTCCTTTATTCCTTAAATTCTAGTGCTTGCTTATGAGATTTTACAAGCATTTTCAAATACAAATATACACATATTACTTGTGTGTTTCCTAATTCCATGTAATTAAAGTTAGTGTTTGTAATTTTAAAATTTAACCAAATCTTGCCCTAAACAATGTGTTTTTCATTACCAAATGGATATATAGTACCCTTCACTCCAACAGACAACTTGAGGTAGTACATGGTTTATAAGGATGCGTCTGTTTGTATCAGCGATGTCTAGAGGCCAGTTTTTTCACGCAAAATATGTATCCGCGGAAAATCAAACTCATGATCTTAGACCTCTCACGTTGCGTCTTAACACTCATAGCCTCAAATCTTTTTTTGACCAACTAACTAATACATTATTCACTTTAGTAAATATTATAATGCATATTTGAGAACATAAATGAAATCAAATTAAAAAACTTTAAACTGAAAAAATGAAGATGTCTTCGAGTATTACAACTTTAATTTAGGTCTTTTCTCCATCTGTAGTCATTTGGAAAATTCAAGAAAATGAATAACAAAAACATTAATCTAAAGTAGGATTTTTGGGTTTTAAATGATTTTCAATGAAAAATCATCAACTACAAAGTTCCATATCTTAGAGCACTATAACTTTAGTTTAGATTATTTCTCTGTTAAAAATATTTAAAATAATTCAAAATGTAAAAATCAAAAGTGAATTTCCCAACACTAACGATTTTAAATGGAAACGTAGTCAACTTTACAAAGTTGTTGATCCATTTACATTTAAGGCCATCTAACAGCTTTACAAACGTAGTCAACTTTACAAAGTTTAGGTAGTTTTTCTCCATCTAAAGCCATTTGAAAAAGTCGTTAACTTTGAATTTGTAGATCTCTTTGAGGACTAGAACTTTATATAAAATTTGACTTTATTCGACTTAATTCAACAAAACTATATATTTTACTATGATGCACCTATTTTTTTAGAGGCGGATCAAATTGCCAACTGTCTCAAAAATCTCTTTCTATAGACCAGCTAACATTCTCAGCCCCATCCATAAAAGAAAAACATTCTCAGCCCCATATATAAATTACTTCTTTTTAGAAACGATGAGAAAGTCTAGCCACCTTTAACAATAGAGATAGGGATGGATAGAATAGCCATCTCCACAAATAGTTTCATCTGCCTCTAGAAAGCTTGCACATACATTATATTAGTGTATGATGACATGTTCAATCATCTAAGGCGTGAGAATGCTATAGTTTTTTTTCTTAATGTTGTTTCTAAGGTAGCGATCTCATACTCTCTCCATCCTAAATTATAAGGTATTTTAATAATCTTAGAGAGTTAAAGCATATTAAGTTTGACCAAACTTATATAATAATATAATAATATTTATGATATCAACTAAGTATCATTAGATTCTTTAATAATTATACTTTTATAGTATACCTATTTGATGTCATAAAACTTTATAATTTTGGTTAAAATTAAGATTGTTTGACTCTCTAAAATTTTTGGAATGTGTAATAATTTGAAATAGAGGGAGTATATTGGATGATTTACCTAAACACCTAAACACACCTGACGTAAATCCGCGGTAAGTGTCCACAGCCACTTCATGGGACCTTAGAGTATCTCCAAGAGTCTTCTAAATTTCACTCTCTAAATTACCATTTAGAGAGTCATTTGTATAAAAGTCGCTTTGTATATCTTTTGCTTTTCTATATCCCATGCACACTCTATAGAGTCATTCTCGTCTTCTATATTTGACTAGCGAAAAATCCGGAATAGAGAATGACTATATTTAAATGATCATTTAGATTTAAATGAGTTGTTAGAGGATAATTTTTCATCAAAATCTCTATTCATAGCATTTAGGAAGGATATGAAGAGTCCTTGTACTGATTTTTTTAGATGCTAGGCTGCCGTTCCACAGACCACCGGGTGCCCATGTGTGTGACGTATATGTAGTTATGTACAATTGTACCTCGATAAAGATGAGGAGAGCGCCGAACTTGGGCGCGACGTCGAACATGAAGCCGGTGTTGGTGGCGAACCACTCGATATCGCCCTCGTTGCCGGTGTACACGAACAGCGGCCCGGCGCCGGCGCCAGCGCCGCCGCTGGGCCTCCGCCAGAAGGTGTCGTTGACGAGGTACTTCTGACGGAAGAGCATCGACGCGTTAGGCGTGAAGGTGAAGTGGTCCAGCTCCTGTGGAAAGTAGCGTGTCGTGAACGGCTGCGCCGTCCTGTTGGTGCCACCAGCGTCGGCGGCCGCGGTGACGAGCTTGGCGTCCGAGCTGCTCGCTCGCCGCTGCCGAAGAGCCTGAAGATGCAGAGGAAGGATTGGCGGGAAAGGTCTACTGGGGCTGCGGTGCGCTGAGGTTGATGATGGTGCGAAGGCTGCGAGGAGCAGAAGCGGCAAGAAGACGAGCACAGGAGGTGCCGCCATCGTTGCCTCCCTCTCTCCTTGACTCCCCGAGTCCCGCTAGCTCTCTTTAGCACCACTCTTCCTGCTGTGATGTGTAGTGATAATAACGTGGCTGCCGTACGCTTTGGTAATTTCTGCCGATTCGCTTGTTGGGGTTGTGTGTCTTGGCTTTGGCTTGGTGACACGAGCAAAGTTCTGAAATTGCATTGGCCAACGTCTTTGACCATCTTTTTTATAAAGTAACTTTTCTTTAACATTTGAGATAAAAAAAGGCATAAACTATGCAACATGAACCACTTACAAATCCAATACATTGCCTCAATCAACAAAAATGGATGGAATTGGACCGAAAAAAGTCATTCAGCTTCCGCTTTTTCACTAAATAGTCCACCCTTGCTATTATTTCCACTCTATATAGCAGCCCAGAAGATTACCTGCACGAATTGGCACAGAATGTTTGGCAGCTGCCGGTTTGGACCGAACCAAGTTCTTGATTGCGACCCATAGCTTGAAGCGGGTTCATCCAAATGGATATCATCTAAGCCCTGCTAGCTTCAGTAAACTGCAAACGTATACATATAATAGCGCAGAGGCATTTTCACCATAGCATCACTTGTGGAGGTTTTAAATCCATACGATAAATCAAAAACTCATTGACACGTGGGATCTGGCGTTATATGTCATTAACAGAAGCCGTATATATGAAGATTACACGTGAAGTGGTGGCATAGATGATATCTTATACCATTACTAACCGAAGGCCCTAAACGAGTCTAAGTTTTATCCTTATGAGACACATCATTAAAAAATAAAAAATCGAGACATCATCATAAAAATTCTAGAAATTATCATAAATTATCATAAAAATATAAATATATGGAGGAAAAGTGCTTCTGTTAGGTCAGTGTTGTCAACGATACCATTAAATTCTGATGGGAGTTAATTTGCAGGCATGGTACAATGTTGTGGCCATGATAGCATATGTACACTTAAATAACCAAATTAAAGAGATCGCTTTGTGTGGGGGATGCATCAGAACGGGTTGATTTCAGTTAATTCTATACAGAGCATTGTTACAGGTTCAGGCTATACCTTACAATACTGTAATTTGGAAACTTAAAATACCCCTCAAGATTAAAGTCTTTGTGTGGTACTTGTACAAGGGAGTAATATTAACCAAGGATAATTTAGCTAGGAGGTAGTGGCAAGGAGAGTGTTGTTTCTGTTCCTCTAATGAGACCATACAACATTTACTCTTTGACTGTCACTTTGCTAAATTTATGTGGAGAATCATTCATATTTCATTTAACCTACAACCTTACACAATTTGTTTACAGGGTGGTTAGAAGGGTTAAATAGAAGAATAAAATCTCAAATTCTTGTGAGGACAAGTGTTATTTGTTGGGCACTTTGGTTAACACGTAATGATATTGTGTTTGACAAGGCCACAGCGCCGTCTTAAGTGCAGGTTATCTTCAAGAGGACGTATTGGACCAGGTACTGGTCCTTACTTCAGAAGGAGGAGGATCACCAATTTATAAAGATGGGATGTAAGATTATTGAGATAGCCGCGATGGAGGTGTTTGCAAGACATGACTTGAGATCTAGCAATAGAATTGTGCTCTAGTTTCTTTTAGTTGAAAACATTTGTCTTGATGGCTCAAAACTTCGTTTTTGAGATTTCTTGAAATTGTTTTGCTTATCTATAATAATGAACAACCATATGTATTAGTCGATGCAGAAGCTAGGGTATCAATATATTCCTTTTTATAAAAATGGAGCATCAGTTTGGTGGATTATACATAATAGTCAATTGCAACGATAACCATTGAATATGTCCTCAGCTCAGTCGCCGGGGTAGAGTGGTCTTAGTGAAGTTATTAAACGATCATCAAGTAAAGTAGCTAAAGTTTAATTGATGCATATAATATGTTCTATGAAAAATAGGAAGATGATCAATACATGTTGGGATGTCATGTTCTTTAGGGATATACACTACCGGAGAAACTTTTTTTGCCGAGTGCTTGAGCCACTCGGTAAAAATCCAATTGCACTCGGTGGGTACTCGGCAAAACACTTGTCTGCAAAACTGTCTTTGCCGAGTGTTTTTTTATCATGCTCGACACTTGGCAAAGTTGGAACCAAAAAAGTTAAAAAAAAAAAAGGAAAACTGTTTCTCAATCGAAGTCACGACACTTTCTATGGCCGGTTGGATTTAAACCAACGACCTCTTCCTCTTGCAGACCTTTTCTAACCACTACACTACACAATCAAATATATCTAAATATAGTTTTCGTTCCCCACATATTATACCAAATCGAGTGTAAATTGCTTATTTGAGGTCCTAAATGAATTCAAATAAAAACATTGTGAACTATAACGTTTTGTAACTTTTTGAGATCTATACGTTTTGTTTAGAAAGCTTTTCCATCCGCGATCGTTTACAAAATTTGAATTTTAAATTGTTAAAATTCAAACATAATTTTGCATGACAATATAATTTCAAATAAAAAAGTTACCAACTATAATGTTTCATAATTTTTTAATATCTACAAAGTTTATTTGGTTGTTTTTTCATTCGAGGTCATTTTAAAAGTTTAAATTTTAAATTTTTAAAATTCAAATATAGTTTTGCATGACAAGATGATTTGAAAATCAAAACGTTGCCAACTATAATGTTTCATAACTTTTTGAGATCTACAAAGTTTATTTTAGTTATTTTTCCATCCGAAGTCGTTTGAAAAAATTGAATTTTAAAATTTTGAAATCAAACGTAATTTTGCATGACAAAATTATTTCAAATAAAAAAGTTGCCAACTACAATGTTTCATAACTTTTCTAGATCTACAAGTTTATTTTGTTTAGTTTTCCATCCGAGGTCAATTAAAAAATTCGAATTTTAAAATTTTGAAATTCAAACGCTATTTGGCATGACAAGATGATTTCAAATCAAAAGGTTGTCAACTATAATGTTTCATAACTTTTTGAGATCTACAAAGTTTATTTTGATTATTTTTCCTTCTAAGGTCATTTGAAAAATCCGGATTTTAAAATTTTAAAACTCAAACATTGTTTTGCATGACAAGATGATTTCAAATAAAAAAGTTGCCAAGTACAAAGTTTTATAACTTTTCGAGATTTACAAAGTTTATTTTGGTTATTTGGTCATCTGTTCGTCCAACATGATCGTTCTAACATTGTTCACAAATCTTATATACTCTCTTGTAGTTTCATAATCTACTAGAGAGATACAACTTTGTTCACAAATCACATTGATGCAATTGATGCAATTGAATTTTGCCTATTTAGGTAATCAATGACATAGGTTACAGTGTTAATCATTCCTATTCAGGTGGGTTATTAGTCTACAAGTGTTTCCATTTGTGGACAAATTTTAAAACACACACATGAGAAGTTCGATTTCACACATGATCCATCATCCATGTTATGCGCATGCAGAAACATGCAGTATCAAATCTAATATGGATCCGTACACCAGTGAGGCTAACTTACACAGTATTCTACTACTGATTTTACCGGAACCCAAAACATTCTCTGGAGATCTACTATGCTAGCACTAAACTTTGGTATGAACAGGTTCACTATATCTTCGACAGAGATCCATTCTGCAGTTCGCCATGGCAAACCTTGTTTGCCCGAAATTCTCCTTCGGCTGTGATCATGTACAATCGTGCCGTCGTGCGCGAGAGTTGTGTAACTGAAAGAGAACGGGGATGGGATGCTCACTGCAACTCCTTGTCCTGTTTCAGTGCAAACTTAGCCGTGTCTTTCCACAAGGACACCTCCATTTCTTTCTCAACGAGCTTCTTCTCAGCACACCGTAGCGCGGCTTCCAGCTCCTCTATCCGGTCCCGGTTTCTTTCGTGGAGAAGCTCGTGGAGCCTTCTCTCCAGCTGTACGGCAGAAACTCCGTTGTACTCGGCATTATCATCGTCGTCGTCGTCGTCGTCGTCACCATCATCTTCGTCCACAACAACTCCCTCTGAATCGTCATCAACTCCATTCCGGTAGTCGGCCATCTTGTCGTACGGCTGAAATGTTGGCTCGAATCAGGGATGTTTCGCATTTCAAGTGAAGTCAAAATCGATGCAAGATCAGAGGACCATGGTAGTACCTCGGAATAGTGTTCCTGTTCTTCTTCTTCAGGGTCAGGCAGAAATGACGGTGTCTCTGAGCCGTAGTTACCCTGAAGCAGCTCCATCTCGGCGTGGAACTCCTCCTCAAGCACGTCCATCCTCGCACAGCAGCCTCCATCGTCATCCTCGGCCGATGACTTCTCGTAGCCCGCCGGCTCCACGCCAGACGAGGCGGCGGCCTGGTACTCCATGCTCGCGCTCGCGCTCTGGACCTCATTGCCGCCGTCGGTAACGCAGCTCGACGACGTGGTGGACTCGCGGTTGGGGTCTTTCGGCGCGTCGTGGCCCTCGGTCCCACTCCCCTTGATCCTAACCTCGTCTCTGATCTCTTTCAGGAACGCCTCCATCTCCGTGCGCACCTTCACCATCTTGTTGAACTCGTCCGACGTCTTGGCCAGCAGAAACACCAGGCTTAGCCCGACGCCGAGATCGGAATGCCTCTTATCACTCGCCGCAGCCGCTGATGGTTCGCATCCTGGAAGTACAGAGCAGAGGCTTGGTTGATTATGCTCACGTTCATCTGAAGGCAGATAAATTCAGAGCAGAACAAGAATGTTTGCTAATTCCTGGGAAGTCGGAAGAGGAAAAACTAGAGCACTCTGATAATTTTTTTTTTGAGAATACTGTGTGATAAATCCTGACAAGACACAAAGAATCCTTGCAAACATCGCAACCAACAGCGCAGGCTCCATTCTAATTGCAGTCCAATGTCTAAGATTTGGCTAACCAAATTTGCAACCCAGCAAGAGGGCACGAGGAGGTCACGCGACACGCACCTGAGGTAGACACGGCCGACACGGGGAGGTCGTCGCCCTTGTGCACCACGACGTCCTCCTCCACCTTCCCCATGTCACCGCCTCCCTTCCTCCTCCGGAGCCTGTGCCTGACTAGCCGCGGCCACCTGAACCTTGGCAGCACCGACCTCACCGGCTCCCCCACCGCGACCGCCGCCGCCGCCGCAGGGGAACACGGCGGCGTCTCCACCGCGCCCTGCACCCCGAGCTCCTCGCCGTCGTTGAGGTAATCGACGATCCTCCTGCTCGCGGCCCTCACCTCGGAAGAGGACGCTGCCATGGCGAGTGGAGAGGCGCGCCGCCCGAGGAGTCGCGAGCCCCCAAAGCAGAGGCAGAGCCGCAGGCAGAGAGACCAGAGGCGAGGCGAGGAGGCGAGCGGTTTTTCAAATTGGAGCGGGTGGAGGCGGCGATCGAGGGGTAATGGGAATGGTAGTGGTCGTGGGGGCAGGCATCGATCGGGCCGCGGGCCGCGCACGACAGCGACCCGCGCTGATGCTGCCTCTACGACGGGGCATGATTCGCTCGAAAAGAAAACAGAGAACAAGTACAGTATATATTTCAAAAATTTTAGAGAGTCAAAGTATTTTAAATTTAAATAACATATAATAATATTATTAAATATTATAAATTTTTATATATTTTTTATAATTATTGTTTAAACTTAAGATGTTATGAATTTCTAAAATTTTTAGAATATCATAATTTAGGATTAGGATAGAGGGAGTTGGAGTAAATAATAAATTGAGATGGGTGACGAGATTGGACGGCAGTGGCGGCATTATTAGATTGAGCACGACAATATGATTTTGCAGGCAGGTCAGGTAAGGTGTTGCAATTTGATTTGAACGGGTGCAGGAATTTTATATATGGCGACGTGACGTGACGTCTGACGGCCCCGGGAGGTTTCGTTCGTTTGTTTGTTCTCTTCTCCGCTTCTTTTTTTCCAATCCTATCCTATTCGTTCAAGCCCACTGTATGTCTCTCTCTCTCGAGTCTCGCCACGTTGTTTTCCGGACCAGTAATGGCACGGTGCAGCCTAGCCTTTCATTGCATGGCATGGCACTGGTGGAACCCTGTGGCCGGCGTCTTCGAAAAAAGAGAGAGAAATTCATGTGGCAAGAGCGGCGGACGGGACGGGACGGGACGACCAGCATGGTCCACGGAAACTGAACACAAAAAGCAATCGGTTAAACTACTAGTACAATATATCCGGAAAATAGAACGGCCGTATATACGTACTGCAGCGAGATAAAGACGGGACAAATAGCCTACTCCCTCCGTCCCAGAGAAAACAGAGCAGTCACGCAAGCAGCAAGCTCTACAAGTTTCGTGTTTCCAGGGCTCCCCAACCCCGTTGCGGTGTGGACTCCGGCTCCGGTTGGTTAAGCCAAGCCCAAGGCCAAGAATGACTCAAGGGCAAGCGAACTCACCCACACCCACACCCACACCCACACCCATAGCGGCGACCGGCGACGAACGCAACAAGCCAAGAGCCGCGCCGCGGGAGATCAAGTACGGCAAGGGACCGGTCAGCCGGTACCGGTGCACCTGCCCCCGCAAGCTAGCAAGGACGACAACCGCCGCGCGCATCCATGCCGCCGTGCCGCCGCAAGCAAGCAAGGGATCACTGCCGTACGTACGAACGCGGTCGCCATACCGTGCGTGCATTGACTGCGCAACAGCCGCGCCGAAAAGACGCGTGCGTTCCATATGCTTCAGTACCACCTTGAGGTCAGGTCAGGTCAGGATATGCATGCATGTTCCGTCGTACTGTACCGCGCGGCAGGTGCGGCACGCACGCCGGCACACTGCGGGCATGTGTCGGCGTCTCCTGATGCGTGCGTGCCGCCCACCTTCTCGTGTCAGTGTGATTAGATTAGACTAGACTACCATCCGATCCATCTCGTCGCGTCGACGACGATGCCGGGTTGTCACGCGATTAAGGCCCGCCCGCGCCGATGTCGTGCTGCCGAGGCCGCACGACGAGTTCTCTGCCTACTGAGATTCCGCCAGCCGACAGCCGACAACGGGAGGAGATCATGAGGAGCCGGCTCTGTTGGTTCGTTCAATTAGGGCTTGTTTGGTTGCAAGTCTGGGCTGAGTTTGCCTGAAAAACAGTTGCCTGTACCGCGTTTGCTTGGAACCTGAGAAGTTGTCTGCGAGACAGCGGCTGCCTGTGGCCAGGCCATCAAAATCGACTGTCTGGGCTTGCTGCGGCGTTGCCCGGGAAAGTCAACCCGCGCCACCTTGATTAGGATAGGTACGGAGGCATTTAAATAGAAGATAAAGCAAAAAGTGTTAGCTTTTATAGTTTGTGAATATTAAAATATATAATCACAATATTATACTGTTTTATTACGATTTTTTTTGTTTTTTTAGTTTTTTATATGGCTGGATTAAATACTTAGCCCAAAAAATAATAAAATAATCTAATTATGTTTCTTGATGGATTAAATTGATGTATTACCATTTTAATAATACAATCGAAGTGTATAATAAAATTAATTAGATGTAAAATTGAAAGCTTTCTATTATTAACCTTATCAGGCACAGATCCTCAACCAAACAGATTATTCTCAAGTTTATTTGGTCAGACAGATTTCATTAACTTTCCAGGCAATTTTTAGGCAACATTTTTTATCAGGCAAATTGTCCAGGCTTCCAACCAAACAGGCCCTTAATCTCGACCTGTGCTGTGTTGTACTGCTGTGCACTGCTGGCTGCTCGGTTCGATTGGGAAACGTTTGTTTGTTCGGGTGATTTGATTAATTAGACGGTGTGAGGTGCGGGGTTGCGTCCGACGTCCGAGCCGCGAGCTGAATACCCAGATACAGCGGGTGTGATCCAGATGTTTTATTCGCGGCCGCGGGCAGACGCAACTGCTGATTTGGACTGGGTGCCTGCCACGCCACAGGAAACTGGTGGCGGCCGGCCCTCTCGCACAAGCGATCGAGAACTGGATTTGCTTGCGGTGGGGAATCTAGCCGCCCGGACAAAATCACGAGCTCTGCCGTCCGCTCCGTGTTCTACCCCTGCTTGTGCGACAACGACAAGCAGGGGGGTCGCTGCCTGATGAAAGCTGACAGACGCCAGCGTGGCGTGGCGACGACTATACAGTAGATATGTTCCTGGAGCGGATAAGAGCGGACGACATTTTTTTTTCTATTTTTGTTTGGTGACGACAATGTAATGTTAAAACAATCTTCCTGAAACGAAAGTGACATCCAAGTGGTCGTGCCGGAGTGGTTATCGGGCATGACTAGAAATCATGTGGGCTCTGCCCGCGCAGGTTCGAATCCTGCCGACCACGCTCTTTTTTTTGGTTCTTTCTACGGGCCATCTGTTCTTTTTTTTTTGGTTCTTTCTACGGGCCACCTTTTTTCTGTTCTTTGTTTTCTGGCGGGCCTTACAATCTCCAATCCACCCTTTTTTTGGTTCTTTCTACGGGCCTCACCTTTTTTCTGGGCCTTACAATCTCCAATCCACCCGAACTACCTGGGTCGGCCTACTCATTTTAAGGCCCAATTAGCATTGCATCCCCGCCCGTACTCGGCCTCTACAACCTTCATATTCTATGCTGCTTTTTTTTCTCCTCTTTCAGCCCTCTTGGTCATCCTCGTCAACACCAGAAAGAAAAGCCCAGCTCGATTCCCCTCTCTTCTTCCAAACGCTCTCTAGCCCCAGTGCCCCACCCACCCTTTCTGCCTGCCCTCGGCGCCGCGCGGCCGCGCCCATGAGCCTCGCCGAGGCGCCGTCGCCGTCCCCGTCGTCGTCGAGCGGGAGCGACGACTTCGCGGCCCTCCTCGACTCAGAGCTCGAGCTCGCCTCCGGCGCTGACTCCGCCTTCCCTGGTGACCCCTCCGCCGCTTCCCCCGCCACCGACGACGAGGACGAGGATGAGGATCCGGAGGAGCTAGAGGTTGAAGCCGCAGAACAAAACGGGTACGCGCCGCCTGCCTGGTCCTCCCTCCTCTTAATTCACCGCTAGATGACTCATGGGTTTGGTGATTATAACCTTGAATTCCACGCGCATTTAGAGTTGGATGATCGCCTCTCGGTAGGGTTAGGGATAAGCATATTTGCCCTCGATTCGAGCTTATTAGGGTTACGTGGTTCATCATTGGGTAAAACATATGCTTCAGGGTTTTGCTTGCTTTTTTACATGCCTCACTAGGTGATGGTCCGTGGGCTGCAACGGCCATACAAAATTTACATGAGATAGTAGACCTTCTCGAATAACATGCAAACGAAAAATAATACAAATATTCATGGTGTATATGTCTAGGCCGAAATAAGATCTTTCAACATCTTGTGGAGCAAATAGCAACTGTCAGTCTGTCAGTGTGCCTTGGATTCATCAGGGCAGCAAAGGCCTTTTGTGATGTGGGATGCTGATGCTATGATATACTTTACTTGGGATGTTAATCAGGGCACCAAATTAATCACTCCTTGTACAGGAGGCCGCTACATTTTAAAGGCCACAACCTTCTACCACCACTAAGTACCACTTTGGTAGTTATTCAAATACTGTACAAACTCAGAAAACAATACCTGTTGACTCTTCTTCAGAGGTCCATGCTTGAAAGTTCAAAAACTTTATGGTGAAGCAATGATTTTGCTAGCTTTGCTTTTTGTACATACTGACAGCAAAGAGTAACTATTCAGCTAACATTTCCTGTAAATAATAGTTCATCAGAAGTTCAAAATTTTTGTACTCAATCTGAGCTACTCCCTCCATGCACAAGTCTAAATCGGATAAGCATTAGGCACGGTGACCAAGGAGAACATCAAGTGTGCCTGTTTTTATTTAATCACCATGCTCTCCTTAATCCTTAGAGCGTCTGTTTGTTTTCCCATGTAAACGGATGCTAACGTCGTTGCATGTGGAGGTGCATGCGGAGGCTCCTAGTAGATAGAAAACGGACCTGATAGAAGAAATAAATGGCTAACAGACAAAACGGAACATCAGCCATGCATTAATTCAGCCAGAAATACGAGGAGTTGTGAGCGCCGGAAACCAAGCAAAAAAGGAGAGAGAAGCTTTGGCAATTCAGACTTATGGAAAATTTAATTTTACTAAGATGATTTAGACTTTTGGATGAAGGGAGTACTATATATGGTATGGGTAGTATCGTTTCATGTATAATATTTCATACCACTACATGAGAATATGGCCTAAAGATATACCACTAATGATCATTTAGCAAAAACATATTCACGACAAGTTCACAAATCATTTAAACAATGAATCAACCAATTAATAGCAATTTAAACAACTATGGAATCTGTTATGACTGGCGTAATGTACCAGCAACACAAGTGACAGAGTGGCTCATTAGCATGGGCATTGGCAACAGCACACCGCGGCAGCTGCAGAGTGCTGTGACTTATAATAGGAAATTACTAACCATAATATGGGTGAAAGGGTGAAAACCCTATATGGATAGTCTGTATCTGAATCTGAACAATTATTATCTGACCGTATCCGAATCCGAATGCTCAAAATCAGATTTCTGATATGTATATGAGATATATATCAATATCCGACGTATCCGTATCCTGTTCTGAGATCCCAGAAAAATATGGGCTCACTGATATCTGTCTGTATCTGATCTGGTTTCATCCCTACATGGGATGAAGTTGTGTTAAGAAAGAACTCATCGTTGTTTCGTAGATTTTGTGCTATGAATCTGACTGCTGTCGACTGCATGCAAAATGCAGTACGAAAAGGCGTAGAGTGGAGGAACAACACCAAGATCAAGGAACATCAGTTAGACCTGACAAAATTCCCACTGGTATGCTTCTTAGTCTCACTTTGCAAATATGTTAGTGACATTTTGCAACCTAAGGGGACATCATTATGCATTTAATTCAAAGTTCAAATGTAGTGTTCTAAACTATATTTTTCTTCATTGTGTTGCACGGTTGACTTGCTATCCTTGTTTGTAGGTTGCAGTAATTGTACAGATGGTTGCCCTTTCAGAGTTGTACAATATGAACCACTTTCTATCATTTATATATTTCTGAATTTAATCACAACAAATTATCCAGTTGCCTGTGGCTATTATAATTTCATTTTAGAATATCCCTACAATGTTGTGTAGCTTCATTTCTTTCTTCTGTTGCAATCGGCTTGGGCTTAGTTCATCATATATTGAGCATTGAGTGTCCAATTGTTCATGTGTGATAGATGGCATGTTAAATTATTGAATACATTTTTTTCAGGTGCATCTAAAAATGTTCAGGTTGAGGCATGTCCACATCCTGGATATTTTGGCGGACTTTGCATTAGATGTGGCAAGCTACAAGACGAGGAAAATGTTTCAGGAGTTGCTTTTGGTTACATCCACAAGGTACTTCAGAATGTGGTGTTCCCTTATGGCACCTGTATTTGTGGGCATTGTATTTCCATTTTATTTTCATTTCCAGTTGCACTTGCACATTGCCTTGTCTCTGAGCAGTTTTACAAATTTAGGAGGATTATTAAAATGCAGGGCTTGAGGCTAGGTACCTCAGAAATTGACAGACTACGTGGTTCTAATTTGAAGAATCTGTTGCGTGAAAGAAAATTAGTACTCATTTTGGATTTGGATCACACACTGATCAACTCGACCAGACTCCAAGATATTTCTTCTGCTGAAAAAGATTTGGGTATTCAGACTGCTGCTTCAAAAGGTAATATAAAACAATACATATAAGTTTTGAGAACTTGTAGTCATCCTTTGTTGAAGTTATATTTTATTACCATGAGCATAAGGTACCACCTGTGATTGCAAGTATATAGATGCTATTATGTTGTCATGATATATTTTGTCAACTTTCGATTTTTACACGCTTTTATTTGAAAGGTGACATGAAAATGACATGAGTAACATTTTCTCTTATGCATCTACTACATCATAAAATTTCTATTTGTTTTAAAAAAATATGTTTGAAAATAGAGTAGTGGGTACTGGCCGATGTTGCCTCTTTTGCTAGACAATGGAAATAAAAAGATGGCATGTATGTTTTAATGTGGACTGGAATGCATACAGTTTACTGAATGAAGGGCAGAGCCAATATGTTTGTATAAGCAGCTAGCATTTCACGATAGAAAATAGAAGTTGAATGCCACTACTTATGGCATGTCTATATGCTTTAGCCTATTCTTGCATAATGTGGTTTTTGTTACCGATTGAAACTATTAAGAACTATAGGGCCCTCTAGTCCCTCTATATTTTGTTCTCAGACAAACATTTTTATGGCTCAGTGCAGTTAGCATCGGTTGGTATTACCCATAATGAACTTTGCAAGTCTTTTCTAGCTTCTATCTTATTAAGCAGAGTAATAATGTTTAACAACTTTTTATATAATATAATTACAAATGATTTTCTTGAAGTTGTGTATGTTTCATGTCCTTTGACCCTTGCTGAAACTGTTGTTGCTTATCCATGAATGTACATAACAAAGCTAGTGAACCCCTCATTTTCTAAATGCAGATGATTCAAACAGAAGCATTTTTGCACTAGATTCAATGCAGATGCTCACAAAGTTGAGACCATTTGTCCGAGAATTTCTGAAAGAAGCAAGCAATATGTTTGAGATGTATATATATACCATGGGTGACAAAGCTTATGCAATTGAAATTGCGAAGCTTCTTGATCCTAGTAACACCTATTTTCCTTCGAAAGTGATTTCAAACTCAGATTGCACTCAGCGGCACCAGAAAGGTCTTGATGTGATTCTTGGAGCTGAAAGTGTTGCAGTGATTCTTGATGACACTGAGTATGTAAGTGTTATTGTTAAATGACTACTTTCAGAAGTATGTGCATTTTCTAGCCAATAGGGCAAGCTAATTCCGAACGGTTTTATTTTATGCAACCAAAAGTCACATTATTGACATGAATTCATTGGCCGAACTCGGTCTTAATGTCTCATTATAGAATACTCTGGTCACTTGTAAGTGTTCCTGATCAGTAACTGCTCTTTGTTTCCTGTTTGCTTCCAACATATAGATTTTAAAATAGAAACATCTATCCTCAATTATCAAAGCATAATGATTATCCTCAATGTGTAGAAGCTGGTAGGACCATGTTATTCGTGCTTAGAGTGAACAAAATTTCTGTTTTTTTATTGTCAATTCATGGCTGGCCAGCCTTAAAATGGAATTTTGTTTCAGGTTTGGCAGAAGCATAAAGAGAACTTGATTCTGATGGAAAGATATCATTTCTTTGCTTCAAGCTGCCGCCAATTTGGTTTTGGTGTTAGGTCCTTGTCAGAGTCAATGCAAGATGAAAGGGAGAGTGATGGTGCTTTGGCTACCGTTTTAGATGTTTTGAAGCGCATACACACAATTTTCTTTGACGTGGTTGGTTTCTTCAGTTCAAAGTTTAATCGCTCTTTCTTTCTATCGTCTATTCCTCACAGTAGACTGGAATCTTGTAAGGACAAAAGATTCATCTCTAACCATTTGTCCTTGTACTTCTCTTATGTAGGCTGTTGAAAATGATCTTTCTTCACGGGATGTAAGACAGGTAGGCTTTGCATATACCCTTCGTGCTGCCTTTTATGCTTTAAGAACTATTTATGTTTTTTCTTAAGAGTAGGTGAATTGTGTTTATCAATTTTAAAATAACTGAAATATAGCTTGCTTAATATATCTTCTATGTGGCATGGCTTACACAGATCTCATTTGTAATTGGCTGTTTCTTGTGTTTGTATCCTCCCTTACAGGTGATCAAGGCGGTACGGAAGGAAATACTGCAAGGTTGCAAAATAGTCTTCAGTCGGGTGTTCCCAAACAATACTCACCCACAGGAGCAGATGTTCTGGAAGATGGCCGAGTATCTGGGTGCAGTTTGCTCTACAGATGTGGACTCCAGTGTCACCCATGTTGTGACTGTGGATCTGGGAACAGACAAGGCCCGCTGGGGTGTTGAGAACAAGAAGTTCTTGGTCCACCCACGCTGGATTGAAGCAGCAAATTTCCGGTGGCATAGGCAACCGGAGGAAGATTTTCCTGTCACTACCCCGAAGGAAAAGAGCAGACAGAAAGATAATGCTGTGGCTGGCAAGAAGGAAACCAGTAAGAATAAAGAGAATTCTGCAGCTGGCCAGAAGGAAACGATGAAGGACATGGAAGGAAATGTTGCAGCTGGCCAGAAGGAAATGATGAAGGACAAGGAAGAAAACGCTGTGGGTGGCCAGAAGGAAACGGGGAACGATGAAAGAAACGTAGCCGATCAGGAGAAAGATGGTGCCAAAGAAAACGCTGTGGCCACATCTACTACAGGTCCTACTGACTCGTAACCTATGTTGGGCTCCAAACGTATCTGACACATAGTGTAGGCTTGCAGGGGATGGTAAAGGGATGGAAATTTAGCTTTTGTTAGATCTGGTCCATTGCAAATTTTCCTGCTGACCTGAAGCTGATTGGGCCTCCGGCCATATAACTTCGTTGCGACGAAACTATAGGAGTTTAAGCAAATTGATGCGGTTATGGCACAATTATAGGCGAATCTATGTGACTGACTTTTTCCCTTGTCCCTGCTTTGTGTGGGTACTGCCCCCCTGATTGAACTACAGTAAACATTCATGATCGCTAGTGGAACTTCGGATTCTTCAGTTGAAAATGGTCCACATGAATTAATTCTTGTGCACTGGAAATGGTATAGGTGTAGGTTGCCATACATTGAGACATTGAGTACGACGTGATAGTGTTTATTATCCGATGGGAGTCGTAGGTCTTTTCGTTATAGTGATGATGATGGACCGATTGAGTACTGATGATGGACTGGCTCGCGAGTTACATGGGCCGGCCTAACCATCTTCAGGCCGGCCCAGATACAATGCGCCCCCGCCTTACTCGCCCTCTTCAACATCCATATTCTGGGCCGCTTATTTTTCTCTCTTTCAGCCCTCTCTGGCTTCGTCGGCAACTTCATTGTTTGCTTTCCTCTCTTTTTTTTTTTTTCAATCATTCAGTCTTCATCATTACCTTTTCGAAGACGACCTATAGCTCCATCTACCGCGTCTGCAGTCTGCACAAACTTTTCTTCCATCGGACTCACCGACTCCAAGCGAAAACAACTTTTCCCGGGAAAACACCAACGGAATAGCACATGCTCTAAATTTCCAACCGCGACCCGCGAGCAACACTTGTGAGCCCCCAAGGCCCCCCCAACCCCATCTGCATCGTCCTCGACCCTCCTCCTCGTCGTCGTCCTCGTCGGCCACGCAACCGTTCGCCGCGCGTGCGCGCGTGTCGTCTGGACTCGCGCAATATTCCGGTCGAAGAGATCCATGGTGAGACCAGCGAGCGGAACTGAACAAGCGTGGGCGTGGATCTCATCTCTGAACTAACGAGCACCACCCGTCACTCTCCCTGCTGGCCCTTTGGCGTTCTATTTTTTCCATGCGGCCATGGAAAAACCGTCACCTCGATCGGAGGACCGACCCCTTTGTGTTCACTGGCTGCTGTATGGAGCTGACAGGCGGATAGCACGAGACAACGCATGCGGACAAAGGATCGAGAAGGCTGTGACTTTGTCCTCGCCTGTCGGTGCTGATCAAGATACGGCTGCGACGAAATCGCTCTTCTTCTCAACTTGACAAGGACTTTCGATAAGAAAAGTACCGGTAGTAGTAGACTTGGAGAGTGCATGCTATATAGTACACCAATAGTAATACGGCTAGTAAACGGTTATTTCAAACGGCTACAGCGCGAACCGATCGACGGTAATCGCATTCCGGCCCGTGTGCTCAGTAAACTGAACTTGACAGGAAACAACTCAGGGTCGTTTGATCCTTTCATTTTAAAAGGATTATAATTTTCTTAATAGATTAGGCGATTTGGTTTGAAATTTGACATTTCATAACTATAATTTTTTTTCTTATATGATTATCTTAAATTTATAGTTCATAGGGTGAGAAATAGAATTTGATTATATAATCATCATGTGATGGTTTCTGCTGCTGATATTGTTTATCATTTTGACTTTGCTAGAGATGTATCGTTTGACATTCCAAAAAATGTCATGTTCAGCTATATGTAACATACTCAATTCATTTCAAATCGTAAGTTATTCCATATTTTCTACATACACAGTTTTGCTATATATATATATATATAAATATAATAAAAGTTCATATTTTAAAGAACTTAAATGACTTACAATTTAAAATAAATATAGTATATTTTGCAAATACGGGTTTGACATGCTAATTTTCATGGTGATCGATTATGGATAGATCAATGAAATGCACACTAGCTAGGTCGCTCCACATGCATAGAGCAATCCATAAATCTACCGTAAGTGGATATAGATTACAGAGTAGGGCCCTACAGAGTATGTATTTTGTTAAGAAAAAGGGACAGAGAGAAATAGCATGTACAAAGATAAGTAATTTTCTTCCCGTTTGGATTCTTGGAATTGAATTTATTTTAATAATCATAATTTAAAGATATATTAATTAAGCTATTATGGTTATATATGGATTATATTTGTATATTATTGTTAATTATGTAAGAGACATACTTATTTGTTGTATTTCTTTTGTAGGAGAGCGAGTTTAAAGAACGTGTTATAAGTTGTAAAGTAGAAGCATGAAATTATGATATAGAATCAATTTCTATCTTCTATCTCTATCAATTTGAGATAGACTTATATGTGAACTTTAGACAGTTGTGGAATGCTAAATTTCAAACCAAATAGCTTATTTTATTAAAGTAGATTTCAATTTCTCCAAATAAAAAGATCGAAACGATCATTTAGGGTAATTATTGAATAGGAACTTTTAATTTTTTATATGTCGTCATATTATTGCATTGGGGTATGTAAGAGGATTAAACATGAATGCTTAAGTGGTAGAATATTGTTGGTACACCATCAATTTTAAAAGCACCTATATAAAGGTAATCCGTTGAAGGAAGTTGAAGGAAGTGTGTGCTTAAAGAAGTTTTATTGACTCGTTAACAACCCTAAACACACGAAATGAGTGGTAGCCTTAGTTAGCAAGGTTCTTTACAGTGGAACCAGTCCGTTGTTTGAATCTAAGTTGTCAACTTGATCAATATTTGTAGATTTAACAATACTACTTTTTCAACGATGTGATAAAGAATGTTCCTTAGCTCAACTATCTATTTTTTTTCCTAGCTAATAATAAGTTCAAACGGATATGAAAAAAAAAGTCTATGCATGGCGCATGGGCATGGCGTCCCTCTCACTAGCTGGCGCTGCTGACTATTCATGCAGTGCAGCATGTGCCCATAATTATCCGGTCAAGTTCAGCTCAAGCAGGAGAGAAAAAAACAACAACAATGCGTTCCATCCAGTCCACCTCGTAGATCGAGCACCCTCGGATCCGTCTGCTTCAAATTCGTTTCGGAGCTGTCCGCGGATTGCGACTCCGCAGCCGCGACTTGAGAAGCTTCTCTCCCCGGAGACGAGACGCCAGCCAGAGGGATCATCATCATCTACGACGACTGTATTTCTACGACTACTACTCTCGCTGTCGCAGCGCAACCAAGCCAACGATATATTGTTGTCAAAAGAAAAAAAAAACTAAGCAAACGAGGAGGAGCCTGAGCTCAGACGAAGACGACGCCAGTACTACTTCTTCTTCTCTCTCTCTCTCTCGTCTCGTGCGATGCGAGCTGGCGTCGACGTGTTGACCGTTGACGGGACTGCCGCCACTCACGTGTTTGACTAATGGCCCGGCCCGGCCCGGCCCGCCCCAGCAAAGCAGAGTGACCGGGTGGGGCCCGCTCCTTCCTTGCGGCAACGCTTCAGTCGGCTTCCTCCAGCTGGGCCCCGTATGCTACCGTCCCGTGGGCCCCTCCTCCCTCGAGGCGCCCCCGGCTTGGAGGGGAGCAGGGTGCGGCCGGAGAGCACACGATTGGTACTAGCTGACTATCTACAGTTTACAACTACTTGGTCCCGCGCACGTGGACCACGCGCGGGTGTGGCCGACCCACACCGCGCGGAGTGCCTTTTTCTTTTTCAACGGCCTGCTTCTTGCCGTCTTCCGATCCCGAAGCCCCGGCCCGGATGCTTGACTCCTGGAACAACTCCCGTAGCAGCCGGAACATGAACGCCCTCTCCAACAAGTCAGTGAAATAAATATTACTTTTAATTTTTGTATATGTACGCGTCTATTTATAGGTGAATAAAATATTTTTTTTATCGTCCCACATGTATCTCTCAAACTGCATAGATTGAAATGAATTATAAATGTAATCAAACCATATGAGTTGAAATGGATTAAAATAAAACTTAATTACACTTCAATCCACTCCAACCCATGTGGTTTGAGGGAATTGCATTCCAATTCACTCTAACATAAATGGTTTCCTCTTAATGAAAAACGCGTCAGTTGACGTGTTTAAAAAAATCATGTGATTTAAGGGAGATATATGTGCATCCAAACAAGGCCTAAAGGATGTAAACACTTGAGAAATATGTGCCTAGTTAACGGTTTCTGCATCTGATAAAGCTTATATTATGAGCTGATGCTATTTTTGTTACGAGAGAGAAATACTATATCATAACTGAAATGATAAGCTTATAAGTTTAAGCGAACATAGCCTAAATGATTTAGAATCTTGACGACCCTGCATTGCGGTATGGTGTTTCTTTTTGAATCGTAATACTAACACATAAGCTCACGAACATAGATGTATCCACACTTCTATGAAGACGTGCATATAAAAAAAGTTGCTCTATTTACATAATTGCTTATACATGGCTATACAAAGACTCGTAAATAGAAACATAATATCTTCATCTTTATGAACACACACGCGCACTCCCTCTCTATAATTACTTCTTCTTAATCTAAAAGACTAATCTGACAAATTTTAAAAAATAACAAAGCCACCCTATATAGATACTTTGTTGTCAACAAGACTAATTAAGTCGACATATCTAACATGTCAATGGGCACTAAAAAACAAAGTCATAACAAATACCTCAATGTTGATGGACATTGTTACCTACCACTAAATAAATAGTGTAGGGTACATACCAAGTTGAAAAATTAAACCTAGATGAACATGTTCCACCATAAGAAACCCTAATTTTTTTTATAACAGAACTAAAAGTTTTGGCTTCAGCTCCTCACAAGAAAACCCTAATAAATCACTAAATTTAAAGTTATCTTAGTTCATTCACATCGATTGTACTTTTTATACAACATGTTAATCAATTCATGTATGTATTTGAACTACACATGTTAATATCTTATCTCTTTAATTTGGTGTATTTCGGTAAGGGCCTTAGAGCTCGTGGTATGCTTTTGAACAGTTGTGTACGTTGTTAAACGATTGGGATGTTGGAATCTTATTTCATTATCTATAATTTTTAGCAACACAAGTGTTTTGATCAGAATAAAACCTTGATTATATGGTCCTATTTGCGCATGTTTTTTTTCTATTCTTGTGTTTATATATTTTGCAAAATCAATCTGATTTGTGTGAAATTCCTGCATGATTTCTATAAAATTCTCATGTTCCAAACAACTAGGACAATGCATTTTTTTAATAGATAACTTTGGTATACTTTTACTTTAAGATAAGATTTATTTTGCAAGACCTCCGAAAGGTTGAATAACACATGAGTTCATCTAATTAGCCTCCCTAATATTGTTACGACTATGTGAGACTATGTAGTCCCTCGTTTTAATTTGTTTATACCCGCTAGTTGTAATCGTATTTTTGAACTAATTTCGTATTCGATGTCATAGCGAATATGTGTGCTTCTGAGTAATACAAATTCAGAAAGAGAGAGGAAAAAAAAGGTTGGTACTTCATGGGAAAAAATGGCAACCCGATCAGATGAAATATATTACTATATCAGCAGGGGACAGATCACCCTGAATTTTACACTCAAGAGAGATTTGCACGAACTTGTTTGTCGCTTACAGCATGCGCATGCGATGATAGTTATCGATGTTCTGCCGGAGCCGTACAAACTCGGTCGTCCTCGAGATCTTGATCTCTTCAATATTCCGTGCATTAGCAGACTTATATATAGCATCCAAATCCAAGCGTCCGGCGACATATATACTAATCAGGTGTACTACTGGCCGGTATATATATAATTATATATACCGTTAATCGATCTCCAGGCTTTCACCATCTAGCTGCTTGAATCTTGAATGGAGTACGTCCTTGAATTAGGAATTTCAATGGCCCGCGCGGCAGCTGATCTTTGAACGCACATGCATATACAGTATTATATATACGCAATGAGCAGCTCGAATAATTCACTTGTTCGATCGCCTGCTGCTGGTGAAATTCTGAGCTATGCTTCTGAATAAATTCGCTGTCGATCTACGGACTAATTCGTCAATTAATCATCATGTTCGTCTATGAATAATTAGTTAATTATAACTAATCCCTGGTCGGGGAGAGCTGGAGGATCCGGCCGGAGAGCGCGCTGACAAGCGCCGCCTTAAACCCGGGATCCCTGGTGAGGGTGACCGCCATGTGCTCGGCGAGGTTCTTCCTCGCAACCTCCGACGCCGGCCCCGTCGCCGCCACAGCCGCCTCTTGCTTCTGCTTCAGCTGGTGGTGGTGCTGGTGCTGCAGCGGCAGTGGCGCCGGCGCCGGCCGTCGCACGGCGGCCTCGCTCGCCTGCGCAGCAGTCGCCGCCGCCGACCTCGCGGCGGCCTTGCCGCCGACCTCGTGCTGCGCCGGCTGGGCGTGGTTGTGCTCGCCCTCGTACGTGGCGACCAGGATGGTGTTGTCCTCCGCGCTGCGCTGCACCTTCTTCTTCACGGCGCATGACGGCGCGTAGGAGCACCGGAAGTAGGCCCGCGGGCATGGGTTGTCCTTTGTCACTTTCTGCCCGTACTTCCGCCATTGGTACCCGTCCTTCACCACCTGCAGTTTTTGTTTTAACTTGTTGGTTCAGTTGACCGTAAAGATGAATCCGATCACCCGGCGCGAAAAATCAAAAAAAAAAAAAAAGGCGATGGTTGGTTACTGTACTTACGAGGCTGAGGTCAGAGGGGTCGGCGTGGACGAATCGGCGGGACAACTTGGGCTTGCACTCGTCGTGGATGGCGCGGCGGAAGGCGGCGGCGGTGACGCTGACGGCAGCTGACGTGCACTCCATCTGGTCGTGGGCCACGAAAGCAGCGGCGCTGCTGGCCGCGAACGGCGGCGACGGTTTGCGGTGTTGTTGGGGGGCGGTGTCGAGGCTGCAGTCGCCGCCGCTCCGGATGCGCTTCCTGGATGGCGAGGCCGCGGAGCCGCCCTCCGACGTGGAGGACTGCTGGCGGTTGGCGGCAGCCATGTCGTTGACCTGGCCCTGTAGCTCCGTGTACTTGGCCACCACGGCCCGTAGCATCTCGCTTAGCCGCTTGTTCTCCTCGCCGACACGTCGGAGCTCCGCCTCCAGCGCCTCCACCTGTAACATATATAAGCCCGCAGGATATGATCCCCAATCAGCAAACTGCTGCTGCTCACGACGCCTGTAGTAGTAGTAGTAGTAGTAGTAGTAGTAGTAGTAGTAGTAGTAGTAGTACAGAGCAACGTGCTGCGTTTGTAATGAATCCGGCCAGCCGGTGATGATGGTGGATGGAATGAGCTGTACTACCTCTCGGTGGTCTTTCTTGACGGCCAAGAAGTTCTCCTCGACCAAGACCGCCTTGGTCGTCGGCGCCGCCGTTGGAAGAAGGCCGACGTTGAGGTCGAGGCTCAGGGAAGGCTGCCCGATCCACGGGTCCATGTCCTCCGCCGCCGTCGCCCCCACGAGAATCGTTAGCCCCTGAATGGCTGAATCGCGCGCGTACGTCAAGAACAGCTGCCTGCTACTCTATCGTACTGGAAGCCGATTAAGGAAGGGGGAGGTGAGGAGTTGCTGCTGCGCTAGCTTGTGCATGGATGAGGCGGGGCATGGCTCCAGGAAGGCGGACCGAATATATAGGCAGCGGAGCGAAGGTGGAGGTGGAGGAATGTGCGTGCTGCCTGCAAGTTTGGTGGGAAGGCTGGAGGCCTGTGGACTGAGTGGCTGGCTGAGCGTAGAGAGAGCGAGCGACGGGGCGCGCTGGGAAGCATCTTGGGAAGCAAAGGCCCTGTGTCCGTCGTTGTCGTCGTCGTCTTGGTCGTGACAGAATATATCAAAGCTAGCTGGGACGAACGGCGATCGGGACCTGCACTGCACTGCACTGCGACTGCATGCGGATTATAATACGCGGGGTTAACGGGACATTCGATGTGATCTATGCGTGCGTGGTTTAATTTGTCGCCTAAACTAAACTAATGTCTCTGCTGGACTGCTGCAGTGTACGTTGGTGGCTGGCGGGCGCCGGGCGGGATCAGGGATTTGGGAAAGGGTCGCCGGGGTCAAACGAAAAACACCAGAAGATTACAGGTGGGATGCTGGGAGGCTTGCGATCTGGGTTGGCATTGGCACTCTGCGGGTCAGACGACGACGGGAGGGCAGCGCTGCGGGTTTAGCTTGCATTTTGGGAGGATTAGCTAGTTGACTCCCGCGCGCACCCTCAGCTCCTTTAATTTGCTGGCTCCTGTCTGTCTGTCTGTCTAACCGTATGTACGTAGCATGTTTCATTAGCTGGGAACCAGCTCTGATCGATTAACTCCAAAAGCCTTTATGTTTCACTTATTTGGGACTACATGCACTGCAACGACTGTGTTGTTTTTTTTAAAACACACCACACACACACACACATCTAGCACCTGGCTGTAAAGAATGATACGTGTTGTTCTTCTCTAGCCTCTTTCTGTTGGCGTATTATGTATGCTGCAAACTGAAACTCGATCAATTGGCCATGCGGCCACGTATGCAGTAGGGAGTGTGTGTTTGTCTAAATGTGCACACTCGTGCTGCCTACCCAGATGTGCATTCCCCGACACACGGTCTCCCCAAACTAATATGTTAAAAGACAGGAGTGATCGATATGATCAGGTGGTCGCGACGACCTGCCACCTCGCTCGAGGTTGCTGACGAGCAATCCTAATTACGTACGCAATTAGCCCGGTTCTTCGTGTTTTGGGTTACAAAAAAGAAGAAGAAGAAGAGACCTCCCGGTGTGATGTTGGCACGAAATATCCATTGGATCTGGACCCGGCACGCAGAGGGACAGTCGGAGACTCTGGATTGACGACGACGACGCACTCGCTCGCAGCACCAGGCTGCTGCAGGCACGACTTGGACCTGGCGCGCGCACGCTGCCTGGTTACCAAGAACAAGTTGGCTTGATCTCTTCGCGGCAGGGCAGCTATCCGACCAGCTAGACGGCCACGATGGACATCAAGATTATGAGTAGGTCGGACGGCGGAATGGGTAAAGTTGAGGAAACTACAGAGACTAGGTCGGGCGTGTTGATCTTTTCGCTCTTTCCTGAAAAAGGTGGCCACGTTTCTTCTAGTTCAAGTTCAAGATCATCTCAATGCAGTGCAGGCCGGATTACCAGATATGTACGTGGTCAGTCAGGGCAGGCAGGTCTTGAAATTATCCACAAGAAAAGGTATTAGTATCCCCATGATGTTGAAAACAGAGGACTGGATTGCCCGGAGCAAGTTCCGCTTTTTGACAAGAGCAGGACGTACGTAAAAGGAAAGGCAGCACAAGTGCCTGCGTGTTCTTCTTCTCGATCGTCATCGGTGGCGTACAAACAAGAAACCGTAAAACGTCGTGTGCCACTGTGCCTCTAACTACACATTAAAAAATGATTTTTAAGACAAATTAGGATTCGTACCTGGTAGCAGAGTAGTGGTACTATCTAATCTAATCCATGTTTGTCCTAACTTTTTTTTTTTGTGTGTGACCCAATGTTTGTCCTAACTTGACCAGACTACTTGTATACACAGGTCCGGCCTGCTGGAGTCAACAGGATCCGGTTCTAGTACGTGAATCGCCGCAGTTTACAGCAAGAGAAGCTGCATCGGACTGCTGCTGCTGCTGCTGGACTTTTGCTCACGCATACACACACACACACACACACACACACACACACACACACACACACACATGTGAACTGGACCGCATGCAGCCGCCACATTTGCGACGCCCATGTTCTGAAATCTTGAACCGTTGTTGGTTACAGCGGAGAGGTGGTGTGGTGCATGAACGGAATATGAAAATTCTCCGGCAGCACCGTCTTCACATTTCCCACATTTGGTACGCCGCCGCAAAATCAGCAGGAATCTAGTAGTGATGATCTGCACCAGTTGTTTTTTCCTTTTTCCTTTGTTTTTTGGCACGATGCATGGCACCCGGATAATAGACCTTTAACGTTTCTACCATACTGTTTCAAAAAAACAAAAACGTTTCTATCATACTCTGTTCCACGTACAGGTGGGAAAAAAAACGAGCGGCGCTGCACAGGACCGAAGACTTACCTGGTTCATCCGGTAACTTCCTAGCTGCTCTATGCCCTCGGGGTGTGTCACGCCCATCAGGATCAGGACATCACGTACGCAAATGGTTCAGGGCACTTGCCATTATTACTAGTCGCCCTACGCCCCTACCTAGCTCTTGCATTGGATCATTTTTCTGCCAGTTCTTTTTCAAGCACACCGGTTTCAAAAACAACTAGCAAAAAAAAACTACGGTAGACTATAATAGATACTTCCACGGCTCTAAATTATAAAAAATTATAAGTTATTTAGACTTTTTTTATACATAGTTTATATTGTACATCTAGATATAAAAATATGCTTAGAAAACCACTTTTAAAACCAGCCGAGGGCTAAATTTGTTCGGTTTTGACAATCAGAGAGTGTATTTTACCCGGTTTCGTAGTTGAAGGCTGAAAACTAATCTTGTGTGTAGGTTGGAGGTTGAAAAGTGTACTTTACCCTTTTTTAAAAACTTGGCAAAAACCGAAGGGATCCGAACAGGATCTTACACCAGAAAATGCAAGCTCTATGACATGCATTATATGCATGCACTTCCATGTATGAATGAATTTGATGGCTCCAAATAATATACGTGGGACGTACACGTAAACGGTCTACAAGCCAAAAGATTTGCAATGTTTGAACCGTAGGACGCGCACGTTTCTTACGGAAAAGAAACGATGCACGTGACTGGTCATTTTGCATTGTGTCCATATATATTCTATTGACTCGGAGAACATGTGCAGTGGTATCGTGCGCTAACTAGCGTGGAGGAGTATCGCAAGAACCGAACATGATTATCGTGTCGTTATGAGTTGCGCACACGAATGGTGTGCTCCGGTTGTAGCCCACATGACCACATGTTCCATGAAAAGCGCTTCTTCTAGAGTAGAGTACAGTGGTACGAGAGCATAACAGCAGTACTACTATACTAGGCCAGGAGGAGAGCAGACCGGGGTGCGTGCGCCCCTGTTTTGTTCGGAAGTGATTGGAGGATATAGAAAGAAGAAGAAGAAGAAAAGGCGCACGTGGAACATGTGAGCGCCACAGTATCCTCCTGCCACCGGAGCGCGCCACGCGTCTTCACGAAACCGCGGTGTCCCTCCCCATCCCCCAGGCAGGCCCGCAAACAAAAAGGCGCGCGAGAGACGGAGTCGCCGCGCAGGCGGATGCCGTCTCGATCGGCACTCGGCCTGCTGGTGCTGGATGGATGCGGGCGGATGGGGTCGCCGTCGCGTGGACCCCGTCGAAGATGCGAGCGGAGGCCGCCTGGGTCGGCAGGCAGGTGGGACTTGGCCGCTCGAGCCCCCCCCCCCCCAGCCGGCGGCAGCAAGTGGCCGGCCAGCGACTTGTCGGTCCTGGACCTTGACCGGCTCGCGCGCGCTTATCCGGGTCCGGGTCCCAGTCCTAGGGCCCGTGCATGCATGGAGGAGTTTGGTTGGAGTCATGCGGATGCGGACGTAGATGCTGACGGAGGATGGTGCGATTCTTCTTCTTCGTGGTGGTCTCGTCAAAGTTCTACTGCTGTTGCTGCCTCTAGCTAGCGCCAGTCACTGGCTGCCTCCAAGTCACGTGCGCAACTGTGGATTGGTGTCCTGTCCTGGTGGGGTGGGGACTGCCGACTGCGTGCCAAAGTCAAGTCTTGACCAAGGTGCCTTCTCTTCTTCTACACACTCATGCATCTTACTACAGTGCAAATCTATACACCCGTTTTTTTTTTATAATAATAGAAATAGAAATGGTCGCTATTTATGGGCTAGCTTATCTTCGCTGTACCACCCACATGATATATTATCTTTACATGTACATGGTCCGATATATCCAACATAATTGAGTTACTGTAATATAATATGTGGATTTACTATACTACGTAACTCAGTGTCAAATTTCTGTTCTGTACGGAAGACTCCTCTGTTTTTTATTGGTCAAAATATAATATGTGACGTTTTGGACGAAGAAAACAAGATTATTGTTCTCTTTCTCAAAATGTCATGTGTGTATCATCGTTGACACGGAGGTAGGATCGGAGCACCACTTTGAGCACTATTTTGTCAATTCCAATTCAAATACAACGGATACGGTGCATGTTTTGGTTAATTTCCTAAAAAGATGTGGACAAGTTACAGAAAAAAGAACAAGTTTGTAACTTTTGTTCGACTGATAAGCAGGTTTTGCTACATACTCCTAGCTCCTATAACCAGCTGCATATAGATGAGGATAGATTGAATCAGCACCTGTTGAGACAAGCACGGTTTTGTCCTGACTCATGAGGTTGGTCAATCAACCAGTTTGACTGTGTGGCAACAAGGTTTCCTCCGTCCCTAAATAGATGTCATTCTCGTTTTTCGAGAAGTCAACGTTTTTAAAATGCCGGTGATTATGTATTAAAATATATAAATGATTATGTTAATTAATTAGTACCATCGGAAAGATCTTTAAGTCTAGTTTTTTAACAAATTTATTTGAAGATATAAATATTGCACGTATTTTCTACAAACTTAGTCAAAGTTGAGAAAGTTTGACCAGCACGCATCCCATAACGACCTCCTTTGTGGGATAAGGGAGTACCGTAAATGGTCAAAGATAACGAACCTTGTAAACCAAAACTTTTATCTACTCCTACCCGCTCATGCAAATGACAGACAGACAGGCAGGCAGGCACTCGATGGTGCCGGCAGTAGTAGTGGGTACGAGAATAATGCATCCAATACCATGCATGTGAGATGGCGCCATGGCGGGCGCGCTAATGAAGTTTGAACAGCTCCGATCCATGACCGGCCAGCGGCGAATTATTAGCGCATTTTCAACACTACAAGATAGCAATTAGCTCATATATGTTATGTTAGTGTTATCTTATTATTATATAAACCTCATATGTAAATATTTTTTTTATTCTACATCTTCTTTCACATCTCTTTTATTATTATTTATAAATAAATTCATATATTATCTTGTTTTCTAAGCGAGATGAATGTTAAGATAAAAAATAGTCCCTTTTTTTTATATTCTCTTTCTTTCACGCAGGAAAAATACTGATATGAATTCTTATGAGCTAATGGAGTGGCGTTGGGACACCTTTATCGAGTCTTGACCGAACTGATGTATCATCGTCGAGGCATAGTGTGTCTAGACATGCAGTGCCGTGGCGAGGAGAAAGTGGAGTGGAAAGAAGAGAGAAGATCGAAGAACGACCATGGAAAGCTTTCCATTTTCCTCACGCCGCCGGCCGGCAGGCAGCTGCCGCTCTCTCTTCTCTGCTTGCATTGAAAGCAGAGTGCTCGATCGCCTGGACTATCTTTTTCAATTTCAAGGTACTCCCTCTGTGTCAAAAATAAGAGTCATTCTCGCTTCCCAAAAGTCAGAAACTTCTAACTTTGACCAACTATATTTAACAAAATATTAATATTTAAAGTATATAATTAGTATCGTTAGATAGATCTTTGAATATATTTTTATAATAAACTTATTTAGAGATATAAATGTTATACATATTTTTTATAAGTCTAGTCAAAGTTGAGAACGTTTGACCGGTATGATTTTCATAGCGACACTATTTTTGAGACGGAGGGGAGTAACCTCAACCATCAAATCAAATCAAATAAGAACTCTGCGCGCGCATGGACCTGCTGTGAATGAATCCGTGGGCCGGGGCGTCAACAGTACTGGCAGTGGCACTGAGCAGCTAGGGCCTAGGGTCGCTCTGTGACAAATTGACAATAGCTACTCATAGCGACTAGCGTTCTCGTGTTGGGCAAAACCACTACGGGAAAAAGAGGCAGCGGAAACCGAAACACTTTGTTGCCTAATAAGAGTAAGTATTATAAGGGGTGTAAACTGGCTAAATGATAATGTAAAGAAGAGAGGAGAAGAGAGAGAGGGGAAGTAGGAGTTTGGATAAAAAACCAAAAAAAACATGTGAGAGAGATATATGGGACATATATTAATTATAGAGAAGTAGCTATTATATGAGTGGGCTATAAAAAAGCTGCAAGAACCCTTATAACCAGCAATGAGTTGTATCTGTTAAACTTGCTCTAACCATGTTTTGTCAAACAGGTTGAAGCAGAATGAACGGAACATGCCTTGACCGTGTAACCTAACACTCCGCAGACATGTAAAATTTGGTCCATGCCAAATTACTTTACCGCGACTGACTTTAAGTAAAGATAATAATTATGTCTACCGTAAAAGGTATGATGAACAAATGATCATCCATACTCCTACTTTTGACGAAATTTAGTGCCGGAATTAACGCATGTGTCTGTGCCATATGGGGAAAAAAGAGCTACGAGAATTTAGCAACAAGCGAACGAACGAATATGTGTTTCGAAATTCCGTGGCACGACTAAGACCGACTGTTTGTGTCTAGGAGCTCATATAGTTAGTTTTATTTATTATTTTCCATTACGTCAGGTAAATGACCACTTTAGCTAGGACCAATTTAGGAGTGCTCTCTTTTACTCATTTTCAACGGAACAAGCTCCCTCTACTTGACTGTTTTAGATAGCCCATCTGTTTTCTAGAGGTCTTCTTTGTATTGGTCTCTCTATTGCTACTTCCTAAAACATGTCCATAACTTTTTTAATAAAAAACCCCCAAGCTGTTCCTAAATTATTCCAACCCTTCCAAACATTCATTCTTCTCTTGCCCTTTCCAACCTATCTATATGTTTCTTTCTATCCCCGCCACTCCCTTCACTTATGCACAACACCGACACAAATAGGGGTAACTAACTCGCCTAGTGACGAACATCGAGAGGAGGGGTGACTGGACGGAGAATACACAGTGGTCGAATGATAGTCCCGTCAGGCAGATGGGGAAGGAGGCGAGATTATGTGCGGAGGATTCTGAGTGGGGTTGGAAGAAGGTGGTGGCGCTAGGTGTGTGGAGGAGCCAAGGTCGGTCATGCAGGCAGCGGAGTCGGGCGTGGCGAGGAGGAAACTAACGATGAGATAGAGTATTGGATAAACAACAAATTTAGGGGGGGCAAGTAGGTAGCATGTTGGAGGCATTTATTTTCTTCACTGCTCAAATATAGACTAGAGGACCTATTTGAATAGTTTATTAGAGATGCTCTGCAAATATACTTCTCATACGTACATTATCAAGTATCACTATAGCTAGCATGTTTTCTATCTCTTATCTAAATGAACTTAGAGGCAATAAACCTATTCCTAGAGATGACGTACCTACAGTAAGGACTTCTGTGAATTCAAGATTAACAGGCAACGAGCGCGCGTTATCGTTTTGTTTGCTTGGTTTATCAGTCTGGTTTATCAGCTATAGTACAATATTTTTATCTCATAACAAAACAGTCAAAACAACATCAGCTGACTTATTAGCTCCTGAATCAATCAGCCGAACAATCCGATATTTTGTGCGGTAGTAGTATTACTGTATACTTACATTGTCTTGCACGCATTCAAGATTAGACGACGATACTAATATATAGTATGTTAAAAAAATAAAGATTAGACAATATAGGCGGGCTGGCTCGCTCAAACACGACTACTCCAAACGACGACGACGCACGTTGCGTCGTGCCAATTAATTATCGTACTCTCTTACTGGATTAGTCAAGCGCCTGCATTATGGATGAGGACGTGGTTTGTCGGATCAGGCTTTTGACAAGCAAGTGGTCTTAGTCTCCTGCTGGTCCTGGCGGTTGGTGGAGAACGAGAGTACTATATATACTTACTGACAATTACTTATGGTATTATACTAACAACTACTAGTAGTAAATAAGGAATCAACAACGAGCACGTGCGCACGAGACTCCTTACTTGCAAATATACATACCCCATTATACATACACAAATAACTAATACGACTACGTAGTTGGTCAATTTTTAGGACAATTAACTAACACTAATCACAACGGTGTCTATCCAATCCGAGCTGCCAGCCTGCCAACGCCAAAGAAAGGCCGCAGCCACAGCCGCTGCCGCCGTCCTCCGCCGTTGGCTCTCTTCTTTTTGCTCTGACATCCCACCAGAAGTTAAAGGGAGTGGAAATTCATTCATTTTAAAAGGTTTCTCTAGTAGAAGAGCCATTAGAGTTTTTGTCTCCATACCAAATTACAGTTCTTCGTATTGAGTTTTATCTCCTCCTCTCCTCTACCTCTAGCAATGATGAAGGAAAAGGGTGGAATTGTCTTTTCCGCGACGGCTCCGTTGAAGACGATAACGGTAACTTTGGCGTCACCATCTTCATAAACATGACGACATGAAGATTTTTTTTTCGGACAGCGGTATTAAGGCGGAGATGATGTTTTCGCCATAGAATAATTTTCTCCTGTCTTTTCTCCGTTTTGTCGTTGTTAGATCTGGCTCAATAAAAGACTAGAGAGAATAATTTTCAGATCGGTTTTCCCTATTCTTTAGTGGTAGAAAGAAAAAGAAGGAAGACACGAGAAAAAAAGAAAAAGATCATCAATTCCATCTATAAAAACGTTGGCTGTCATTCGTTGACTAGTTGTTCCATTTATTGAGTGTTTGGCTGTACGATCATCACGCTACAATACAAAACGATTAATATATTTCATATAATATAGTTATTCTTTCATTGAAAAAAAAATGGTGTCTATCTAGTGAAGCACAGACACTGGGGGCGGACGAATTCATGACAACGACACGCGGGTCGTCATAGAATCCAATCCGATGCCAACGCAAGGACGGAAAAGTGCGTCTGCTGCATGCTTGCATGCAAGGAGTGCCACGCATGATTCCGCGATGTCTAGCTAGCGCGGTGGGCAGGCAGCCAACTATTATTATATGATCCGTTCGTTCTTCGATCCTCTAGACTACGTACTACTGAGAGAGAGAGAGAGAGAGTCTAGGTAGCTACACCACCACTAGTACAGTACTACTAGTAGCCGCAGGAAGAATTGAAGCAGAGATCGAAAAGAAGAGAAGGCCGGGGAGGCGAATTCGAAAGCGACCGCCGGAGTAGCCGCCGTCGCGGGGTGGTGGGAGTGGACAGTGGACAGTGGAGCCGTGGAGGCGTGCGTTCACACGGCGGCGGCTCGGCTCGTTTTTTCTTTCTTTTCTCCGGCCGCGCGCCAGTTCAGCCTCGACATGTCGATTTCTCTCCCCTATACTTTTCCCGCGGCGGCTCGCTTTGGGCTGGCTGGCGGTGCCCGCTGGCCGCTGCATCGCATCACATGCCGTCGCTGTCGCCGCCGCGCTCGTCGTCGTCGTCCTTGTTCGCCTTGGATCTTCACAAGTTTATTTGTTGCCCCAAGGCCGGGTTCGGTTTTCCCACTCGTGCGTGCGGTCCGCCCGTCGTCGTTGACGTGAGACGTCGTCGTCCTTGTAAACATAAAAAGATGCTCGTCTGGTATGGCAACTTGCATGGAAAGGAAGGATCGAGCACGTAGTAGCAGACTACTCCAGTAAAATTACTCCAGTAGTAGTGCACTTGTGTGACGTTGACTGACTCGCTGGAACGGCAAGCCACCGCGACTGCAAAACGACCTAACGTCGATCGAGATGCATCATGTATAGTACGCTGTTATTTATGTATATACGAACGTATCACGTGTTGGTGTTGTTATGTGCGCGACAAATTGAAGCAAAACGTCATCCCTTACCGGCCTCTTTGGTGTCCGGCGATAAATAAACAAATGCAGTGCAAGCTAGCGGGGACACTGCTGATCGATCATGACCATCATCGTAGTATAGAATATACGGCTGCTGCTGCTGCTGCTGCCAGTGGCCTTCATCAGTTCAGCCACTCTCTCGCTCCGATGCAACGTTGATCGGATGTGCTTCCAACAACCAGCAGGATCGTCGAATCCTTTTTTTTTTAAACAAAAAAGCCCAACACAGCAGGATCAATAACGGTGTCGGTGGCATCCAATATAATACTGTACTAACTTGAGTTGTTGAGTGCCATTTACAGTATATTTTATTTCCGGGCTTCTCCGATCCTCGCGGAGCACACGTGAAACCTGTGCGCTGCATCTTTCTGAAACGCGCACCGCGTGCTAATGCTATAGCTGACCAACAACGTAACTGCAACTGCATACGGGGTGGGGCAAAAAAAAAAAGGAGGATGCGAATGAATTATAGACGATTCTTCGTGTTCGTGGTGCGTGGCCATGCATGGCGTTGGATTTTGAAATGGGCGACAGAATCGAACTAGAAGCTCAGGAAAGCTTTTTTTTTTTTTTTAAAAATAAAGCTCAGGAAAGCTAGGCAGCTGATTATTCAAAAGTTGACCCTGTGCTAGGCTGATTCACGGGGACATGGTGGTTTCGTCTCCGACGATCCATCGCATAGATCCATTGGTGCCGCTATTATATTATTCGTTCTCTGTGCTGCGCAACAAGATGGTGGTCAAAATACGTGCTGGATTCATTCTCTAGAAGGCGGTATGCGTACGTAGTATGTACGTATATACAGTACGTAATAAATTATCTGATCCGGCGAAACGTCAACAACCAAAGTATCGAGAACATATGGGAGTTGAAGTTTTCTTCTTCTACTTTCGCTTACACAAAACACAATACGTATTTGAAGTTCACTTTTCTCGTTGGGGTTTGTGTAGTACTAGTACTCCTAGCTACTAGTATCCTATCCCACTCATACCCTGTACTACGCCGTATCGAGACTGCTGGCCTGAGGCCTGGTGAAGGTTGACCTTGCATTGCAACCGAGAACTGGCCGGGCAGACGACCAACGGAAGAAAAGAAACCGGAAGTCTTATTTGATCGACGTGCGTGCTTCGAGTATATATTTGGTTACCGGGTTGACCTTTTGCCGAGTTGATGAGCGGTGGCGACGTACACCGCCGTGCGCTCTACACTAGTTCAGACTTCTGAGGCACCACCACAGTTAGCGCGCGGGATGGCATGGCCCATGCCCCATTTGTCACCGGCAACTCATCATATACTGTATATATACGTTTAGGTTCATGAACAAGGTCAACCTTAAAGGTGTTGTCTGTCTCGATCTCTGCAAACTCCTGTTTGTCATCAGTCAAGAAGTTAGCTCTCCCGTCTTCATGTACAATTAATTAATGCAGGTCAATGCCAGCGCACTCATGCATGTAACCAAAGGCCTAGTACGTGGTGCCTAGCTTGCAGATCCGTCGCCGGCGACCCAACATCTTATCTTACCTGTCTGATAATACCGGTCGGAGCAGGACGTGGGGGGTGGGGGGGGGGGGGGGGGGGGGGTGGGGGAGGCGACTTTTTGGAGGTCAAACACCGGGTTCCTTGCTTGTTTTTCCCCCTCACCCCGGGTCAAATGGTCAATGCACCCGGTCAGTCTCTCAGTCAGACCGATGATGGATGGAGCACCGGCACCGGCACCGGCACCGGCAGGCGACGAACACGAATTTCACCACCCGGCGGTCAGCGCGCGGAGCTACGACGCTGGACCAGTCGACCTGGTCTCGGTCCTCTCCTGCCGGGTGCGGGGTCAAAGGCCGGACAGGGCAGCACGCAGCAGAGCAGGCGCCGGAACGCAAAGGTTCGGTCCGGATCCGTTGGGCCACATGTGTCATGTGTGTTTGTGTGTGTGGGCCACACGGCGCTCGCGTGAGGACTTTTTTTTGTTATTTTTAACCATTTTTATTAAGTAAATTTAATATTAATCGGATTTTTTATTTATTTTTGCATCTAACTCCTTTGGCGGCGCCAGGGTGCATGGCGCGGCGAAACCACGTTGCCGCGCCATGCATGTTGGCGC
The DNA here is from genome assembly GCA_022036555.1 of Microstegium vimineum. NCBI lineage: Eukaryota > Viridiplantae > Streptophyta > Magnoliopsida > Poales > Poaceae > Microstegium > Microstegium vimineum. Next base: position 44,131,958 of record CM039126.1, read on the forward strand.
GGCAGAGGTGCTGACTCAGCGTGTCCCGGAACCGGCATGATGAGTCACCTCGCCGACGTGGCAGGGTCTGCCGCGCCATGCATCTTGGCGCGACACGGCAAGGCCGAATACAGCCCCACCGCGCGTGCCTTTCCCAGACAGTGCCTCATTCTTTTCTCTTCCCTCCTCTCTCGGGTTTTTCTTCTCTTTGCCCAAATTTTCGAATCACTTAATTAAACCGTAAATTTGTTGATTTGATCCATTCAACTTCAAGAGCAAGGTATCCTATCTCTCCTCTATTGTTTTTTCGCATTGATTTGTTCTATATGACTTGCATTTTGTTAACCTAGCAATGTTAATAGTTATGGTTTGTATAATTTTTGAATTGTTGTATAGGATGCCACGACGTGGTAGAGCTATTAAACCTAGGTAATCTCACTATATTTGTTCTATTTCTTTCGATTTTTTATTTTTAACTATTAGTATGTTATCCATTAATGAGATAATTATACCGAATTTGATTAAATTTTAGGAAGGGTCCGTTGACTGGAAATGCATTCGACCCGAAGCCTTTGCCTACTCGTGTTCCGGTTCCCATGTGTTTTTGCGGTGATGCTTGCAAGGTTGAGATTTCCGAGGACGAGCAAACCTATAGGCAGCGGTATTGGATGTGCACTAATTTTTTCTTTCCACCTACGCTTGAACAACGCCCTACTAACTTAATTGTGAGAATTTTATCTTGTATAGCCATCAACTTTGATCATATGAAAGATTGCTTTCATTTCTATGTACCCTAACGTTTGCATGTATTACAGACATGTCGGGTACAAAGGTAAGGGGTACCCTAAACCCTTCGATAAATTGACGCTCAACATAGCAACCATTATTAAGACAGGACCCGATCAGCCGCTCAAGTCCACAAAGAAGGGCCCATCACACGAAGGCCCCCCGCACCGGCAACAGCAGCCAGTCGTGGGCCGGCCCACCTCTGGAGAAACAGACAGACAAGGGGTCGAACGAACAACCCCTCCGCCTCCGTCTCGACCCCGACTGACGGGCAAGGGGTCGAACGAACGACGCCTCCGCCTCCGCCTCGACCCCGACTGACAGGCAAGGGGTCGAACGAATGACCCCTCCGCCTCCGCCTCGACCCCGACTGACGGGCAAGGGGTCGAACGAATGACCCCTCTGCCTCCGCCTCGACCCCGACTGACGGGCAAGGGGTCGAACGAATGACCCCTCCGCTTCCGCCTCGACCCGACTGACGGACAAGGGGTCGAACGAACGACCCCTCCGCTTCAATCCCCCGAATGACAGACGGGGGGTCGAACGAACGACCCCCGGGCAGGAAGCTCGACCAGCTCACCTGCTCCCGGTATGGATAAAAGGGGATCCGATGCACTTACCTGCCCCCGCCTAACGCCATGGGCGCCCACGACCGCAGTCAAATCCACCAACTCAACGCCCATGCCCTGGACCTCCGTCGACTGTGCTGCCGCTGTAGCCACGTCACAAGTACGGACTCCAGAGGCACCTCATCGGACCATGAACATGACAGCCCTCGACTGTGTCTTCAGGAGTACGACAAGGCCACAATGGTCTCGACCCCCCCCTCGACCAGGGGGCTCGACCCCTGCCTCCAACCACTCCGTCATGGGACCCGTCCCGTCCGCCCCGTCCCGCTTCAGCTGTGGGACTCTCACCCGTCTACAGAAGGTCAACCCTGCTGCGCCGTGACATGCCACAACGTCCAGTCCGCCATCACCATGCCCGGGAGCACTGGAAGGACGGGAAGGCCACGCCGCCACAGTGATCGACGTCCCTTCGCCAGCATGGCGCCCCGGACACGCCCCCATGCTGCTACAGTTTAGGACCCTGTACTCTCGGACCTCCCCTTGGTCTATAAAAGGGGACGCCGGGATAGAAGAGAGGGCAATTCACATTCGCACAGGTATTCGCATTCGGACATCAGCTCCGACCCTCATACGCCACATACCCGATTGCTTGATCGACCTCTCAAGCGATCAACCGACCTCCTAGGATAGCCCCGCTAGCCCTAGGCCTTAGCTCATCCTGAGCACCCTCGTGTAAACCAGCTCGTACGCCCCCTGTACGAGCACTTCGGTGCAAGATAATACAATCCATCCTACCCCGCTGGACGTAGGGTCTTCTGTGCCCGAACTAGGATAAATTGTTGTGTTCTTCTTGCATCACATCTGGGAGAGGGAGCATGCAATATAAAAATTTACTAGCCGGTGGTCTTGACCCCCTGGGTCAGAACACCGACAGTTGGCGCGCCAGGTAGGGGGGTTTGCGTGTCGATCAACTCCGAACTACTCTCCCAGATGGATTCCACGATCCCATCACTTCCACTTGCCACCACCATCTGGTTCGGGAGTCTAGAGTTCATGTCCACGGGCCACGGCCACGACATGATTCTGCTCACCAGTAGTGATAGGGACAGTAGCAACTCCGGTACGCCGGGGCCAAGGAGGACCAGGCGACGGTCCCACCACTCGCGCCTTTTGCCTGCGACCAGGAGGGGGCGCGAACGACGCCGCCGCACTCTTCACTGCGCGGATCCCGAGATGCCGGATGTCGTCCCCCCGGCCTCAGCTGGCGACACAGTTCCTCCCTTCGGGAGCCTATTTGACCCATGCTTGCGGGTCGGGGGCGGGCACCTCGCTGAGCCTGACTTTGGCTCTGCCATACTGTCATCTCAGAGGATCCCCGTGGCTTCTCCGACACACTTGGCCGCGCCGCCGCCGCGTAACCTGTTCCCATACGGGCTCTATAACAGCGCCAGACTCTGTTATGCTTTTTTAGGCTCGCAGAGGCAGACACGTTGTGGGTCTCCAGGGAACCTGCTACGAGCGACGATCAACACCTCTCCGCCGGACGAGCGCCCGGAGCCACGACGAGCCCTGATCCCGAGTTGTCACACCTGGGGCACGTTACGACGACGGCTGGAGGAGGAGCGCAAGGGATCTTTCCCCATCTTCTACCACGGCTACCCCGACTCGGACTCCCCTGATGAGGATTACGATCCCACCCGGGAATGCTTCCACCTCGACGGTCAGGGTGATTCCCAGGACGACGTCAAGGACGCCGCGACCACGGATGAAGGAGGAGGGGGCAACGCTACACCAGCACGAAACGCCGACCCCCCGAGTCCTGACAAAGCCGATCCACCTCAGGACGTCCAGATCACGCAAGTCCGAGGGCTGCTCGCCAAGCTCGAGGAAGAACGCCTACGACTTCAACAGCTCGAGCACGCCCTCGAGCGAGATCGCGGGCGCCCACAGGGTGGAGGGGCTCGCGAGCGGGCCTGAGAAGTCCATCGACAGATCGTCGAGGAGGGGGCAAACGAGCGTCGTGTCTACAACCGAGCCATCCAAAATGTTGTAGTGGCTGCAATGCTGCTTCGTGACATGTCGGCGCCATCGACACCCCAAGAGCGACACATTAGGGACGAAATCCAGGGGCTTCTCCAAACCGCGGTCGTGCAGCAGGCAGAGAGCTCGGCCTCGAGGCGCAGAGGAGCTTCCTCCGAGCATCAGGACGTACCCCCTCGACAAAATCGAGAGGTATCCGTCCACCAAGACAAAGCGCCCCAAGGCGGAGTAGAGCGACGACCAGTTCGAGACCGCATCGTCGACGATCGACTGCCGCGGGAGAACAAACGACGCCGACACGGCGACGCTGAGGCTCGAGGTTACAGCGCCCACCGAGGTGGGCACTATGATAGTTACGAAGATCGACGTCGATCTTCTGAACCACCAGGGCCACCAGTCTTCGGCAGGACCATCCGGCGAACCGTCTTGCCTGTCCGCTTTCGTCCACCCACCAGCCTGGTCAAGTACAACGGCGAAACCAAGCCGGAGCTCTGGCTTGCTGATTTTAGGCTAGCATGTCAGCTAGGAGGAGCCGACAATGACCACGTCATCATTCGGCAACTCCCGCTCTTCCTCTCCGACACCGCTCGAAGGGCGAACCGCCTTGCCTGTCCGCTTCCGTCCACCCACCAGCCTGGTCAAGTACAACGGCGAAACCAAGCCGGAGCTCTGGCTTGCTGATTTCAGGCTAGCATGTTAGCTAGGAGGAGCCGACAACGACCACGTCATCATTCGGCAACTCCCGCTCTTCCTCTCCGACACCGCTCGAAGAAGGCTCGAGGAGCTCCCCCCGGATTTGATCCAAGACTGGCCCGACCTGGTCAGTATCTTCGAAGGGAACTTCAAAGGCACCTACGAGCGGCCAGGGAACTCCTGGGATCTCCGCAGCTGCAAGCAGAGGCCAGGGGAGAGCCTCCACGCCTTCACCCGTCGGTTTTCGAGGCAGCGTACCGCGCTAACCCACATCTCCGACCATGGCATCATCACTGCGTTCATCGCCGGAACAACCTGCAAGGAGTTGGTGCGGGAATTGGGATGGAACACCCCTAAGACCGCCAACGAGCTCATGGACATCGTCGCCAACTACGCAGCCAACGAAGAAGCTGTTGGCGCGTTCTTCTATGCATCCCCAGACAAGGGGAAGGCCAAGGCGGACGAGCCTAGGGGCTCGAACAACGGGCCCAAGGGGAACAACAACGACAACAGCAACAACAAGAAGAAGAAGAACCAGCCGGGCCGACGCGACGTCGAGCCCGACGATCTTGTCGCTGCGATAGACAAGAAGAAGCCTCGAGGTCCCCCTCTCGACGAGGGCGTCTTCGACAAGATGCTGAAAGAGCCCTGCCCCTATCACAAGAGACCGACCAACCACAGGCTCGAGGACTGTCGCGTGCTCAAAAGGCACTTCGACTCTCTTGGCTTCAAGAAAGAAAACAAGAAGGGGGATCCGCACGACGGGGACTATGGCAAGAACGGGGGCTTCCCCGAAGTTCACGACTGCTACATGATCTATGGGGGACCCTCGACTCGGCTCAGTACGCGTCAGCGTAAGAGGGAGCGTCAAGAGGTCTTCTCCGTTCGAGCCCAGGCTCCTCGATACCTCGACTGGTCCCACACGCCGATCACCTTCGACCAGGACGACCACCCTGAGCACGTCCCCAACGCAGGGGTCTACCCGCTCGTCGTCGACCCGATCGTACTCAACACCCGCCTCACTAAGGTGCTCATGGATGGGGGAAGCAGCCTCAACATCATCTACGTCGTGACCCTCGATCTCTTGGGGATCCCGAGGACTGCACTCCTGCCCAGCGTGGGAGGATTCCACGGGGTCGTTCCAGGAAAGAAGGCACTCCCGATCAGCCGCGTCAAGCTACCCGTCTGCTTCGGTACCCCCTCGAACTTCTAAAAGGAGGATCTGACCTTCGAGGTGGTCACGTTCCGTGGCATCTACCACGCCATCATCGGTCGATCGGGGTACGCCAAGTTCATGGCGATCCCGAGCTACGCCTACCTCAAGCTGAAGATGCCAGGGCCCATGGGGGTCATCACCGTCGGCACCTCTTACGAGCACGCATACGACTACGACGTCGAGTGCGTGGAAAACGCCAAAGCCGTCGAGGAGTCGGCCGTCCTCACGGCCCTCGACGACCTCACCAAGGAGATCCCCGACCCCAAGCGACACGCCGGCAACTTCAAGCCTGCGGAGGACACCAAGACCGTCCCGCTCGACCCCGGCCACGCGGATGGGAAGGCGCTGACGATCAGCGCGCCCTCGAACCTAAATAGGAAGCCGTGCTCGTCGACTTTCTCCGTGCGAATGCTGACGTGTTTGCATGGAGTCCCTCGGATATGCCGGGCATTCCGAGGGAGGTCGCCGAGCACTCCTTGGACATCCGAGCCGGATCTAAACCGGTGAAGCAACGGCTGCGCCGTTTCGACGAGGAGAAGCGCAGAATCATCAGGGAGGAGGCCGACAAGCTTTTGAAGGCCGGATTCATCAAGGAGGTACATCATCCCGAGTGGTTAGCAAATCCCGTACTTGTCAAGAAAAAGAATAGAAAGGATAGGATGTGCGTAGACTACACTAGTTTAAATAAAGCATGTCCCAAGGTCCCTTTTCCATTACCACGTATCGATCAAATAATAGATTCCACTGCGGGATGTGAAACTCTCTGCTTCCTTGATGCGTATTCTGGCTATCACCAAATAAAGATGAAGGAGTCCGATCAGCTCGCGACTTCCTTCATCACCCCCTTTCGCATGTTTTGCTACCTCACTATGCCCTTCGGTTTGCGAAACATCGGGGCCACATATCAGCGATGCATGCTCCACATCTTTGGGAAACACGTAGGGCCGACCGTCGAGGCCTACGTCGATGACATCGTGGTCAAATCCAAAATGGTCGGAAACCTGGTCGGGGACCTTGAGATCGCGTTTGGGTGCCTCAGGGCAAATCGCATAAAACTAAACCCTGAGAAGTGTGTCTTCGGAGTTCCTCGAGGCATGCTCCTAGGGTACATAGTTTCCCAACGCGGGATCGAGGCCAACCCTGAGAAGGTAACCGCAATCACAAGGATGGGCCCGATCAACGACCTTAAAGGCATGCAAAGGGTCACGGGGTGCCTCGCCGCCCTCAGCTGGTTCATCTCAAGGCTCGGAGAAAGGGCACTACCCCTTTACCGCCTCCTGAAGAAAACGGAACACTTCGCGTGGACCATTGAGGCCGAGGAATCGCTCTCCAAGCTCAATGCCTTGCTCACCTCGCCACCTGTCTTGGTACCCTCGAGCCCAGCCGAGTCCCTCTTGCTCTATGTCGCGGCAACTACCCAGGTAGTCAGCGCTGCCGTAGTGGTCGAGAGGGCGGAAGAAGGACATGCCCTGCCGGTTCAGAGGCCTGTCTACTTCGTGAGCGAGGTACTTTCCGAGACTTAGACGAGATACCCCCACATCCAGAAGCTGTTATACGCCATCGTCCTCACTCGGCGCAAGCTCCAGCACTATTTCCTGGGCCACCCGGTCACTGTGATCTCATCTTTCCCCCTCGGGGAGATAGTCCAGAACCGGGAGGCGTCTGGAAGAATCGCCAAGTGGTCGGTCGAGCTCATGGGGGAAACCCTCTCCTACGCGCCTTGGATGGCCATCAAGTCTCAGGTATTGGCAGATTTCGTTGCAGAATGGACCGACACCCAACTACCCCCGCGCAAGTTCAGACCGAGCTCTGGACCATGTACTTCGATGGATCGTTGATGAAGACGGGGGCAGGCGCTGGATTGCTATTCATATCACCCTCAGGGGTTCACATGCGCTACGTCATCCGTCTCCACTTCCCCGCCTCCAACAATGTAGCCGAGTACGAAGCTCTTGTCAACGGTCTGCGCGTCGCCATCGAGCTCGGGGTTCGACGCCTCGACGTTCGGGGGGACTCGCAGTTGGTAATCGACCAAGTGATGAAAGATTCGAGCTGCCACGACCCCAAGATGGAAGCCTACTGCAAGGAGGTCTGAAGTCTCGAGGACAAATTCTACGGCCTCGAGCTCAACCACACCGCCCGCCGGTACAACGAAGATGCTGACGAGCTGGCCAAAATCACGTCCACTCGAGGTACAGTTCCTCCCGACGTCTTCTCGAGGGACCTTCACAAGCCGTCCGTCGACCTAGGCTCGAGGGCTCCTGCCCCGAGCAAGGGGTCGATCCACCCCCTTCGACCGATCCCCCTCGAACGGGGAAGAAGTCATGAAGATCGACGGAACAGCCGCAACACCAACCCCCTCGACGAACTGGCGCGCACCCTACCTCGAGTATCTGATACGGGGTGAGCTCCCAGAAGACCGCACCGAGGCCCGCCGTATAGCCCGACGCGCCAAAACCTACGTCTTGTATGGGGATGGCCGCGAGCTGTACCGACGCAGCCCTACCGGGGTACTTCAACGTTGCCTCACCCTCGAGGAGGGGAGGGCACTGCTGAAGGACCTACACTCGGGGGCTTGCGGCCACCACGCGGCGCCAAGAACGCTGGTAGGAAGCGCCTTTCGACAAGGTTTCTACTGACCAACAGTCATCACCGACGCTACCAAACTCGTTCGATCTTGCAAGGGATGCCAATTCTACGCCAGGCAGACCCACCTACCCGCCCAAGCTCTTCAGATGATACCCATAACTTGGCCATTCGCAGTATGGGGGCTCGACATGGTTGGCCCCCTGAAGAAAACCAAAGGTGGCCACACCCACCTCCTCGTGGCTGTAGACAAGTTCTCGAAATGGATCGAGGCTCGACCCATCGCCAACATTCAATCTCGACAAGCCGTGCTATTCTTCACCGACATCATCCACCGCTTCGGGATCCCCAACGTCATCATCACCGACAACGGCACCCAGTTCACCGGCCAAAAGTTCCTGGACTTCTGTGACCACCACCACATTAGGGTGAATTAGTCAATAGTCGCCCACCCTCGAACTAACGGCCAGGTCGAGCGTGCCAATGGTATGGTTTTGCAGGGCCTCAAGCCAAGGATCTTCGATCGGTTAAACAAACACGGCAAGAGATGGGTCGATGAGCTGCCCTCTGTCCTATGGAGTCTCCGAACGACACCAAGCCGAGCCACGGGGTTCTCCCCGTTCTTCTTGGTCTATGGGTCCGAGGCCGTCCTCCCCACTGACCTCGAGTACGGGTCCCCTCGACTAAAAGCCTACAACGAGCAGGCCAACACAGCAGCCCAAGAGGACTCCCTCGACCAGCTCGAGGAAGCCCGAGACGTGGCCCTCTTCAAGTCGGCAAAGTATCAGCAAACGTTGCGGCGCTACCACGACAAAAACGTACGCAAAAGGGACCTCGACGTCGGCGACCTCATATTGCGCCGCTGACAAAGCAACAAGGGGCGTCACAAGCTGACACCACCTTGGGAAGGACCCTTCATCGTGGCGGAGGTGCTGAAGCCAGGCACTTACAAGTTGAAGAATGACAAGGGCGAGATCCTCACCAACGCATGGAACATCGAACAGCTACGTCGCTTCTACCCTTAAGGCCTCGAGGCCTCGTACATTTCCGCATTATGTACACTTATCGCATTATGAATGAACAAAATGTTCTTGAAATACATTTCACATTCGTTCATAACTCTAAGGTAGCCTCGACTCTGCCTCGGCAAAGTCAAGCCTCCCTCGGGGGCTGACAGGGGGGGACCCCCCTCCTAAGTCCTCTAAAAACTCGAACGTTTTTTCGAAACTCAGCACCTCTCTTTCCACCTTCGCCCCGAGCACGCTTCGCGGCTAAGTAGAAAACACCTCGAACTCCCTAAGGGTCGAGGGCCGTCGAGCCGGGGACTCTCCTACGCCTCAGGGCTATGGTACCCCCACTCGCTCCCCCCTCCAGGGATACGAGTGTGCGTCGGATACTTAGTCCACAAGCAACGACTCCGGCGAAGAGAAATAGAGACAGCTCAAGAAATAAAAACACTCAGATGCATCTCGAATAAAATGCATTAAACATAAGAAGCCCTCGGGCACTCGACATCATATTGTCACAAAAGCTAATCTATTACATGGACCTTCTTGTCCAGATTTGGCTCACAGGCCTCGTCTACTCGTCGCCATCTCCATTCGCCGAAGGGAGCACTTCAGGCTCGAAGAGCTTCACCAGCTCGCCTCCGGGCACCTCCGCGTCCTCGATCAGCTCATGGCATCTCACCACGTTTTCTTCTTCAGTCAGCCTCGGGTCGGTGATGAAGCCGCTGGCGACGACGCTGAGGTCGTAGATGTAGCTTGAGCGGACGACCGCGAGCGCCCGCTTCACGCCCACGTGCAGAGCAGCACGGACTTGCTCCGTCACCTCTTGGGTCATGGAGTAGAAGTGGCGCAGGTGGGAGTCTCCTCGCGCGTCGCCTTCGACTGCCGGCTCCGGCTCCACACCCATGTCGTCGCAGAAGGAGGAGATGGCGCCCTCGAGCCTCTCATTCAGGCTCGTCTCCGCCCCGAGGAGGCTCTGAAGGCTGGTCAGATCCCCGTGGGCTCGGGCCTTGTCCCCTGTGAGTTCTGCCAGAACGGGCACATGGCCCAGTCAAAACCAAAAAGCAGGGGAAGGGTCAAGACCAGGCAAGCTTAGTAACACTTCCAAAAACTCACCTTTGGCGTGCGCCTCCAGGGTGACGTAGCCGTGCTCGGTCCTCTCAAGTTGATGGCGGACGTCAACGAGCTCCGCAGCTTGGTCGTCGATTTTAGCCTAGAGGTCCTCGATGACCTTGCCAGCACCATCGAGGGCCCTCTTCTGGCTAGCCGCCACCTCCCCCAGAGTGGCGATCTGGGCTCAGGCCTTCTCCTCCGTGACACCCAGCGCGTCGTGTTCACGGGAGACGACGTCAACATCCCCCTGGAGCTCCTGGATACTCTCCGCCGCCAGAGTCAGCTCCTCCCTCAGCTGGGCGGCCTCCTCCTCCACCTTGCGCCGGGCCTCCTGGGCAGCATCCCGCTGCTGCCCGACCTCAATAACCGCCTTGAGGGCGGCCTCAACCCTCGACTGCGCTGTCTCCTGGGCGGCCCGGGCTCCCTCCTGTGCAGCTGCCACCTCGGCCTTCGCCTGGGCGACCTCGGTCTCGGCCCTCGACCACACCCGGGAGGCCTCCTCCTGGGCGGCCCTGGCCTCCTCTTGCGCGGCTGCCGCCTCGGCTTTCGCCTGGGCGGCCTCGGCTTCCGCCTTCTCCAGCGAAGCACGAAGGGTAGGAAGCTACTCCTGTGCCCAGAGGATGAACTGGGACTTGTCGTACGACCTCGCCCTTAGTGCCTACCAGGGACAAAAAGGAAGGTCATCAGAAAAGAGCAGCCAGGTAACCCAGGCAAGATCAAAGGAAGAACGAGGCTTACCTCCATCCCCCGGTGCAGATCTGCGGAAGCAACCTCCGCCGATAGGCGCACCACGTGCTCAAGCCACGCCCGGAACTCCTCCAGGTGCTCCCACTCCCCGAGCTCGGCTTGATCGTCGAGCTTGAAGAAGGTGCGCCCTGGGTCTTGGGGGTCGGCCAGCTCGAGGGCCTCCTGCCCCCAGAACCCGCTGCGGCGGTCGATCCTCTTCTAGACTTCCCGCATGATGCCCTGACGCATCTCGGGGCCACCCCCGTGGAGCACCACCCGCTCCGCCAGAGTAGGGAAGGGAGCCGCCCCCACGAGCTGGGCTCTCCCGGCCTCGGGGTCACCTTGCGGGGCCGCCGCTATCCCCTCCGAGCCATCGCCCCTAGGCGGGAGAAGTCCCCGCCAGGAGAACAACCCTACGTGGTGAAGAAAGCAAACGATCAACACCCAGTGTCGTAGGCTCACCGTGGGTCGACTAAGTTAGAGGACGTATTACCTCGAGACGACGATTGTCCGACCTCTAGACAAGGCCGAGCCGACGCCTCGGACATTATCGCGTCCGCCGCGCCGCTTCCCTATAACTCTGATTCCGACGAAGGGGCCGTTGCTGCGGCCATCTCCGCTGGGTCCACCAGCTCTGCCACCATCTCGGCCACCTCTTCAGCAGTGGCCGTCACCGACACCCCCGCCATCTCTGCCGCGGGCGTCGCCTCGGGCTGCTCGGCCCGTCCCCCCTCCCCAGGCTCTGGAACCGGCGCCGAAGTCCCCTCGACGAAGGCCTCCGCCGGCGATGGTTCCTCCGATGCGGCGGCAGCCGCGCCCCCGCGCTCGAGTCGCAGACGCGCCTCCCGTGACGCGAGGCTCTCGGGCCACCGCCTCGGCGCTGGGCGCTCCGGCGTCTCTCCCTCGCCGGCGATGGTCAAGTCGACCACCTCCACTTCTACGGCGGCTTGGGGCTCGACCCCCTCTGTCACGGCCGTCGTCGACGCCGGCTCTGCGCCTTCCGAGGCTATGGGCGCGCCTCCTTCCGACGGGTGGGTGGGCACGGCCTCGACCGCCACTCCAGCGGACCCCGCCGACGCGGCGGGCCGACCCGTCTCTTCCCCCGCTCGAGCTAGCTCCGCGGCGACCTGCGCCTGCCCTCGCCCCATCGCCTCCTGCGCCTTGGCCGCCCACGCCGCCTCTGGGGTGAGGGTCGAAGGGGACGGGGCAGCGGGACTGGCCCCGACGGTCGTCTCAACCACGGCCTCCGCCCTCAGCCTCTTGTCCGGGGGGAGGGACGCGCCCTCCGCCGAGCGCTTCGACCTGAAAAAGAAGCCCATATGTGAGGGTAAGCACGAGTCATAACCAACAAAAAACACTCGGGATCAGCAGGAAAGGAACTTACCCCAGCGGAGTCATGGGGTTCCGGCCGATGGACCTCGAACCGCTCGGGGGCTTCTGCGAGGCACGCCGGGAGCCACTTCTCCCGCCAGCGCTGGCCGCGGCAGGGGTCGAGACCGCCCCGGCGCCGTCTCCTGGGCAGGGGCGAGGACACTCCCGTCGTCCCCCTCCTGACCTCCTCCTGCACCGACGGTCCCGGCACCCGTACGTTCGACCGGGTGGGCGCCGGAGGCGTGCTCGACCGACCCCTCGACGGGGATCGCGACGAACGCCCGCGCGTCTGCCGCGGCACTTCATTTTTAGGAGCCACGGGGCGCTCACCCCGCGGCTCGATCTCGCCAGTGGGGGCCGACCTCGACGTCGACCCCTCTCCTCCTCCGGTTCCAGCGGCCGCCCTCTTCCGCTCGGGCACCGCTTGTCCCTCCTCGAGCCCTCCTTATGGCTCGGCCTCCCCATCGCTGCTCTCCTCCTCCTCCTCATCCTACTCCGAGGGTGACTCTTCCTCAGAAAGGTTGGCCCACCTCTGCTGGGCCCGGCGTTGTTCACGCTCCTGTTTCTCTCGGGCCCTTTTGCCCTTGTCCTTCTTAGCCTTGTCCTTGTCCTTCTTCGCCTTGTCCTTGTCCTTCTTCTCCTGCTCGGCCTGAAGGCGCCTCGACTGGGAGTCACCCCGCTCCTCCTTCACCGGTGGCAGCGACTTTCGGAAGATGACGTCCCCCTGGGGAACACGAGGCAGTTAGGACGCAAGCAAAGAAAGCGAACAAGACGGGCAAAAAGGACATTAACAGAGAAAAGGTGTTGTACCGGCTGGACATGCCCCTGGTCGGGCATCATGGGGACGCTGGCGATGCCCCCAACTCGAACGCGCCGGCGAATGAGGCGCGTACTCGGCAAACCACCCTCTCGGGGGTAATTCGTCCTCCATGAGGCGACACCCCGTGAGATCGACCCCTGGGTGCATCTCGTCGAGGCGTAGTGGGCGAGCCATCAGCGGCACGACCCGCCGCTGGTGGAAAGCCGACGCAGCGATCGCCGCCGTGAGTCCCGCCTTTTTTAGACGGGCGATCGCGCCGAGCAGGTGGCTGAGGCGCGACTGCTTCTTCTTCTCGACGTCGTACCTCCAGTGGTCGGGCCTCGAGTCGATCGTCCTCCCGGTATAGGTGGGGAGCAAGCCGTCGTCGTTCCTCAGGTAGAACCACCCGGAGTGCCAACCGGAGTGGCTCGACGTGAGCTTCGCCGGGATCCAGCTGTCCGCCCTCTTGAGGGCGATGCTGCAGCAGCCCGTCCTGACCACCCTGCGGTTGCCGAGCCCGGCCGACGCGTGGAATAGGCTCGCCTCGAACAGGTGGAGCCACAGGTCCCAGTGCGGCTCTATCCCGAGGTATCCTTCGCACACGGCGGTGAAAACCGCCGCGTGGCAAATACCATTGGGGGAGAGGTGCTGGAGCTCCACGCCGTAGTGGTGGAGGATCCCACGCAGGAGACGGTTGGGGGGAGCGCCCAGCCCCGCCCGGTGGAAGGCTTCAAAGCTAACCACGTAGCCCTCCAGCGGGTTGGGCTCAGCATCCTCCCGTGGTGGCACTACCCACTCCGGCCGGTCGACGGAGGTGATGGGCCGGAGGAGACCGCTCTCCACCAGATCCCCCAGACGCGCCACAGTCGCCGAAGATGGGAGCTAGGCATCGGGGCCGCGCAGGCTGTAGCTAGCCATGGGGGCAGGGAGGCTGGTGCGCTCGGATGTGGAGGTGGAAGGTATGTTCCCAATCTCTGCTCTCCCTACTCTTGCGCGCGCAGAGGTCCGGCTCGGAAGGAGGCAGGGAAGGCAATGGCGAGAAGGAGGCAGGGAAGGCAATGGCGAGAAGGAGGCAACCGACTCCTCACCTCCGGTATTTATAACCGGAAGCCCAACCGGCGGATCCAACAGACAGGCAAGTGAATCTCCGCATTTAATGCGCCCACCTACCGCCTCCTTGTATTCCTCCAAGATAAGGCGCGCCCGTCGCGTCATCGGGTTCCGCACTGCACTCCGCCCTGCGCCCTGCGCCTGCTACTATTGCGGCCGAACGGACATCTCCTAAAAAGGCGCGCCTACGGCGGACAACGCGCGACGGTAAGCGTTATCTTCGGAGGTAAGCAACCGACGACGGCCCGTCCATCAAAATCTCGAGGGGACGAAGGCTGGCCCTCGAACGGGGTTCGACAGCCACCCTCAAGTACCTGAGGACAGAAATGACCTCGGGTTATGGACTCCGGTCCACTCCCAAGTCTCGAGGGGGTGAAGGCTGGCCCCATGCATAGGGTTCGACAGCCGCCCTCGAGTACTCAAGCCCAACGGGTGGATCCAACAAAAACGCAGGTATGTCCTCGCATTTAATATACCTACCTACCTACCCCCTTTATATTCCACAAGATAGGACGTCACCTTCGAAGGAGAGCGGCGGACATCGACCCGTCCGTCAAATCTTGAGGGAGCGAAGGCTGACCCTTACATAGGGTTCGACAGCCGCCCTCGAGTACCTGAGGTCAGGAAGGACCTAGGGTTACGGACTCCAGTCCACCCCTAAATCTCGAGGGGGCGAAGGCTGGCCCCGCGAACAGGGTTCACAGCCGCCCTCGAGTACTTGAGTCAGGGATGACCCAGGGGGGCTAGGCGCGAGCCCCTAGCTCGAGAACGAACTCTCGAGGCCCCCCGGGACATATCCGAGGCATAACCACGGAATACCCAAGGATCCCTACGCCGGGAGCAATCGAGCCACCAGCTCCCATCGAACGGAGTTGGCACCTAGGTAAGCCACATGGTCTTGCTTAATGAGAACGCCTCAGGGCTTCTATCGACCCCTATTGAATGGGGCACGAGTTCTCACTTGGATTCTTACCCGTATCGGGCAGATTTCTGCCCGACACCAGCTCACAGAGGACTTCGAGGCTCGTCCTAACAAGGATAGCATGATGCTCTTCGTCTCGCAATCCGAACGCAAGGATCCGTGGGAAGGATGCTAGGAGGTAGTGAAAGCCCAGCCACGCAGGGCTCGAGGGCCCGACTACACACGACACCCCTTGACGAAAGAGGGTCGAAAACACTCGTAACCTGGCAGATAGGGTTGACCTCTCGGTAGGGGCACTGCGACTCCAGTGTAACGCTCGAGGGAGCGAAGGCTGGCCCTCGGAAGGGTTCAACAGCCGCCCTCCAGCACCTCCTTTTCAGGGAAAGGAACGCTCATGACCTGGCGAACAGAATCGACCGCTCGGTAGGGCGCCACGTCTCCAGGTAACCCTAAATCCCCCATAAAACACACATCAAAGCCCCCAGAGGAGTTCTTAATCTTTCCTCTGAGGCCTCGGGGGCTACCCCCGCGGGGTGCGCTCGCGCGCACCCCACGGAGAATCGAACCTCTTACTAACTCTGCAGGTCAATGGCAAAAGCCCCTATGCGGATCCTTCTTATCCGCACAGAGGCTCGGGGTTACTGTCGGGTACAAAGGTAAGGGGTACCCTAAACCCTTCGATAAATTGACGCTCAACATAGCAACCATTTTTAAGACAGGAGCCGATCAGCCGCTCAAGTCCACAAAGAAGGGCCCATCACACGAAGGCCCCCCCGCACCGGCAACACCAGCCAGTCGTGGGCCGACCCACCTCTGGAGAAACAAACGGACAAGGGGTCGAATGAACGACCCCTTCGCCTCCGCCTCGACCCCGACTGACGGGCAAGGGGTCGAACGAACAACCCCTCCGCCTCCGCCTCGACCCCGACTGACAGACAAGGGGTCGAACGAACGACCCCTCCGCCTCCGCCTCGACCCCGACTGACGGGTAGGGGGTCGAACGAATGACCCCTCCGCTTCCGCCTCGACCCGACTGACGGACAAGGGGTCGAACGAACGACCCCTCCGCTTCAACCCCCCGAATGACGGACGGGGGGTCGAACGAACGACCCCCGGGCAGGAAGCTCGACCAGCTCACCTGCTCCCGGTACGGATAAAAGGGGATCCGATGCACTTACCTGCTCAATCTTGTGATCAATCTGTTTAGCTAAACCTTGCTATGCTTAGAGTAAAGTACGGTTTGCTTTATGTTTGTTTACCCTGCTTAGTTTTATCTGTTAAAGAATTAAAGTATTTCTTTTCCTAATTAGCTTAAATGAGTTTTTAATCCTCAACTCTTGAACTAATGGTTTTCAGAATTTACGATCTACATGAAAAAGGTAGAGAATAATATTCTGAACAACTTTGGTTTAAGCGTCAAAACTTAGTTTGGAGTTTTTGAAACTATTTTGAAGCAAGTTCAATTTGATTCAAATAAAAGAAAATGGAAAAAGGGAATCAGCTCTGGAACAGGTCGAGTACCGCTTTCGGCCCGCTCGGCCTCGACCACCGCTTGAGAAGGGACGGACCGAGGGTCGAATTAATGACCCCGAGCCGGAGGCTCGATCAGCCGATCGACCCCCCCCTCGACTTCGACCCCTCGAAATGACGGACATAGGGTCGATCGAACGACCCCCCGCGTAGGAGGCTCGATCAGCCGATCGACCCCCCCTCCCGCGCGCTCGCCCGCGCGTCGCACAGCACACGTGCCACGCATGTGCCTGAAAGCACGCGCCGCGCACGCCCGCGCGCACTCGCCCGACCGCGGCTGAACCGTACATCGGTGTCGTCTACCACGTGGCCGACGATGCCTGACCACGGATGTTGAACACGCCATCGCCGTCGCTGTGGCCCTGCACCGACATCGCTGTCGCTGACCAGCCCCTCGCTCTGTCTCAGTCGTGTCCGCACTCGCGCCCGCGCTAACGGCGCTAGGACCGAGCCTGCACCGTTTTCCCGCCGCTGACACCCCTGCTTCGCCGCCGTAGACCTGCCAGCCACACTGCCGCACGCCGCGCCGTCGTTTCGCAGTAACGCCGCCGCAGTGCCGCGTCCGATCAGCTCTACGCCTCGTCCCTGTCTCAATCGAGCGCGAATCCCCGCTAACGGCGCGTCGACCAAGTCTTGCTCTGCTTCCGCACGCCGCGAACACGCCAGCGCCGCTGCCACCGCCGCGCCATCGCGTCACGGTCCCCACTGGCCGCGCCGGTCGGCCATGACCGTGCAAAGTGGAGTGCCTATACCTCCTCTACTTCCCACACTCGTTTGCACTCATCCTCACTCGCTCACTCGCTCGCGTTGCCTCTGTTCTCGCCCCGCCAAGCGCCAACAGCACCGCAGCGCCCCCTTCTCAAATCCACCACCATCCGAGTTCCTCTGCTCGATCCATCTCGCACTAGCTTTCGCCTTCGCCCGGCACACACGCTGCTCGCCTCTGTTTAACCAGTCGAGCACTCCAGTCGCCGGAACACCTCCGCCATTCCTTGGCCCCGAGTCGCCACCGCACCGACCAACCAGTGTTCACCCTTCACCATCTCGTCCCCGACGCCTCCATCTTCGTGGAACCTTCACCGGAGCTAGCAGAGGTGAGAACACCTTCTCCCTAGCTCTAGTTCGCCCTAAATCGACACAGCGCCGTTGGTCGTGCGCCATTGCCGCCGCCGCGGAGCTTGCACGTGGTCCAGTTTCCACAGAGCCCCTCTGGCTCAACCGACCCTCGAACCACACTCACCACATCACCACGATGGTCACGCAATCCTGCGCCGAGCCTCGCATCGCCGGTGATCACCTCACCGCGTCGCACCGCCACCGCACACCGCCGACCACTTTCACGGTCGCAACGGTTCAACCAACACCACCAGTGGATGCGCGTCATCATCCCGAGCCTAGCACACCCAACCCTACCGCCGGAGACCTCACCGCCGGCGAGAACACGCCGGTCAGCGCCGTCCTCTGCTCCCTGCTCGACGACAGATGGACCTCGAGTTGACCGAGGACCCCGCCTGTCAGTCGCCCCGCACGCCTCTGCGTGTATTGGGCCAGACCCAGTACTGTCGGCTGGTTTCCAAAATGAAATTATTTTTTCCTATTTTCAGTAATGTGTTAATGCTTGTTTAATTTATATCTAGTGTTTGGTAAATCCTAAAATGGTGAAATCAATTTTGTTAGACTCTTTATGTTATGATATTTCTGTTAAAAATATAAAAATGATTTTTGGAGAATGTATTCAGTACTAATGTTTAATTAGTTGTTTTCTGTATTTATCAAAGTTAATTGTGTTCCTGCTTAAAATGGCTAAATAAATATGTAAGGTTTTTATGTTAGCTCTGTTATCCTGTGTAGAAGCTAGGAAAAATATAACATGTCATGTTTCTATGTAAGTTTTATTTATCATCTATTAAAATGTGTTTCTGCTGTTTTCTTAGATTAATTCCTGAGGTAAATATGTGCATGTATAAATCATGAAACTTTTTGTGGAGTCTCTTTATGTCATGTTCTGTCTAAGAAAAATATCGTATGTGGTGTGTTGTATGGCAGAAAAGATACTTGTAGTTCAAGTTTCCTTTTCTAGGGTTTTCTTTGGAAAATCATATAGAGTAGTTTATGTTTGTGTTGATCATGGAACCTTCTTGATAAATATGTTTTTAAGCATAGATTCTGCTAAAAATAAGTTATAGCATGTTTTACCCTCGGTAATTTTGGTAGATTTTTCTGAGTAGTTTATAATAGGGTTGCTGTGTAAAGTGGTTTTGTGGTAATTCTTTTGGTTAAATGCTTAGAGTCACTTTTAGTGTGCTAAATCTTGTTCAAGCATCATCCTTGCACCATCAAGTTATTTATTTATTTATGCATTGCAATCATTTAGGATCAGTGGAGGAACATCAGGAGCCAACCCCAGAGACAGAAGTCCAGGAGGTGCAGGAGCTAAACGAGGAGTACCACGAGTTCGACACTAACCTCCCCGAGTGCCCTGACCACCAGCCCTCCACCTTCACTCAAGGCAAGCCCCGGAGCATCCTTAAGCCTCCCAATATTTACAATTAATCTACTTGAGTATTTTATACTATGATGCATTAGGTGACAGGAGTTGTTTGAATCCCAACTTGATGCATTACCTTCCTTGATTATTGTTTTACCTACCTTGTTACCCTATTAATAAAAGTAAAAGCAATCGCTTAGCCTGCTTAGAATAAATGGTTACATTTATATTTATGTACGTATTATCCCTTGGGGGAAATACTATCACGGTTGGCTATATTTGCTATCGTGGAAAGAACCAATGGTAGTAAATAAATGCGGTCAACTGGAAGGAAGAGGCACCAAGTGGGTTAGACTTGGGGGCAGTCCGTCCATTGGATCGTATAGGTTTGTATATGATGGTGGCCCTCTTACATCTTTGAATGCGCCCTTTCACATAGGGGCCGTCGGGAGTGTCGACCCCGAAGCCGAGTAAACACTGTCCGGGCCGGCGCTCAATCTGCTGTGAGCACCCTCTAGTTTGTAGATACGATCTGCCCCATGGTGGCCAACTGATTTCTACAATTGGGTGGACCAATGCGAGCCCGCGGCGATACCACCTGGACTTTGTTGAGCGGTAACCCAATGCATGGACCCGACGGGGAAAGTGTGGGCGTGTGTTAAAGGTAATCTTGCCAGCTGGTTGTATATTGATTCGAATTGCCGCCCCCCACTGGATATGGGGGATTATGCTGAGCTTCACCACGGTACAACTCCATGTGACATCGTAATGGTTCTACTAAAATATTGAAGAAGGAATTGGATATATGTTATTATATTGTTTGAGTAGTTCAAGTGAGTGCTCTAGTACAGGTGCAAACCTAGAGATAATTATAGGATGGAAAATGGTTGTTCTCTAATCTTTAGTTTCTTTGTTCACTTTTCCGCAAAAGCAAGTTTACCCAGATCCACCTAAATAGCCTTGCATACCCTTGGAGTCTTTATTTTCAGTTAGACGGGTAAGTCTAGCTGAGTACATTCCCGTACTCAGGGTTTATCCCGTTTGTTGCAGATGGTCAAGTATACTTTGGCTATTGTAAGCACTGTCTCTATCCTTTCGAAGGAGAAGAGGAGTAGGCCTTGGGCAAGGTCTTCTACGAGCTCATCTTTTGTTGTTGTTGGACATTACCTCGTGGGCACCCCTATCTTTTAATGATTTAAGTGTGGAGTAAAACTTGGGTTTAGTTTCAAACAATGTTTTATTCGGCCACAGGTGTTGTGGCGTAAGTACTGCTTTTATTTTGGAACAAAGTGTTGTAATAACTTATTTTGTACCTCAAGTATGTTCGGTTTATTTGTGGCTCGTTCGAATGTGCATACCTGAGTTTGCGCGATCCTCGATTGTTAGAAATCCTTCGAGATTTCCGGACTACCGGGATTATATGGGCTCAAGTGTTTTAAGTGGCAGTTAAATCAGCTACTTCGGTACTTGATCTCTTATAATTTGGACGGTTCCGTCACATCCATTGTGACTGTTTTAATCGCTCTGCACTTTTAATTATGTTGTAACGTACTTTGGTATCTTCTTTATCATCACGTACTATTCTATTTAGACAAATGCTCTTTTTTAACGAAATAGTGCATTACAAATTTCAACTCACACAGTACAATGAACTGGCATGTGAGAATATGTACTAAACAGGAGTACATATTTCTTTTGCTAAACCTAACACGCCTTAGGTAAACTAAATCGTACAAATGAGAAAACATTGAAATGGCATGTGAGAACAAGTAACAAACAGGGTTACAAATGTTCTAAACTAATCCTAGCATGCCTTAGGTAAATGAAATAGCAATGACATAGTCCAACATAGCAGAGTTCTAGTAGTGTTCTCACATAGCGAACTGTGTTGCACCTTCTCCACAATATCCACCAAGTGTTTGTGGAGGTGCTGGCGGTGGTGGTGGCGGTGACGGTGGTCCCTTCTTCCTGTGACAAAGGCATGTACAAACTGGATCGGTGCACAATGTCTCATGTGAACTCGGATTGTTGTTGCCGTTGTCTTCGTCTTCATCTTCGGCTTCGGCTTCGTAGTGACCAAGGTCCCTTTCCAGATCTTGGATGCGATCCTGTAGGTAGTACATGTATTGTTGATGGGGAAAAATAGATACTAGAGGATCGACCCACCTAACGAACCCACAAAACTCTTCCGACGCCGAAGACTGTAACAAAAGTGTCATGTGAGTTATGTGCATTTTGTGAAAAAAACTAGTATAGGATAGCAATAGCATTTACCAAAGCTCGTGGGCACTTGAAGAAACGACGACCTCCGTCAATACCATCTAGAAACATCTGCACTAAATAATCCTCACCATGCATGCATCTTGGCCATTCTTCTTTACGGTCATCGTAGCCTCTGAGCTTGTTATCTCTACGAAAATCATTCTTGCTCTCCTCTGGAAAAAGATAATCTGCTTCCATAAAATAATCAGGACCAAGTGTCTCCGACCACACAAGCGGTCCTCCCTTCCCCTTTTTCCTTCCACTGCCCGAACCCTTCCCTCTTGATGAACCTACTCCAGACATTTCTACTCTTCTCTAGCTAAAAACCTTCCCTCTAACTGAAGCCTTCACAGAAGAGCTTACTCTTTTTAGTTGTACTCAGCAACGCATACACGAACGGGTATATATAGGCGGAAAGAGGTCTAGTAACTTTTGCATTGTTACACAATTGCTCTCAGAATTCTACATTTCACTCTAAAGCCTACAAGTGCTCTGAAAAGCCTACCAAATACTGAAAAACCTATAACTGCTGTGAAAAGGCTACCAGAAAACTGAAAAGACTACGAAACCTGAAAAGCCTACGCTCTGAAAAGTCTACGACACAGTGAAAAGCCTACGAGAAACTAAAAAGACTACGATCAACTGAAAAGCCTACGCTCTAAAAAGTGTATGAGACACTGAAAAGCCTACGAGAAACTGAAAAGTCTAGCCCATCACTGAAAAGCCTACACAATTTCTTAAAAGTCTACTTATTTTCTGAAAATGCACCGCAGACAATTTTAGGATTCAAAATAAAACAAAACTGGTTCTGCGAAGCACTTTGAATCTGCTCCCAGGCTGGCAAATCTGTTTCTGGGCTCCCTGGCTTGCCGCGCCATGGCCCCTGGCGCGGCATGGCGCGGCAGGCCTGGAAGCCCAGAAACAGAACCAGTTTTGGGCAGTTTGTTAGTTGTTTTGCTACGCCTGGGGAACCAGTTTTGGGCCGTTTGTTAGCTGTTTTGCCACGCCTGGAAGCAGATTTAAAGTCCCACGTGACTAGTTCACTATGGTCAACATTTTGGGCACCGAATACACTGAATAAGTCCATGAAGCTAACTCATTGATTTGAAGAACGATACATAAATATTCACAAGTCCTTGTTTCAACTAAGAACAACATAACGACAGAAGTGCATAAGTTATGAATTACACACTGCATGAGTCTAACATAACGACAATAATGCTACATTCCTTAAGTCCTCTACGGTCCTGGAGTGTACGGATCCCTCCGCCGCCTCCGTCTCCCAGGGTTCGTGTCGAGTACGTTGCCACTGTATCCAACGTTGGAGCGGTCTCGCCTGTAATTGCGCTGCTGCTAATGGCTTGGTTCCTGCAATTTAAAACACACTTAGTGAATTAGTATATATTTTCTTTACAACACGACTATGTATGGACTTATTTGTAAAGTTGAATTACATGTGAGTCCATTTGGGTACCTAGCGGGGCATCACCTAGCTGGGACAGTGGAATCTTCTCCTGTTGTGGCCAAGGATCCCATCCGTGCTCGTAGACGCGGTACCCCGATGCATCGTCGAGTGGGGTGTGTGAGGACCCCCCGGGGGTATCCTGGGACCACTGCTGCTGGTGTGGGTACCCCACGTGGGTCTCCTGGGCCCACTACTGCTGGTGTGAGGACCCCGCGGGGGTGTCCTGGTAGAACTGGTGCTACGTATCACTCTGGTAGCACTGCTGCTGCTGTGGACGACCCTGCGGTGCCGTCATGGTACCACTCGTGCTGCTGACTGTGGGATCCTCCTTGCCAATCGTCGTCTTCCTCGTCATCAGTAGCTGCAAGGCCCTTGCCCGTACTGTAATGGACGGGTGTGTGCACCTCGGACGTGGCACCAGTCACTGGCTGTGAAGAGGTAGCTGGTGTCCTATGTGACGGAGCCGGGTGCTCTGGTGCCTCCCATGGGGTGTCCATATAGCTCATCTCCTGAGCTAGCTTCTTGCAACTCTTCTTGACCTTCTGAAAATGGATAAAATGCTTAGAGTTAGATCAAGTTATAGAGTGATACCCATTATTTATAGTTCGAACAAAGAAAACGTGAACCTCCACAAATGCTTCGAGCATGCCTGGGCCTCGCCCTCTCGCCTCGTGTAGAGTATATGCTGCTTTATTGGACATCCGGGCCAGCTGCTTCGCCTGCACAAGAAAGTGTAAAGTGTCACTAGTATCGTAACTTTAATTTGGAACTTTATGAATGCATATGAGACATATTCGATTCACTATCTTACTATGTGTCGCTATAGAGGGGCCCTCTGCACCTGTGTCTCCTCCCTGGTGTGCTGGTCGTACACATCCTCGAACATGGTGTCGTCGTCCTCTTCACTACTAGTGTCATCCGCGTACGGTGGCCTGATGTGTGTACGCGTGGACCTATGAAGCCACTCCAAATACTCGTCGAAAGTGTGTTGGTCATGTGCTTCACCATCATCAAAGGGAACAAGTGTCCTGTTCGTCCACAGCTGAATGTAGGCATCGTGCTTGACCCGCCAGTCCTTGGTACTGTACCTCTTCTAGGGTTGTACCTGCAAATATTTGTTTGATGTAAGTACAAATTAT
Organism: Microstegium vimineum; assembly: GCA_022036555.1. Taxonomy (NCBI): domain Eukaryota; kingdom Viridiplantae; phylum Streptophyta; class Magnoliopsida; order Poales; family Poaceae; genus Microstegium; species Microstegium vimineum. The sequence goes on from CM039126.1 coordinate 44,155,759, forward strand.
CGCATAGTAGGGACGATTGTAAATGATAGTAATCGAATGTACCCATGCAGCTGTTGATTAGTAGAGTACAGCGGAGGCGGTAAACCGGTCCTCTTTCCAAATTGCCTCTGAGCTCTTATAGGTAGATGCATCTCGACAATGTGGAAGAATATCAGAGGGCAAAATGTGCGGTACTCTTCCTGCTCATCTAGACAACCCTCACTAAGATACTGAGCTAACTCATTTCCTTCCCAAGGTCTTCAATGCACCTGAAATATAAGTCTATTTAGCAAGTGGTTGTGTAAACCTAAATCAAAAAATGCAACTTGCATTTCGAAAAATAAATGCAAGTGGTTGTGTATTTAGGTAACTCATACAAACCTGGTGTTGTGTTAGGACATCTAGCAAGTCTGTGTAGTCCCGACCCAATTTCCATGTAACTACCTCTGTGTTCTTCCTCCAAATGTATAGACCAGTAGGCCTAGTGTCTTGTCCCGGCCAGTCCTGCATTGAACAGTTTTAAAAATAAATTAGTTCTTTATTCTGTCAACGGAATGGAAACTTGTAACTAAAAGCTTTACTTACAGGAAGTCCGTGAATCACTGGTCTACCAACGGGCAACCTCTCCCAACACCAGATCTGCAGGAGGTAAAAACAACCGCCAAGGTTTGAATTTTTGGCGGTACGCTGACAGGCTTCACAAAGTTGGTGATACGTCCATGCAAGCACCGCGCTGCCCGGCTGTACAGGGCAATGTTCTCCCACGCGTGTGACAGTATGTCTAGGAATATCCAAGAGATGGTGTTTCCCGACGCGTCTGGGAACAAGAAAGCCCCAACAAAGTGCCAAAGCCACACTCTGGCATACCTCTCCACAACCTCCTCAGCGGCTCCTGCTGGCAGGTGTTCGAAGTGGTCTGCGATCCACTTTGAAGAAACACCTGAAGTCTTCCTGAAATTGATCAACACTTGAGGTCAGAATTATATAAGAAATGCAATATACATACAGGTGGTTGAATTGATTGGTTTAATTATTTACTTGTTTTTCCTAGACATCTCATCATCGGGTGGCGCAATGCCACAGAACTGTGCCACCTTGTCTCTCCAAGTGTCGCTGTCTATGATGCCAGATACTGGAAGACCAGCTATCTGCAAAGCAAAGATAATCTTGACGTCCTCTAGCATAAGCGTCATCTCGCCGCTAGGTAGGTGGAAGCTATGTGTCTCTGTCCGCCACCTGTAAAAAGGTATATTAGCTATAAATATATGAGTCACAAAACTTGAGTAGTCAAAGCAAAAATACTTATACCTGTCTGCAAGTGCAGTAAGTAGTGCGGCGTCTAGTGGCGGAAGACCGAGGTTCACAACACGTACTAGGTCGAGGAAGCCAGCTCGCCGAATGTACGGAGCGTAACGCTCGTCCCACCGCTGCGAACGGACGTGTGTGCGCGGCCTGAGGGGAGCCACCTTGACGACTGCGAGGTGATCGTCCGTCAAGTGGGCCGCGCGGTGCGCGCGGTCGTACTCCACCTCAAGAAAGGGGTACTGCGGGTGCTGCGTGGGAGGAGCCATCTTGTCACAAATCAATAACAAGATGGTTAGAACATAAATAATCTGGTATTAAATAAGAAGTAAATATAAACTAAAAATTTAAGACATGCAAACATATCAAAGTTTGTCGTAATGTGACAGAACCTCTTAAGATAGGGCCCGCTTGCCAGGATTAATAGTCCATCCGACTTAATCCCAAACAAATGATTCAAACCTTAATTAGTCCATCAGGTGTCGCCACTTTACAGCGGGTCATTCACCTATTTCCGAACAGGATCTCCTCATTACAAACATTGCAGAAGTAATACGATAAGTTAATTTACATCAAAGTAGCGGACATTTAAAGTCATATTACAAACCATAAGTTTTGAAACATAACTTAGTGTTATACCATATTATTACATCAAGCGGTGATAGAGTATAGACAAACAACCAAAGTACTCTTGCCCAAGAGTCAAGCAAAGACAGATTATTCTTTATCTTCATCCACAGTGACCACGGTCATGCAGCAAGAGGCCACACAGACCGAGTTGTGGCCCTCATCTACAATAGGGGTTAACAAACCCTGAGTACGGGAGTACTCAACAAGACTTATCCGACAAATAAAATATTTGGTGGACAAAACACTATGCAAGTCATAGGATTCAAGGTGTGGTTTGCCAAAAATCAAGTATTTTGCATAAATGAGCATTTGTAAAAGAATGAAAATTCATTTATTTCGTTCATCCGATTACTCAAGTACCGACCTAGATGTATGATCGATAACAAGGTAATAAACCATCCAAGAAAGGAACCAACAAGTATCCAGTTTAAGTTTCATTAACTACTTTTCCCTGGATCCTTCATCCAAGAACAGGGTTCCGCCACCCGAGAGCACAGTACGCCTCCAGCCAGTTCCTCAAACTTGGAGGGTACACACTACTCTTGCCATCTCTCCACTCCCAGTGCGGGTTAACCGTCTTTTAGACTGGATTAGCCAGAGTCCAACTTCCCCAAAGGTATATGATAAGTACTTCAAAGTCACAACCCTAGTCATGCGACAACGGCAAGGCCCTAACGACACAGGCGGAAAGAACCCGCTCACCAGTCACCACTGATGGCTCCCAAACACCGTGTCCGCCCGGTCCCGATTATTACTTCCAACAACATCCCTTTCTCAAAAGAATATAATCTTTTGCCGAAGCAATACGCTATGCGTAGGTGACCGGAAATCACCCACTATAAAAGTTCTAAGCAACTAAGCATTTTAGCAAAATTTTACACCTTTAAACAAGTGTCAAGGTATAGGGTAACATTAATTAAAGGGCAAGGCTATGCATCAAGTAGGAATTTAATAAAGTATCATAATGCAATAGAATAACCATAAATGTATCTAAAGCAATCGGTTTAAATACAAGGAAAGGTTTTGGATGCACCGGGGCTTGCCTTGGTTGGAGGGATAAACGATCTCGGGCTCAGATTCAATCACAGAGAAACCCCTACACTAGGGTGGTTATCCAACCCAACTGACGAGATATCTACACGATAGCCTTGGTTGGAGGGATAAACGATCTCGGGCTCAGATTCAATCACAGAGAAACCCCCTACACTAGGATGGTTATCCAACCCAACTGACGAGGTATCTACACGATATAATGCTATGCTTAGATGATGCTTGAATGATCCACATGATACTTTGCAACACACAAGCATGCACTTAAGAGATGATTAAAACAGATTAAACCTTGAGTACAACTTCCCTTCATGAAGGAAAGCAAAACCACATTATAAAGCAATTTAATTAACTTTAATTAACTTGATTATCTAAGTTAATAATTACATCTAAAAGAACTGAGCAAACAACATTACATCAAGCATGTCCAACTTGTGGTTGTCACTGGACTAATGACCATTAACATCAATCAACCCAAAATCACACAAAACCTACAGTAATTAGGGTTACTAATCATTTTATTACTAATTATACAAATAGCCATGTATAACAGTTTATCCAAAAATTTCCAAACTTTTTGAACAGCAAGGTAACAGTGTATAAAGGTTACACAAAAATTCCCATAAATTTTGGAACAATATACAGAGCATGAAAAATCATGGAAAAGCCATTTTTAATTACTTTGAGCATTTTTACAGGATTAAAAACATACTGAACATGCACATGTTATATTTTTCTTAAATACTACACATCACAGAGAGCATACCCAAATTTTTGCAGAATTGAAATATGCACAGAAATAAACATATGAAAATAACAAAAGTTGCTACTGTTCAAACAAGAAAAAGAAAAAAAACCTTAGATTTAACTCGCTGACGGCTGGGTCCTGCCCGTCAGCGACTCAGATGTAGAGCAGCGGCGCCGACGACCAAGAAACACGGCGACACGTCGTCGACAGCGAACCAACCGCTCAACCGACTCGTGCGCTGGACTCAGCACTTCACCCCGAACCTAACGAGGTGCGACACGACCATTTCTATCCCTCAGAAACGCCTCACCAGCGACGACGGCGGCGACCCGAGCTCGGGCGCACGTACACCGGCGAGTACGAGCTTGCGCCGGAGCAACCAAGCACTGCGATGGATTCAGAAAGCAACCACGAGCATAACGAACAACCGAAACGAGGCTAAAACCTACCGCAGAGACCTCACCGACGGCAATGGCGGCACCCCGCGTGCGGCCGCACATATGCCGACGTAAACAAGCCATAATCGGCTCAACCAAGCACTCTACTAGACTCAGCGGCCCCCAAACAACGCGAAGCGCACGCGAAACGAACTCACAACAGCTAGGCAAAGCTAGCGCAAGACTCGGATTGGAAAACGTTGGACAGACGCGTCCCACCGACGAGCGCACCGCCGCGACGACCATGAACGGCGGCGGAGCTCGCGGACAGAGCACTAAGGCACACAACAAGCTCAACTAAGCGTGCGGAGAGTTCGAGGAGCTCACCCTAGTCATGAAACTCTCACAAACGCGGCCGGAGATGAAGCAGAACGGTCGGTCGACGAAGACCATGCCGGCGGAAACTGGAGCCGAGCGGCAACAATGGCATTCCCGGAGCTGTGGTTCACCAAAGGAGAAACGAAGAGACCGACAAGGATCAATGATGAACCAAGAACAAGAAACAAAAGATCAAAGAGCAATGTGGCTCCTGGATAGCCGGTTCGACTACAAACCAGAGCGGCGACGCTCTCGCCGGAGTTGAAGAAGACGAAGCCGCGCCGGGCAAACCAGTACTCGGCTGCTTCAACCAACTCACCCCGAGGATGCGCAAGGTCCAGGCGAAGACAATGACAGTGGATTAGAGACTTGGCAGTGGATAACGAGCTCAGGCGAGCTCGTCGATGCGGAGCGCACGCTCGGCGGAGCAGAGCAGAGCGAGAGCGCGACATTGTGAGCGTGAAAGAGGACGGAAGGAGGGGTGTCGTCGCATTTTGAAGGCGGCAACGCGACCGTGGTGATGCCACGCACCCGATGGGACGCTCATCCACGCCAGAAGTCGCACGGTGGTGTCGGCAGGTGGCCGGCCAGGTGTCGGCGTCGAGTTCTTCGTTGCCATGCAACTGCTCGAGGAAATGACTGAACAGCCTTTAGTACTAATTTGCAAATTGCTCAAGCTTCCAAGGGTTTTCATGAAAAACTTTGAATACCAAAGTTGCTCAGAATTTCATGATCTACACTTTTGTCAATACACACATTTCCAAATTCGTCCTAGAAATGAAAATGCATTTTTGAAATATGAAAACCTTTTAAAAAGGATTTACCCCCTTTGCAATTACTCTAAAAACTTGAATAAAACTTGAAAAATTGCAAACATAACAAATGCAATTCAAACAGATCTCTACAACTTTGCTTAAACAACCATATGCAAATTCGTTTTAGATTTTGAAATTCATGTTTAGGGTTTGATTTAACCCCTCTAGGAATTAGGGTTTGGATTTAAATTTTTAAAGTTTCAATTTGAAAAGATGACCAACATTCAAACAATTAAACCACACTCAATCTAATAAACTCATTTTAGTTCAATGCATAACGAGGTTATCAATCAATTGAATGATGATTAATGCATATGATGACATGATCAAATTTTAATTAAGTGATTAACACCTGGGGTGTTACAACCCTTCCCCCTTAAAGAAATCTCGTCTCGAGATTTAGGAGTGAAACAAAGTAATGGAAAAGGAAATGTGTCAAGCACCTTCTCTTTTTCATTTCTCATGTTACAACTATGACCAGGTTTTACAAAACAACTCAAACAATAGAAGCATAAAACTCTGGGAAGTTCTCTAAAAGAAAATCTTCAGATTCCCAAGTAGCTTCTTCTTCTGAGTGCTGGTTCCACTGAACCTTGTAGAACTTGATGGTCTTGCAACGAGTAACTCAATCTTTCTGATCAAGAACCTTTACAGGATACTTAGAGTATGTCACATCAGGTTCTAACTACACTCCTTCAACTTCAACTGTCGTATCCTTAACTTGAAGACATTTCTTCAACTGAGATACATGAAACACATCATGAACGGCGGATAAAATGTCAGGCAGCTTTAAACGGTAAGCCACATTGACAATGCATTCCAGAACTGGGAATGGACCGACATAGCGAGGTGCCAACTTGCCTTTCACTCCAAAGCGAGAGATTCCTTTCATAGGCGAGACCTTCAGATACACATGATCCCCAGGCTCAAACTGTAAAGGACCTCTTCTTTTGTCAGCATAGCTCTTCTGCCTTGACTGAGCTACTTCGAGGTTGATGCGAATCTGTTTGACTTTATCTTCGGCTTCCTTAACTGCGTCGACACCAAAGAACTCACGTTCCCCAGGTTCCGACCAATTAAGAGGAGTTCTGCAACCTCGACCATACAAAGCTTCAAATGGTGACATTTTTATGCTCTGCTGATAACTATTGTTATAAGAGAACTCAGCCAAAGGTAAACATTCATCCCACTTCTCGGCAAAGTTGAGTACACAACATCGTAACAGGTCTTCAAGAATCTGATTTACTCATTCCGTTTGGCCATCAGTTTGGGGATGATAAGCCGTACTGTACAGAAGTTTAGTACCCAGAGATTCATGAAGATGCCTCTAGAAAGCCGAGACAAACTGAGTCCCACGATCCGATACGATGGTCTTAGGAATGCCATGAAGACTTACTATTCTTGCGAGATAAAGCTTGGCATAAGCGACAGCGGTGTGTGAAGTTTTAACTAGTAGAAAGTGTGCATATTTGGTAAGTCTATCAACAATGACCCAGATGGAGTCATAACCACTAGAGGTCTTAGGCAACCCTACTATGAAATCCATACTAATGTCTTCCCATTTCGAAGCCGGAATTGGTAAAGGTTGAAGTTGACCTCCAGGTTTCAAGCGCACTGCTTTCACTTTCTGGCAAGTATCACACTTAGCCACATAGCTTGCTATTTCAATCTTCATCTTTGTCCACCAAAACTTTCTCTTCAAATCCTGATACATTTTGTTGCTTCCAGGATGAATGGACCAACGAAAAGTATGAGCTTCATCAAGAATAGCTTGTCGCAAATCTGGAACTTTGGGCACCACAAGGCGATCCTTGGACCAGAGTACATCAAATTCATCTAACTTAAAATAGGTGGGTATTCTAGATTTCACCTTTGCTTTAATATGAACGATGCCTTTATTGGTTTTCTGAGCTTCAATAATTTGATCCCGAATGCTGGGTTCCACTGAGATGTTAGCTAGACTGCCATGTTGGACCATAGATATGTCTAACTTCTCTAACTCATAGAAAAGAGTGGAATTTACCGCTTTTAGGCTCAGACAGTTGCAACTGCCCTTACGGCTTAAAGCATCAGCTACAACATTTGCTTTGCCTGGATGGTAATGCACCTCAAGATCATAATCTTTGATAAGCTCTAACCATCTTCTTTGCCTCATATTCAACTTTGACTGAGTGAATATATACTTCAAACTCTTATGATTTGTGTAGATGTGGCAAAGATTGCCCAGGAGATAATGTCGCCAAATCTTCAAAGCATGGACAACTGCCGCTAACTCCAAATCATGAGTTGGATAGTTCTCTTCGTGTTTCTTCAACTGCCTAGAGGCGTAGGCAATGACTCTTCCTTATTGCATTAAGACACACCCGATACCGATACCGGATGCATCGCAATATACATCGAAGGGCTTTTCAATATTAGGTTGAGCCAATACTAGAGCTATAGTCATCAACTTCTTCAAGGTATGAAAAGCTTCTTCGCATTCGGCAGACCACATGAACTTGGTCTGATTCTTCAACAGACTGGTAATAGACTTCGAGACTCAAGAAAAGTCTGGGATAAACCGACGGTAATAACCAGCCATACCGAGGAAACTTCAAACTTGATGGATTGTCGTTGGTGGCTTCCAATCCAGAATGTCCTTCACCTTACTGGAATAGACGGCCACTCCTCCATTGGACAAGACATGCCCTAGGAATTGTACTTCCTTCAGCCAAAACTCACACTTTCTGAACTTTGCATAAAGTTGGTGCTCTCACAATCGAGTTAAGACGATTCTGAGGTGCCGGGCATGCTCTTTTTCATTCTTGGAATAGATGAGAATATCATCAATGAAGACGACAACGAACTTGTCTAGCTCTGGCATGAACACTGAGTTCATTAAATACATTAAGTATGTCAGGGCATTAGTCAAACCAAACGACATTACCAGATATTCATAAAGCCCATATCTAGTGGTAAACGCCGTCTTGGGGATATCTTCGGGACGGATCTTGATCTGGTGGTATCCCGACCAAAAGTCGAACTTGGAGAACACTGTAGCTCCAGCGAGCTGATCGAAGAGAAGATCAATCCGCAACAGCGGGTACTTGTTCTTGATGGTCAACTCGTTCAAGGGACGATAATCAACGCACATGCGGAGAGTATGGTCCTTCTTCTTCACGAAAATGGCAGGACAACCCCATGGCGATGAACTAGGTCGAATGAAACCTTTATCGAGCAACTCATTCAATTGAGTTTTCAACTCTGCTAGCTCTTTGGGAGGAATTCGATAGGCCCTTCTAGAGATAGGTGTTGTGCCAGGCTTTAGCTCTATAGAAAACTCGACATCTCTATCGGGAGGTAAGCCAGGTAAGTCATCAGGAAAGATGTCCGGAAACTCACACACTCCTGGGATATCATGTACCCCAACTGCAGTTGTCACACAGACTCTTCTCACTTCCCTTTTTGGCACAGAAAGCTGAATCAAGAGCTGAGATTTACTGTTTGACACATCTACCTTGATAGTTCTATTAAAAACATCGATCGCAGCTTTGTGCTGCTGCAACCAATTCATCCCCAGGATCACATCTAACCCCTGGTTTGGAAGCACTACCATGGTTGTGGGAAAGATATGCCCACCCAGACTCAAAGATACTTAATAAACTAATTCTCTAGTTGAGATATGACCACCCGGTGTTTGCACATGAAAGTCCATTTTTAACTCAGACAAAGGAATGCTATGCTTGAGCACAAATGACTTATCAGTGAAGGAATGCGATGCATCAGAATCAAAGAGAATAACTGCAGGTTGATTGTTGATAGGAAACATACCCTGCAATACGGGTTCTCTTTCTGGCATTCCTTCACCCTGGGCATGAAACACCCACCCAGTCTTCTGCTCATTCTTACTCTTCTGATTCCTAGCACTGCCACTCTACTTCTGCTGCTGCTGATTTCTAGCAAACTTCTGATTGTACTACTTTGTAAGAGGACACACATTAGAATAATGCCCCACCTTTCCACAGTTGAAACAGGCATTGCTGATTTGCTTGGCAGCCACTTGATTATTTGGACCAGCATTCTGCCTAGGGTACTGAGAACCTCCAGAGAACTGTTGCCCAGACTGCTGCTGCTGAGGAGGACGATACTAAAAACGGTTGTGGTTCTGAGGGTGGTAGATAATCTTCTGCCTCTTCTGATTACCACTAGAAGACCCAGCAAACGATTTCTTTTTCTTTGCCTCCCTATGGATGCGCAAGGAATTCTCAGCAGAGATAGCCATGCTCACAACCTCATGATAGGTAGCATTAGGATTGTTATTGAGCATGGTGTGCAGCTTAGTGGAGAGCCCCCTGAAAAACCACCTCTTCTTCTTAGCATCAGTACTGACACGTTCCACAGCATACTGCGAAAGATGATTGAACTTGCCCACGTACTGCATAACTGTGGAATCCCCTTGCTTCAAGCTTAGGAACTCCTCCAACTTAGACTCCATGACACCATCAGGAATATAGTGTGCACGGAAAGCCTCACGAAACTCCTTCCAGGTGTCAGGATGACCTGTAGGCTGTATAGCTGTAAAGGTCAACCACCACGCTCCTGCTGCCCCACGGAGCTGTTGTGCTGCGAAGACGGGCTTCTGCACCTCTGTGCAATTAATCAGCTCGAACTTCTGCTCCATGGTGCGGAGCCAATCAACAGCTTCCAATGGCTCATCTGCCTTAGTGAACACCGGAGGGTGCGTGTCAGTGAAATCGACATAAGTCGTCTCCTGATTATTGCGACCACGACGTTCATTGCCACCTTGCTGGTGATGTTGAGCTAGTTCATTCAAGAGGCGAGCATTATCCGCTGAAACATTGATCAATGCTGCCAAAGTTTGTGCCAAACTAGGTGGTGCTGGTGGTGGATCAGGAATTTCCCCATCATGAGCCCCAGCATTGTTATGTTCAGCCATCTGTTTGCACAAACATACTTTCATTGAAACACAAGCATAAAAGTACCAAGGTACACACATATATTACATGACCATCATAACATCAAAGTGTTGATAACTAAAGAGTTCTGAAAGCGATAAAGATAGATTATATTACACATCCACTACTCGCACTCGAACTAGATAGCTAGGCTAAACATGATCTACTCGTCGTCACTAAGGACCACAACCTCCACCGCCGACTTGTCCTCGACGTCCACCACTGGCTCTGGCAGGAACTCGTCCTCGACGATCAGCTCAGGTCCTGGCCCAACTCCACCCTGACCCTCAGGTGTAGGTGCAAAGAACTGGTCTGCAAAGGACAGGTCTGCCTGAACAAGCTCCCCAAGGTCCTCTGCCATGGCCTACTGCTGGTACTCTGGGTTCATCATGTTGAAGAGGTGATGAACCTCCTCATGAAGAACACCGTTGTAAAACTCGAGGTTACCCGCATAGTGCTGAAGGTTGAGGTACATGTCGGATAGAAGGTGCTCTCGGTCCTAGGCTTCATTCCTCTCCCCCAGGTACTGGTACATGTGACCCTCAGCATAGGCCACCTCAGTCTCCTTCTGTGCCAGCTGCTCCTCCTTCTCTGTCAGTTGTGCATCCTTCCCTGTCAGCTGCTCCTGACCCTCCTGCAGCTCGGCCTCCATCCGGCCCAGCTCGATTTCCAAGTGCTCGATCTTCGCCTTGTGACGAGCACAGCAACTAGCACCCTGCTGGCTGGTCTCGCCACAGTCTCCACGTGACGCCAGCCTGTAGCGAGGAACACCCAGAGGTCCGGAGAACTTACGAGCCATGCGCTTAGTCCTGGCCATCCTATAGACAAGATTTCAAAAGAGACAAGTAAGTAACATGTCAAATTTTAGTAGATTGAGAACAAAATTTTAAACCCATCCCAAGTTGTATGATATGATGCATGAAACGTCGATATGAATACGATAATATTTACATAACATATAGATAGGGCATATAAACCATATTCATACCATCAGCTTGATATTCCTAAGAACTACTCTCCTAAACTTGAAAAGAGAGACAAGATGAGTTAAACAAATTTTTATACTCAAATCAAATTTTAATTTAAGATCCAAAATGTTTTGAAAACTTTTACAACTGCAAGGTTGGTAATAAGGAGAGCTTTGATACCAACTGTGACAGAACCTCTTAAGATAGGACCCACTTGCCAGGATTAATAGTCCATCCGACTTAATCCCAAACAAATGATCCAAACCTTAATTAGTCCGTCAGGTGTCGCCACTTTATAGCGGGTCATTCACCTCTTTCCGAACAGGATCTCCTCATTACAAACATTGCAGAAGTAATACGATAAGTTAATTTACATCAAAGTAGCGGAAATTTAAAGTCATATTACAAACCATAAGTTTTGAAACATAACTTAGTGTTATACCATATTATTACATCAAGCGGTGATAGAGTATAGACAAACAACCGAAGTACTCTTGCCCAAGAGTCAAGCAAAGCCAGATTATTCTTCATCTTCATCCACAGTGACCACGGTCATGCAGCAAGAGGCCACACAGACCGGGCTGTGGCCCTCATCTGCAACAGGGGTTAACAAACCCTGAGTACGGGAGTACTTAACAAGACTTATCCGACAAATAAAATATTTGGTGGACAAAACAGTATGCAAGTCATAGAATTTAAGGTGTGGTTTGCCAAAAATCAAGTATTTTGCATAAATGAGCATTTGTAAAAGAATGGAAATTCATTTATTTCGTTCATCCGATTACTCAAGTATCGACCTAGATGTATGATCGATAACAAGGTAATAAACCATCCAAGAAAGGAACCAACAAGTATCCAGTTTAAGTTTCATTAACTACGAAGACGAAAACAAGGTTATGTTTCCATATCCGAGGAACACGACGATTCGAACCAGTTAAAACCCAGCTGGGACTTCCCTATCACACGACATATACAACACCTAAGCACGTATATGACTACTTTTCCCTGGATCCTTCATCCAAGAACAGGGTTCCGCCACCCGAGAGCACAGTACGCCTCCAGCCAGTTCCTCAAACTTGGAGGGTACACACTACTCTTGCCATCTCTCCACTCCCAGTGCGGGTTAACCGTCTTTTAGACTGGATTAGCCAGAGTCCAGCTTCCCCAAAGGTATATGATAAGTACTTCAAAGTCACAACCCTAGTCATGCGACAACGGCAAGGCCCTAACGACACAGGCGGAAAGAACCCACTCACCAGTCAACACTGATGGCTCCCAAACACCGTGTCCGCCCGGTCCCGATTATTACTTCCAACAACATCCCTTTCTCAAAAGAACATAACCTTTTGCCAAAGCAATACGCTATGCGTAGGTGACCGGAAATCACCCACTATAAAAGTTCTAAGCAACTAAGCATTTTAGCAAAATTTTGCACCTTTAAACAAGTGTCAAGGTATAGGGTAACATTAATACAAGGGCAAGGCTATGCATCAAGTAAGAATTTAATAAAGTATCATGATGCAATAGAATAAACATAAATGTATTTAAAGCAATCGTTTTAAATACAAGGAAAGGTTTTGGATGCACCGGGCTTGCCTTGGTTGGAGGGATAAACGATCTCGGGCTCAGATTCAATCACAGAGAAACCCCCTTCACCAGGGTGGTTATCCAACCCAACTGACGAGATATCTACACGATATAATGCTATGCTTAGATGATGCTTGAATGATACATATGATACTTTGCAACACACAAGCATGCACTTAAGAGATGATTAAAACAGATTAAACCTTGAGTACAACTTCCCTTCATGAAGGAAAGCAAAACCAGATTATAAAGCAATTTAATTAACTTTAATTAAATTGATTATCTAAGTTAATAATTACATCCAAAAGAACTGAGCAAACAACATTACATCAAGCATGTCCAACTTGTGGTTGTCACTGGACTAATGACCATTAACATCAATCAACCCAAAATCACACAAAGCCTACAGTAATTAGGGTTACTAATCATTTTATTACTAATTATACAAATATCCATGTATAACTGTTCATCCAAAAATTTCCAAACTTTTTGAACAGCAAGGTAACAGTGTATAAAGTTTACACAAAAATTTCCAGAATTTTTGGAATAATATACAGAGCATGAAAAATCATGGAAAAAACATTTTTTAATTACTTTGAGCATTTTTACAGGATTAAAAACATACTGAACATGCACATGTTATATTTTTCTAAAATACTACACATCACAAAGAGCATACCCAAATTTTTGCAGAATTGAAATATGCACAGAAATAAACATATGAAAATAACAAAAGTTGCTACTGTTCAAACAAGAAAAAGAAAAAAAACCCTTAGATTTAACTCGCTGACGGCTAGGTCCCACCCGTCAGCGACTCAGATGTAGAGCAGCGGCGCCGACGACCAAGAAACATGGCGGCGCATCGCCGACGGCGAACCAATCGCTCAACCGACTCGTGCGCTGGACTCAGCACTTCACCCCGAACCCAACGAGGTGCGACACGACCATTTCCATCCCTCAGAAACGCCTCACCAGCGACGACGGCGGCGACCCGAGCTCGACCGCACGTACGCCGGCGAGTACAAGCTTGCGCCGAAGCAACCAAGCACTGCGATGGATTCAGAAAGCAACCACGAGCATAACGAACAACCGAAATGAGGCTAAAACCTACCGCAGAGACCTCACCGACGGCAATGGCGGCACCCCGCGTGCGGCCGCACATATGCCGACGTAAACAAACCATAATCGGCTCAACCAAGCACTCTACTAGACTCAGCGGCCCCCAAACAATGCGAAGCGCACGCGAAACGAACTCACGACGGCTAGGCAAAGCTAGCGCAAGACTCGGATTGGAAAACGATGGACAGACGCGTCCCACCGACGAGCGCACCACCGCGACGGCCATGAACGGCGGCGGAGCTCGCGGACAGAGCACTACGGCTCACAACAAGCTCAACTAAGCACGCGGAGAGTTCGAGGAGCTCACCTTCGTCGCGAAGTTCTCACAAACGCGGCCGGAGATGAAGCAGAACGGTTGGTCGACGAAAACTGGAGCCGAGCGGCAACAATGGCGTTCCCAGAGTTGTGGTTCACCAAAGGAGAAATAGAGAGACCGACAAGGATCAGTGATGAACCAAGAACAAGAAACAAAAGATCAAAGAGCAATGTGGCTCCTGGATAGCCGGGTCGACTACAAACCAGAGCGGCGGCGCTCTCGCCGGAGTTGACGAAGACGAAGCCGCGCCGGGCAAACCAGTACTCGACTGCTTCAACCAACTCACCCCGAGGATGCGCAAGGTCTAGGAGAAGACAATGACAGTGGATTGGAGACTTGACAGTGGATAACGAGCTCGGGCGAGCTCGTCGATGCGGAGCGCACGCTCGGCGGAGCAGAGCAGAGCGAGAGCGCGGCGTTGCGAGCGTGAAAGAGGACGGAAGGAGGGGTGTCGTCGCATTTTGAAGGCAGCAATGCGAGCGTGGTGATGCCACACACCCGATGGGACGCTCATCCACGCCAGAAGTCACATGGTGGTGTCGGCAGGTGGCCGGCCAGGTGTCGGCGTCGAGTTCTTCGTTGCCATGCAACTGCTCGAGGAAATGACTGAACAACCTTTAGTACTAATTTACAAATTGCTCAATCTTCCAAGGGTTTTCATGGAAAACTTTGAATACCAAAGTTGCTCAAAATTTCATGATCTACACTTTTGTCAATACAAACATTTTCAAATTCAGCCTAAAAATGAAAATGCATTTTTGAAATATGAAAACCTTTTAAAAAGGATTTACCCCCTTTGTAATTACTCTAAAAACTTGAATAACACTTGAAAAACTGCAAACACAACAAATGCAATTTAAACAGAGCTCTACAACTTTGATTAAAAAACCATATGCAAATTCTTTTTAGATTTTTAAATTCATGTTTAGGGTTTGATTTAACCCCTCTGGGAATTAGGGTTTGGATTTAAATTTTTAAAGTTTGAATTTGAAAAGATGACCAGCATTCAAACAATTGAACCACACTCACTCAAATAAACTCATTTTAGTTCAATGCATAACGAGGTTATCAATCAATTGAATGATGATTAATGCATATGATGACATGATCAAATTTTAATTAAGTGATTAACACCTGGGGTGTTACACGTAAGCATCTGCTGCCCTCTAGATCGGCTAGGTCTATGTCTGGTAGCCTTGTGACCAGGCTCTTTGCAAACAGCGCAAAGATTCTGACCACGAGGCTCGTCAAAGTCGCCACCTCCGTACGTATCATGTCTGTATCCTCTCATAGAGTCCATGTCACCCTTCAGTCGCTTCTTCTTCCTCCTACCCTTCCCTATCTTCTTTAGCTTTGGATGAGGAGCGTAATCAGGACCATGATAAGGTGGCCACTGTGATGGGTCTAAGTAAGGCTCGTAGTTACTCTCCCAGATACGAAAGGTATTCGACCGCAGATACAAGGGTGACACGTACGGTAGGTGCTCGTAATTATATCCACGGACCTGGCAAGCGGTGATCATGTGACAACAAGGGGCATGCATTATCTGAGGGACGTTGCAGGTGCACTCAACTTTCTGAAGATCGACTCGATAGTTACGTCCACCATATTGTTCACTGCCCACTGTTGTGATAGCCACTAATCGTACACTGTAGATATTACATTCATGTCCATATACCTATGCCGAACTTTCCTTGGCCCATTTCTTTGTTTCCTCTAAATGTTCTATGGCTGTCTTTCCCCACATACCAAGCTTTGCTTCATTCCTCTGTGCAATCTGCCACCTAACCACAGAATATTCGTTGCACTTGAGAAAAGAGTGCTCAACAATGCCTGATACAGACAATGACCTAACTCCCCTGAATACATTGTTGAAGGACTCTGACGCGTTTGTGGTCATAATGCCATACCTAAAGCCGCCCTCATCATATGCTAACGCCCACTTTACCTTATCTTCCATCTGAGACTCTAGCCATGCCTTACCAGCTTCATTTGTCATTTTGTCTAATTCTCTCTTTGTCTCTTTGAACCTGTATTATGTGCGTGCACAACATAGCGCCTTTAACTTAGCACATACCTCCTTGTCTCTCTGTCGGCGCCAGTAATTAGCTGCAAAATGACGCATGCACCATCTATGCACTATGGGAGGGAAGCCTTCGATATGTTCACGTGCTGCATTAAGGATCCCTGCATGACGATCAGAAACCACACATACAGCACGCTGTGTACCTAGAACATGAAGTTGAAGTAGTCGCATAAACTATGACCACGATTCATTGTTCTCTCCCTCCGCCAGAGCAAAAGCAATGGGCACTATCTGGTTCTCAGGATCAATACCATAAGCCATCATCAGTGTGCCCTTGTACTTTTCGGTCAGAAAAGTGCCATCAATACATACCACTGGCCGACAAAACTGCCACGCATGCTATGTTTGTGCAAAGAACCAGAAAACACGAAGTAATACATGCTTTCCGGAGTTTTGTAAACGCATACCTCCCGTGTGTATAAACCATCTCATTCTCGGGTTGTAGTGACTCATTGCACATAATATTTTGGGTACTCTATTGTATGCTTCGTGCCAACTTCCCCATCGAAGAGCAAGAGCAAGTTGCTTAGCACGCCAAAGCTTGCCATACTTGACATTATAATGAACAAAACCGAATATGGATTTCTGTAAAGAAGACAATGAAATGTCATTGTTATCATCAACAAGCGTCAATATACGACGTGCAAGGTATCGTGCAGTGAGTTGCTAATGATCTTGGTTGTTTCTATTATCAACACAAGTGTGGGGTTGAACAATTTTAGTTATCTTCCACTTGCCATCACTCGGTCTTCGCCTTGCATTTAACTTTCATGCACAACCAAGCTTGCATTTGACATGGTACCTCAACTCCTGGTCCGAATGAGTCACAATGTACGGCCTATGATGGTGCACATCATAATCCTCAAGAAACAACTTCATCTCTGCCATTGTGTTAAATGTCATCCCCTTGCTAAGTATTGCCTCCTCCGGGTTATATACAGATCTCAAACACATCGAAAGCTCTGTGTCACACACAACCATATGAGTCATGCTCACATCCCTATAGTTTGGAAGACCACTAAAAGGAATGTTCATGGCCCTCAGTTGCTCTAGCTCAGGATCTGTGTATGTGAAAGGTCTAGATATGGCTAGAGGGGGGTGAATAGCCTAATAAAAATTCTACAACAACACTTAGACAAACTTGTTAGAATAAAACACGGCGTAAAGCAAGTTTGCGCTAGCACTACGGTTAGGCAAGCCACCTACCAATTCTAGTCACTAGCAAGATAACTATGTCACACACAAGAGCTAGAGAACTAGAACTACAAAACTAAGCTACACAAGCTAGGCTAGAATCTCTACTTTGCAAGAATGTAAGAATGTAAATGCAAAGCTAAAGTTAGATAGGTTATACCGCCGAGAAGAGTAGCAAAGAGATAACCAATCAATCACAAGATGAAATCCTCAGTAGAGACATTGAGACACAATATTTTTTACCGAGGTTCACTTGTTTGCCAACAAGCTAGTCCTCGTTGTGACGATTCACCTACTTGGAGGTTCACGCGCTAATTGGCATCACACGCCAAACCTGTCACCGGGTGCCGCAAAACCAACACAAGATGGGGATCCACAAGTCACGCGTAATCCACTAGCGATACCTTTTGCGAACTCCCACGGGGTAGGTTCAAGACCCCTCACAATCCACCGATCGGAGCCGGAGACAATCACCTTCCTCCGCTCAACGATCCTCGTCGCTCCAAGCCGTCTAGGAGGTGGCAACCTCCAAGAATAACATGAACTCCCGTGACGACGACGATCACCAAGTGCCACTAGTATGCAATCAAAGAGCAATGCACTTGGATTCACTCCATCTCTTATGAATATGTCAAATATTCTTAGAGTGATGAGTGGTGGAGCTTCTCAAGCAAGCACAAGTGTATGAATGAAGTGAGAGTGCAAGAGATGCCCTAAAGGGCCGGCCATATCACTTATATAGCCCCTCACTCAAACACTAGCCGTTTGCCCCTCAAAACAGAGACTCTGCGTCCACTCCAGACGCTGTTTTCACAGGGGGTCCGGACTAAAAAGAGCGTCCGGACCCTTCACCAGCCGAGAGCCAAGCTCTCTGTCTGACACTCCGGACGCAGCCTCCGGACGCGCGCAACGCGCCGTCTGGACCATCCCGCGCGCGTCTGGTCACCTTGCCGATTCAAACAGCTTCTTCCCGCGCGTGCCACGGTGCGCCACGTGCCTCTGGTCGCTCGCAACAGTGTGGGTCCGGACCGTACAACAGTAGCGTCCGGATGCTACGCAGAGAGCACCCCAGAGCGCCTTTTCCTCCGAACGCGCGTCCGGTTTCCTCCATCTGGACAAACGCCTAGCGTTCGGACTCTACACAGAGCCGACTAGAGAGCGCCAAACGATCCGGACGCAGTCTGGACCTGCGCGTCCGGACGACAAACAGCGTCTGGACCTCTGTCCACAGCAGAGCTGACCTAGGGTGTGCCTCCGAACCCATCCCGCGTGCACAGCTGCTCGCCATGTGGCTCCGGACGCACCTATTCACAGGGTCCGGAGTTGCTGCTCCGAGCGTCCAAAAATATTTTCCGGGCGCCCGAGCGCACCCGAGAGCTCGTTTGAGCTCCTCAGCACCTCCGGACGCAAGGAACAGTCCGCGACCGGACCATCACCCTGCAGCGTCCGGATCTCAGCAGAGAGCTCCCGAGAGCCTCAAAACCAACCGGACGCAGCCCGGACTCCACCGTCCGGACGCAGAATAGCGTCCGGTGCTCCTGCCTCAGAACAGCCTCGCTAGAGTTTGCTTCCGGACGCGCACGCCTTGGTCAGGACAGCAGAGACCCTAGCGTCCAGACCCTGCGTCCGGACCGCTTCTTCGGCCCAAGCACTACTCAAACTTCACTCCAACTTCTTCCAAGCTTCCAAGAGCCAACACTAAGTGATCTCAACACTTGTGCACGTGTGTTAGCTTTTAGTTCACAATTATCTTGGAATTTAGTTGGTTGTTTCACTTGGTTCAATTGATTTTAAATGCAATGCAATGAACCTAGTGGCACATGATAACCGTAATCAAACACGAGAGCTCCCTCCTTGATAGTACGACTATCTATCCTAAATGTGATCACACCCTCTATGGTGTCTTGATCACCAAACCGAAAATGGTTCCTATATTTCACCTTTGCCTTCAAACCATTTTCCTTTGCACCACCATGCTTAGAGCCTTACGCAATCCACCATGATCCACCTTGCTCCATCACATGGCATGTACCAACCTATCTCATGATTCACACTTAGAGATCAAGGTTAGTACTTAGGATAGGTTTCATCAATTACTCAAAACCAAACACATGGGGACTCTCAGTATGGTGGAGGTGCAACGTACTGCTGTGTTTCGCTAATTCTTCCCCATGGATCATAGGAGGTACCACCCTCAGGTGGCTCCGTGGCTAAGCTTCCCTAGGCTGGCGCCGCATGAAGAACCTCAGTTGGTACAGAGAATGACATGACATAAATCGGTGTTGGCATGACATGAACAGGTGCATTTATGGCTTGAACCGGTGATGGAATAACGACAGTATCGTCCTGTCCATCATCAGAATCCTCTGAATCAGTGCTAACTGCATCACCAATCCTGTCGTCCTCATTCTTCTCCTCTTCTGCTTCGTCAAACTCGTTGTCATCAAAGTCATTGTTCATGTGTCCTACTGGATGCTCCTATGTCACCTGACCATCCAAGTCCATGTAACCCTGAGTTTGTTCCCCATCCACCCACAACTCTTCATCTTCATCATCGTGCCTGGCACCGGCATTGGAAGGGCCTTCATTGAAATGATGCATCATGTACCTGTTCTCCACCACAACCTCAGCCATGGACGCATTTGAACCTTCAACCACCCGATTGTAACGGGACCAGTCAACAAAGTCATGCAAAGGCATAAGGCAATAGCGTGGCCTGGACTTTCCGATGTCACACCTCCCCTTTAGTGTGAAATCACCACTAAACTTTGCATCCAAACGAGCACAAAGATCGTTGAAGCTAGGAGGTTCACCAAACCATTCAAATTCTTCTTTCTCATCTTCGAACATCCCACCTTCTCTCCTAACACTTCCTCCATAACAAACTCGCACACAACAATCCATCTACAAAAGGATTTCACTAAACTTCATCAAATCAGTTCCAATCTTAACTACTAATAGCCTAAACAACTAAATAAAACCTTAAACACTAACAACAATATCATGTCTAACTAAGTAACTAAATAAACTCTAAACCCTAAACCTTAAGTACTAACTAACTATCACTAATTCTACTTATCTAAAGTCTATATTCTAACTATTAAACCTAATTATTATACACTAACTACTTAAGAAAAACTAATATTAACTACAAAATACCTTAATGCAAAGAGGTGGACGGGGCGGGGACGGTGGGGTGACGGGGGCCGGCCGGCGTGGCCGGGGTGACCGGGGTGGCCGGCCTGGGCAGGGGCCCCTGGCGCGGGGGCGGGAGGGGCGCCCGGCTTGGGCCGGCACTGGGCAGGGGCGCGGGGCCGGGGGAGGCGGAGCCGGGCCGGTGGAGGAGCTCCGGGGCTCGGGCGGCGGGCGGCGGCGGCGGCGGTGGTGGAGGGGCGTCCTCCTCTGTTGGGCTCGGACAGAGAGGAGTGAGAGAGAGAAACGAGAGTAGGACGCACGCTGAAACGGTATCGCGGTTGCCGCGCCATGATGCATGGCGCGGCAACCCTGCCACGTCAGCGCTCTGACTCAGCATGCTCGCGCCGGGGCATGCTGAGTCAGCACCTCTGCCGCGCGGCAGAGTGATTTCGCCGCGCCTTGACCCCTGGCGCGGCCAAAGGGGTTAGATAAAAAAATCCTGTTAATATTAAATTTACTTAATAAAAATGGTTAAAAATAAAAAAAATCCTCGCGTGATGACATACAGGTGGGCGGCGGCCTCCCCTTTCACACACACACACACTGCTAAAGTTGTGGTCTCTGTGAGCTTGTTTTGGGGCGGGGGGTCTCTTTGGCCCATGTGATCCGCGCGATCACGGTTTATGTATTCCGGCTTTGATTTCCCCGTGCGCGCACGTGCATATTCGCCATGTCATCCTTACGGCCTCTTTTTGTTCTGAGCCGATTTCGGGTGTTTAGATCAAAAAATTATTAGAATAGTAACACTGTAGTATTTTTATTTTTATTTAGTAATTATTGTCCATTTATGAAATAACTATGTTCGAAAAATTCGTATAAAAAATTACAGATAAACTGTGCGATTAGTTATATTTTTATCTGTATTTAACACTCCATGCATGTGTTTAAAGATTCGATGTGATGAAAAATCTTATAAAGTTTTGGAATTTGGAAGGGATCTAAACACCCAACTGATCCTCTTCTCGTATAACAAGAAAAGAAGAAAAAAAAGAGAGAGGACCCTCTAGTATTCTCGATTTGAAAATTAACAGAACAAGCCATAAAATGAAAATGTACATGCCACCATGAACTATAAAAGGATGCTTTACAAAACATCTTAATTTAATTTCACAAAAAAGAAGATATTGATTTGATATGATTAATATGTCTTAGAAAAATAATATATTTTTTTATATGGAAATTGTAGATATCTCGTTGAGATCTACAACTTATTTCTAGTTTTGAGTTTTTTCATTTAAAACCGTTAAGATGCTAAAAAGATAATGATATATTTAAATTAAGGGTATTTTTAACTTTTTAGTTTGACACCATTAGAGGCTAATCCAGCAACCGTGGCGTGGAGGACAAAAAAAAATTAAAGCACTGGAGACCGCCAAACTTTTTCGATGGCATAGAAGAAATTTTTTATTTATTACATGGCTCACATGGAAGGCCAGTCATTCCGATAGCCCATCAATCGAGTGGACTATGGCCTATGGGTAACGGCCCATAGTAACATGAAGCCCAAACCACTTGTTGCTCTTTCCGTTACGTCGTCGTCTCGGCCACTCGGGTTTCGCCGCCGTCTTCCTCCCCGGCTCCGTCTCGCTCGATCGCTCGCCGAATCCGAGCCCTAAACCCTACAGCTTGCCGGCTGGGCTCTTCATAGGGGCAATGGAGGACGAGGAGATGGAGAAGAAGGTGCAGGAGTACCTGCAACGCAAGGGATTGCGCCTCGCTGAGGTCGCAGTGCAGGGAGACCGCAGCCGCATCCCTACCTCCGCGCCCCCGCACATGCTGGCCAGGTAGTCTTGACCGCTTTCCCCCATCTTCTCGGTAGTCCCTGGCCACGGACCGCTCGTCTAATGGCTACACTTATGATTATAGTTTTGTAGTGGAATGAATCGATAAACCACAGCTGCAAAAATTTACTCAGATCTCCACCTGGAAGCCCTGTGACTTCCTGTTGATATATGCTGCAGCCTGATCTTTGCTTTGAAGTAATTATATGCTAGTGTTCAGTGTCGACGATCCTTCGAAATTTTGTATCCTGTAACTATTCTTTTGTTTCTGACACTTACTTATACCAGTGGTTATGCATGCTTAAATGATTTAACCGATCAGAGTCTAAGCACAAGATTTTTTTTTTTGACGAACTTGCTTTTTGTTTTATGCACACCTGTTTGGTTGACAGTTAGAATTGTTCATTGCTTCTCCTATTTGAGTGAAATCACATTCTGAATGTATGCACCAGCTGTATCATTTGACAAAACATTGCATGGATTTCCTCATTTTACTATGCTACTGATTGCAGTATGCCTGGTGGTTTTCTAAGCTTCCCCCCAAATGGCCATGCTTATTTTGCGCCACCATGGCCTCCGCAACCACCACCTGGTTCAATGGCTCAACATGTTGTGCTGGGTTCACAAGGCAAACCTGCCATCAACATTGATGACGGGGATGATGTTAGGACTGAGAAGCGCCTGTCTTGGAAACCAGATGAAGACTTGAGATTGGTAAGTAATAAAATCATTAAATTGGCCTTGACCAAGAATCAAGCTGTCTCTGACCTTGTAAGCTAAATTGTAGGTGCGCGCCTGGTTAAAGTATTCCAATGACCCTTTCAGCAGTAATGGCAAGAAAAACGAGCAATATTGGGGCGATGTACTTGCATTCTACAATAGCACCACATCGACAAAACGGACGAGGAAAGTCAAGCATCTCAGAGACCGGTTTCAAAAGATTAAGAGGTGGGTTGGTTTTTTCTGCTGGTCTTTGAAGAAGGCTGCATCAAGCGATGCGAGCGAACAATCAGATGACCAGTTGATAGAGAAGGCTCTGCAATTTTATTTGGACGACTATAAAGAAGGTCCATTCATAGTTATGCATTGCTGGAAGGTTCTTCGTGACGAACCAAAGTGGCACGCAATATTGGAGGACCTTGAGAAATCAAACAAAAGGAAATTGGGTGATGAGGGGGAGGTGGGGAACAGCACACCCACACCTGAAGATACCCAAGAAAAGGAACCTCCAATAGTAGTGAAACAGTTCAAGAAACAATGCAATGGCAAAGGCAAGGTCAGAGATAATGACACTGATTTGAATGAAACTATGAAGAAGTACATGGATATTCAGGCCGCTGCTAAAAAACGTCATGACCAATTCATAGAAATCCAGCTGCGGGTTTCTGATGCAAAGGTTGAGGCGGCAAGGCTCAAGAGGGAGGCTGCTATGCTGAAAACATACAACTCTTTCATGAGCATGGACACCAGGGAGATGACTGATGAGTTGAAAGCTGAGCATGCAATAGGCCTGAAGCTTCTGCGGGTAAAATTGTTTGGCAACAATAATTGAGGTACTTGCAATATCTGCACTTTTTAGTTTGGGTTTGATCTGATAGGCAATAGCTATGTAGGTAGTTTGGGTCTGGTTTGGTTGCATTTTTCATTACTAATCTAATCATCCCTTAAAAATATCTGTGTGACCACTATGCATGGCAAATATAATGCAGTCCAAATAAGGAATACACATGCAGTCTAAAAACATAGTTACTCCCAAGCAGTCCTGTTATCAGGGTGCTGCAAGCTTGTTTCAGTTTTGTGATAATGTAGCACAACTCTGGAGCCATAAGGTTATTGGAAGAATAATGCAAAACCTCTATTATTTAAAGATGAGGGAGATACGCGAGAGTATTCTTTGACTTGACCGGCCAGGACATCGACTGTTCTTCCACCTGAAGTGCAAAAAGGCTACAACATGAATACAATACTTCAATGATATATGTATAATGTTGATTTCCATGTTTGTCGAACACATAGGCAAGTACACAAGTGAAAAAAAAACTTTTAGTTGAGCATATTTGGCAGCAGGCAAAAGAATGAGTAGTTAATCTTGTTTTTTTGGTAACCTCTCTAATCTACTTGTTTGGCATTGGAGTCGTAATTTAGATACCTTTATTTAGTTAAGTTTCTTTATACTGGTGAATCTTAATGATCATGCCTTTTCATATCAGGTGAATGCTAAATAATCATGCTGAGGCGGTGAATTTATGCTTACCGAAGGTAAAGTTCTCTTTCTTCTGTGAAACATTTTTTATATTACAAAAAACAAAATTGGGAGAAATAACTTATATGCATGTATTCAGAAACTGTAATGTAGTGAGGTTGCTGTTAGAGATGGTCGCTACTGTTTGTAGATGAAACTTATGTAATCGGGACTTTCTCCCCCTCTATATACAGGTATGGAAACTGGCTTTGGAGGTGCTGCATGGACATGATTTTCATGGCTGTCTCAAGAAACGCTGGTGTAATCTCTTTTGCTGTCAACGTGTTCTGACCCTCCTGTGATACCGATGTAAAGGATGTAAAGGTGTTAACATGGTAGCAGTACTCTCTCTCTTTTTGTGGAGATAAAGAGCATCTCCAAGAGATTCTCTAAATCCTTCCTAAATGTTAGGAATAGATATTTTGGTGAAAAACTACTCTCCAACAGCCTCTCTAAATGACTATCTAAATATAGTCATCTTCTATTCCGGGTTTTTCGTTAGCCAAAAATAGAAGACGAGAATGATTTTTTAGAGTGCGCATGAGATATAGAAAGACTATTGGATAGTGAAAATATATAGAAAGCGATTTTTATGCAAATGACTCTCTAAATGATAATTTAGAGAGTAAAATTTAGAAAATCTCTTGGAGATGCTCTAACATGTTTAGTGATTGATCTGAGCGCCTCTTCTGGAACCGATGCATAGGACCTCAATTGGGTTGGGTGCGGTGGGGGAGGACATGGGAAAGGGAAAAAAAATCTAATTTTTCCCTATGTTCCTCCCCGAACTATCAAACAAAAAATCTTCCGTCCTCCAATTTTAAAAACCGCTCATTTTACCTTCTTGACTAGTTTTGCATGGTGGTTTTACTAAAGCGAACATAGTCAAAGTTTTGTATCGCTGTGAAGATACATGCCACAATTGACTGTTTTTGTTTATGGCCTTTGTTCGTTTCTTTCTGGCCCACCAACACTCTTTTTTTTTCCTTCTTGTGTTGTCTTATGAAAAAAAAGTCTAATTTGCCTTCTTTAACTTTGACGCGTGTTCGTTTTTTCTATTCGAATTATAAAACTAGAAATCTTCTATCCTTTAACTATTTAAAATCGCTTGCTTTACCTCTTTGGCTGGTCTTGGACGACGGTTTTGCTATTGTGACGATGATTTTGTATTTTTATTTATTTGAACCGAATCTTTGAAAAATCATAGTAAATTATAGAAAAATTATAAATTAGAAAATCCAATTTTGTTGGACTCTATATAAGTACATCTATATGCTAAGAAAAATCACCAAGATAAAAAATTAGATTTTCTATTTTATGATTTTTCTGTGATTTACTATGATTTTTTTAAAAAAAATAGTCAAAATAAGTAAAAAAGGAAAAAGACAAACCGAAACCGTTTATAACTTAGGCTAGGGAGATAAAACGTATAATTTGAAAACTTGAGGGAGATAGAGTTGAATGACTCCTTTTATTTAAGAAGAAAAGTCCAATTTTCCTCCTTCAATTTGAGTCCACGTTCATTTTTCCTTCCTAAATTATGAGATAAAAAAACCTTCCCTCCCCTAACTTTGAAAACCGTCCGTTTTACCTCTTTGGGCGATTTTACATAGTGGTTTTGCTTCAGTAACAATGATTTTGTCTTTTTTATTTATTTACTTTGACTGAAATTTTTAAAAAATATTGTAAATCATAAAAAAATCACAAAATAGAAAATCTAGTTTTGTTGGACTCGGCATTAGTATATCTATATAGTGAATATATAATATGGTATGTTTTAGTAGCTTTAAATTTATATTTTTATGTAATTATAGGAAAAACTTTGTATTCAAGCATACCATATTTTATGTTTAATGTATAGATATACTCACATAGAGTCCAACAAAATTGCATTTTCTGTTTTAAGATTTTTTATGATTTTTCAAATATTTAGACGAAATAGAGAAAGAAAGAAAAGATAAAAACCACGGTTAATGTAGCAAAATCAATGTTCAAAATCGGCAAGGGAGGTAAAATGAACGGTTTTCAAAGTGTGAGGATGGGGGATTTCTGATTTTATACTTCGAAGAGTAAAAATAAAAATAGTGCAAAGTTGAGGTGGTAAAATTGATTTTTTTCCTTTATTTAACCCATATTTGAGAAAAGTCAACCTAGATATTCGGTTCGTTTCGGTTCTTCGGATTTCAAAGAAATTCGGTTCTCAGAAAATAAGAACTGACCGGTTTCTCAAAATTTTCGGAACTGATCATTTTGGTTCTCGGTTATTTGGTTCGGTTCCGGTTCTAACCGAACTAACCGAAGTTTTCAGAAAAGATCAAAACAACAATAAATATATATGTTTTAAAACAAATTTATGCAACATTTTATCTATTTTTAACAATGATAATTCATTAAGGAACATTACCAATATAGTGACACAAATATATAGCAGTTCAAATATGAAACACCACACATAAAACAAACATAATTCTTACAAAATACAAGTAAATGAAGTATAATTTATGTAATTTGGTTAACCATGAGTAGGAATCGAAGTTTCTTCGGTTATTTCGGTTCCACAATAATAGCAACCGAATAAGGAACCGAATTTTTCGATTTCGGTTCTTTCGATTTTAATTCCAATTCTTTTAGTTTGGTTATTTGGTTTTGGTTATTTTTGTCGAGGGTTAGCCACGGGTAGAGTAGAAGTTATCATCACCTGCGTGCGGAGTTGCCAAATCCGCCGTCTGCTCTCTGGTGAGTGCCTTGTAGAGCGCACGGCCCAGTTGGGCCCAATACTCGACACGACGCATTGACCGGCCCATTACGGCTGGAGGGAGTCGCGCACCGCCGCGTTCGAGGCGTTCCCTTCGGCTCGTCGCGCCGTCGACCTGCACTGCTCGCTGTCAGGTCCGCACGCCACGACCTCGGCGGCCACACTCGCAGCTCGCCCTCACTCCTACGCCTCGCCGGCGAGCCGCCTTCCGTCCTTTCGCTTCCGCTATCTGCTCCGCGCTTCGGAGCATCGTCCTCTCCTCTCACTTGAGATCCAGGCTCCTAAACCCTAGAGCTCGTCGCTTCGGCTCGCTCGTTCCGCGCTGGCGGCGGCAATGGAGGACGAGGAGATGGAGAAGAAGGTGCAGCAGTACCTGCAGCGCAAGGGGTTCCGCCTCACCGAGCTCGCGCTCCAGGAGGAGCGCAACCGCCTCTCCACCTCCGCCATCTCCGACGTTGCGCTTGCCCGGTAAATTCAGTGTTTCTCTGCCTGGAATTTCTGTGACATTAAGTTATTAGAGCCTTGGAAAACAGTGTTTTCTGGACTGCTTGCATGTGATGATTGGTGAAGCAATCTGATTTGTTCGTTCAGTAGTGCTTTATTGATATTATAATAATCGAAGTTCAGTTGTTTTGTCATTGTCTTTCACTCTTCCTACAAATATTTTCCTAATGTCTCAGATTCTGAAGTGGTTATATTTTCACTTATAATCTTACCATATACATCCTTTGATTGATTGTATTCTTCAATAACAGGTCTGACAATGATCCAGCAAGATACCATGATGGATATAGCAGATTAAGAACATGGGCATATAGTTCTCTTGATCAATATAAGGTGCACTGCTTGTAGATAAATTGTACTTAATATTCACATATTTTGTAAATGTATTTTTTTTCCATCCAAGGCATATGATACCTTCAAACTATTTCGTACTGTTACCTTCAAGTGACACAAATAATTGAATCGTCTGTGTTCTGTGGCACAAATTTACATGGCCGACCTGCTTTTATGAATCTCAAATCTGTCATATATAAGCATGATTTTGCACTTGACAACTTATGTAATTCTAGTTTTTCAAAAGGGCGTTTGGATATGGCAGGCGAACCAAACTATTTAATGCCGTGATCTGATTTTTTTTACTTACTGTCCACCATTCTTTTCGTAAACCTGGCAATATAATTCATGTTTCTTAATTCAGATATTTTTTGTAGCACGAATTACTTCGCGTCCTTTACCCAGTTTTTATCCATAGCTTCATGGATCTGGTGGCAGAGGGACACATGCAGGAAGGTATTTGTTATTTTGGATATATTTTGATTTGACAGATTTTCTTTTTTTTTTGTTATTTACCTTAGTTTACTTAGAGCATTTTTTACTTTGATACTATCTCGCACAGCTCGGTCATTTTTCCATGCATTTCGGGAAGATCATGAGGTGATGCATTCAAGGGATCTTCAGAAGCTGGAAGGCGTCCTCTCTCCTTCACACTTGGAGGTTATTTAGCTCTGCACTATATTGTGCCATTATGTTGTGAAAGGGCCCATTTTTTATACAGTTAATCTTACATTTAAAGCATTATAGAACTGTGCATTTAACGTATGCATGCCATAATTTTCAGGAAATGGAACTGGCCCGATCTTTTAGGAAAAATAAATTTAAAATTAAATTATGCGAGGTAACTGCATTACTAATCCCTCCTTTTCTAAACTATCTTTTTGAGTTGTGCTTGTTAGCTCACCCATGCTCTTTGCTTAGATTGATCACTTTATGGAGATAAAATATTTGTCGCGCAAAAAAGTCATGTAATGCTTTTATCATGGTGAACCTGAATTTTTCATGTTCACACCTACATATCGCTAAGTGTAGTCACAAGGGATGGACAACTCATGTTCTGTTTCTGTTCTTCCTTCCATTGCTTAATCTGACGGATATTTTGTTGAAGGTGGAAGTGTTATTTCAATTGTAAATAAATATTGGACAGTAAGATAGTTAACCGGTCTGTTATGGCAAGTGGATTGATACCAAACATGTTGTGGTAGATTGATTGGGGAATGTGATACAAGAACAACAGATAGATCTGCTAACTCGCCCTCCCTTTCCTAGATCTATTTCTACTTGCGTCTAATTGGTACCTGATTGTCTCTTTTAGAGACGAGCTGACTTGACTCCTAAGCAAATATCTAAAGAATCAATCTAGCTTAACTCTTTCCTAACAAATTCAACCAATCTAATCTAATCTAATCTAATCTAATGCAATTTGTGGTACTGTTTGCGCAATACAATACCACGTGAGGCCAGGGGCCGGCTCCACTTGCCATAATAACACTACTCCACTCCTCCATGACAGCTCGTCCTCGAGCTGTAGGCCTGCTCGGAACTGGGGCTGAGCAATACAAACAGACTTGAGCAATCAGCTGCTGGAAGAAGACAACCGTGGTGACAATCGTGGCGACGACGGAAGATGTATAGAAGACAGTAGTGGTGTGAAAGATGTCGAGGCCAAGACTGAGGGAGAACCCTTGCTTTGGTGGTGTGGACAACGAGGCTCTATAGAGCTCGCCAGAGATGTTGTGCATGTGGGTGGTACTTGGAGATGGCCACAACCACGGAGATGCCGTCAGCTGGGGTGTGAGCCTGGAAGCCCCTGGAGGAAGCGAGAAGTTACATCACAGAGAACATGTACATCCACAGGGGTGAGGAGGGGTTTGGAGGCCTGCAGATTTTGCCAACCCTGTCCGATGGCTTGAGGCCTGGCAGCGTGGATGGCCTCACTGCTGGTGGCGTTGCAAGGGCTGCAGGTGTGGGAGGCCTTGCCAATGAGGCAGCCAGGACCAAGCAGGATGCGGGGATGGTGCTGATGGTGGAGGTGCGGAAGTCATCGGTGTAGCCGCAATTGTCGGCGGAGGTGAAGCTGTTGGCGAGGCTGCGGCGTGGCAGACGTGGCGGCTGCTGGTACAGCGGACTGTGCTGTCGCTGGTGGGGAAGAAGGGCAGTGATGCTGCTGTCCCAAGGGACGGGGACGTCTGGATTGGAGGAGCTGGTAGTGAAGAGTCCTAAACCTTTTGTTGACACTCAAATTTGGCTTGGACTCATGCATTAGCAATATTTTAAAGAGGCTTTCGGCCAGTTTGTCTAGGTTGTCCAGTATTAGAGGACAGGTGGAATTTGCTTGTTGATGCTGGAAAGGAATAGGAAAGGAAGAAAGCTGGCAACGGAGAATCAGCTAGTGTCAAACATACATGCTGGAGATTCAATGTGCGTAATGTTTTCTTCCTTGCATGCATGCGTGTGGTATTTTGGGCAGCTGCTGAAGCAAACAGGAAAAAGATTGTTCATTTCAGTCCAACTGCTATATGAGCTAAGAGTAAAAAAATCGGTCTCCATTGCCGATTAGGAAAGACTGTTTAATATATTTGGATAGGAGAGAAATGAAGTCCAGGTGCTCCTCGCATGGAGAGATGAGGCAAGAGAAGCTAGAAAATTAAAGGAAAGTGCACATGTCATGACCAGAGAAGATTGGAGTACATGTCCGACCATTAGAGATATACTCATGCACGGTCGACTAACATATTCGGCCATGTAGTGATAGATTAGTCGCATGTAGTAAATTAAGTTTCCTAACAAGGGAGCTGTAGGCCGCCCTATAAATACAAAGGGTGACGGTCGATTGAGGGATCCAACTTTACAATTGATCTTTTATCAATCTACCCACTTTTTATCCCTTATCTCTCCCAATCCCCTTGCTGCCCTACATGTCCCTCACCGGGATTTGTGGGCATTCTAGGTGGCCTTGCTGATCCTTGTACACCCCCACCGTGCATCTACCCAACGGTTCTTCTCGGGAGGCGTTCGTGGGTTTACCGAGCGAAGAACGAGTGTCTAATCGGCCTCGTTGACCAGCTGGTCGGCCTTGCCGTGGATATCTCCCTCCGCTGTGTGCTAGGCTGTGTGCGGCCTCTGGGCGATCTAGCCCCTACCGGTGTGTGACCCAATCGGCGTCAACACCTTCATCCAATTGGTAAGCTTGAGGACCATCTCGTAGATCTGATCGATTACCACGGAGATGCGTTCATACCCCTCTGAGTCGTAGAGATGCAGTCAAAGCCCTTTTAGATGGTGATTAAATCACCCATGGAAGGCAGTGGTGGTTGGCGCACAGGACCGAGGATTGAAGTCTCTGATACCAAAGATGTTGTGGTAGATTTATTGGGGAACGGGATACAATAACAACAGATAGATCTGCTAACTTGCCCTCCCTCTAGAGGCTCTGAGCTGCTTCTTAAATCTATTTCTGATTGCCTCTAATTGG
This sequence comes from Microstegium vimineum, assembly GCA_022036555.1. Classification (NCBI taxonomy): domain Eukaryota; kingdom Viridiplantae; phylum Streptophyta; class Magnoliopsida; order Poales; family Poaceae; genus Microstegium; species Microstegium vimineum. The sequence continues at coordinate 44,187,548 of CM039126.1, forward strand.
TACCTAACTGTCTCTTTTATAGAGATGAGCTGACTTGACTCCTAAGCGAATATCTAACAGAATCAATCTGACTTATGTCTTTCCTAATAAACCAAACCAATCTAATCTAATCTAATGCAATTCATGGTACTGTTCATGCGATGCAGTAACATGTGCCCCCCCCTGGGCCGGCTCCACTTGCCATAACAGGTTTCATATTGTTCTATTTTGGGAATTATAGCAGCTCTGTGTTATGGATTTTATAGGCAAGAACAAGCTCAGTGTTCTCTTTTGAAGTTTTCACGTTTGTGCACCATTATATCTTTTTGCTGCATTCCTTGACAGCTATTGTGATTTGATTTCTTGGAAGCTTTGGTGTTGCTATTTGGAATAAAAACATCAGCTCCCCCAACTAATTTTTTTACATTATTTTCAATTGCAGTATTCATATGAATTGCTTCTCCAGTATCTCCAGAAAACACAAGCTCTCGTGGTGCTTGGAGTAATCAATGAGCACATAACTTTTGAAGGTACAACTCCATGATCTGTTGAAATGTACTCCTATTTGTAATTTTGTATTATACTTCTGCATTTTCACTTCTGACAATCTTCTCTACCACTTCTATGTACGCTACATTGGCAGTATCTCCTGGGCAGCCCTCATTAATCTCTGATGATGCTGACGTTGTTGCTTTAATTGGGACAAGTAAGGACTTGGCAAAACAGATAAATCAGAAGGAAGTACATTGGGGGGTATGTTATGCATCTGTTGGTTTGTTTTTCACTTAAGTCGTGTCAAATAACCAACATTGCAGATTAAATACTTTGTATTTGATGTATGCCAGCCAAGTTAATATATTCTGTTCAATATGCTCTCGTGCACTTCAATTAAAATCATGTTTTGCAGTTGCTTGAAGATTCTGTTGAAGAGCGCATGGAGAAGGCACTAGCAGAATCTGATAAAATAGAAGCTGAAAGCAAGGATGCTGATGCAGAAGATAACAAGGCAAGGAACACTTTTGTAATATCAGAATCTTCTCACATTATGTGTTCTCTAATCTGTACTGTTTCCATTGAAATATCGACCTTTTTTTTCCTCGTGTGTCTGAGAATGTGCCCCAACAGCCCAACTACACTATTGTAGGCTGTAGCTAATAGCAAAGGCTTGTTGCTTGGTCTGTGCATACCTGTGTTCCTGGTCATAGGAATTTTGGTGTCTTTGCAATCCATATTACATCTACTATTCCTTGTCATAATTTTTCTCATTACATTTTGCTACAGAAAAGAAATGCAGAAGGTGGAAAGCAAGGTGCTTCTCTTAAGAAGGCCAAAAAGGACAAGCTTGTAGGTGCGACTGGAAAAAATGTCAGAACTGAAACAAGCATGGTTTCTGTGGCACCTCGAGTGAAACCGGAGCTAACTCTCCCATCAACGTATGTTTGTAATTCCTTTCTGGTTATCTATGGTAAATTGTCCTTCCAGTTTTTCATTTGTTGTCTGTTAGTGTGCCTAATCTTTTCAAAGTGCCAAATAATACCTTACTTTAGGCTTCCTTCAAAAATGTCATTTTTGTCACTAAAAGGTACCTCCAGGTCCCACATGTGAATGTCATCTACTTGCAATGTTTTCTGGTCGACTGGTCGAATCCTGGTCGACCTGGGACCGACTAGGCGATTAATGGTGATTAATCGTCGACCAGGTCGATTAATCAACCCTGGTCGTCTCCTGGTCGTCCAAGTATATCAGCCGGTCGACCTATATATATACCTCTCTATATATACTATATTATACACAATAAAAGTCTGTAATATCAAATAGAACCATAATTAGCAAGTAGCAACACTAATGCAGCTTTGATCTTGACACATGTTAACAGCAGCACTGCTGCACAGCAGTAAAAACTTATTAACACAGCCAGCATATTACATAACCAAAGTCCAAACTAGTTCAACAGTACAGATAAGCCAAAAAACAGAGTCCACAGCCTGGTCGTCCAGGACCTGGTCGGACGACTAATCGCGATTAGTCGACGACTAGTCGGACGACCAGGTTTCTGGTCGAGCTGGTCGAGTCGGACATCCTAATCGACCACCTGGGACCGACCAGGACGACTAATCGCGATTAATCGGACGACCTGAAAACAATGTCTACTTGCTAGAAATTTTTATTTTGTGATCAGGAAGCTTATTTTGTAATGCAACTGAAAGTGAAGCTCGTTTTATAGGACAACATAAAAAATTAAGGCCCTGCATAATTCACAGCAGACCAAACGATGGCTTTTGCTTCGTTTGTTGACCCTTTTGTGCTCAATGCTTGGGCTCACATACTTCAGCCTTTTTCCTATTTATGGTGATATCCAGAATACATTCTAATATGCAGTTTGAACTCATACGGCAAATAGTTCTGTCTATAGCGTTTAATTGTTTAGTTCGGAGGTTTGTGTTGGTTTAATTGTTTCACACTTTTTTCTGTTAAATTAATCAACCTTGAGATGTATGAGTATGAGAAGTCTTTATATTTCAGGCCTGTTGAAGTTGAACAATCGATTCTCGAGGATCTGCGAAACCGTGCACAACTGAATAGCGTGGCATTGCCATCTGTTAGCTTCTACACATTCCTTAACACACATAATGGGTAAATATAACTGTTATTAAATACTTATGGCCTCATTTGTAATACTACGGTTTGAGCATCATCATGTGGAACACAGATTAAACTGCTCGTCAATATCACACGACGGATCGCTGGTTGTTGGTGGGTTTTCTGATTCATCAGTGAAGGTCAGTCCATTCAGGTCAAATGCCACCTTCTTTTTCATCCTATTTGTAGTTTTAGTTGGTAAAGTTTCCTTGGTTTCCAACAGGTTTGGGATATATCAAAGATTGGCCAATCAGCAAAACTATGTAAGTTAGACACTTTCTTATTCCTTACCAATTCTTTCACTCCGTATCTTCATATTCTTAATGTTTGCTATGCTGAACTGCATGCATAATTTTGCACTAGTTTGGGCCAAGGTCATGTTTGACATTATGTTTTGAAAATTTAATCAGCTTATGTTTAAAACACAAAGTGCAATATATCATCTTAAAATCAAAGTTGATTGTGTTTTTCAATTCTCAACTACACCCTCCATTCCAAATTATAGTTCATTTTGCTTTGTCCTATAAGTCATACTCTAGCTTTGACCAAGTTTTTAGAAAAAAAAAGACATTGACACAAGTTCAAATAAATGTACTATCAAAACATATTTCATGGAGAATTTGATAAAACTAATTTGATACCATATATGTCGATCCATTTTTCTATAAAAACTTGGTCAAAGTTAGGGTAGTTTGACTTAGAACAATGCTAGAGTGAACTATAATTTTGAACAGAGAGAGTAGGTACTAGCTTGCAATTGCGTTATGTCTCCAAAGCCTGTTAAAGTACATGAGAATAATTCTAGCATTCAAATATTCTAGTTGAATACTGATGGTGTTTGCTAATTCAGTGAACTTTGAATTTCAGCAAGTTCACAGAGTGAGAATGGATCTTCCCAGGGTGAGCGCATATCAACATTAGATGAGGGGAAAAGAACCTATACACTATTTCAAGGCCATTCTGGACCAGTTTATTCTGCGGCCTTTAGCCCGTTTGGGGATTTCCTCTTGTCATCATCTTCAGACTCAACAAGTAAGACATCTCACATCGTAGACAGTGTTTAAATTTTGTAGTTTCTTTTTAGCTGTCTTTTAAATTTATCACTGTTATACTTATTTTATTTGTTACAGTAAGATTATGGAGCACCAAACTGAATGCCAACCTTGTCTGTTACAAAGGACACAACTACCCGGTTTGGGATGTCCAAGTATGTGAATTTGTGAATAGCCGTTTATGATGTTGACCTTATATGTAAAGATTTTAATACTCCTTATGTATTATACTATTTGTTGATACTTTCTATTTATATTTTTATGACAGTTCAGCCCAGTTGGCCATTACTTTGCTAGTGCTTCACATGACAGGACTGCTAGAATTTGGTCAATGGATAAAATCCAGCCTCTGCGAATAATGGCTGGGCATCTTTCTGACGTTGATGTAAGTGAACTTGTCGAGAATAATGGTTTGGTTAAATTGAATTATTGGTGTTTTTAATTCTTTTAAGTTTTTTGTTTGGATATCATCTTGTTTTTAGCCTTGGCTAATATTCTTTTTTCCTTCTGCCTGGAAATATTTTGCATAACAGTGTGTCCAGTGGCATGTAAACTGTAACTACATTGCCACCGGCTCTAGTGACAAAACTGTAAGACTCTGGGATGTTCAGACGGGTGAATGTATACGGATGTTTATTGGTCATAGGAGTATGGTTTTATCACTGGCAATGTCACCTGATGGACGATACATGGCCTCTGGAGATGAAGATGGAACAATCATGATATGGGATCTCTCGACTGGCCGTTGTGTTTCACCACTACTAGGACACAGCTCTTGTGTGTGGACACTTGCTTTCAGGTAATCATTATATGCTGTTGTAACTTCTTTAGTTCACGTCACCAAGTCTCTTTTTTATCTGAATAAAAGACTTGGCGACATGAACTAAAGACTTTTTATCTGAATACCTCTTGCGTGAGCTTGCCTAAAGAGCAAGCGTTCACTGTAGTTAAAGGAAAACAGGCTTGATAAGCTGGCAAGTCCAGCAGCCACTCGTAACCAGTTTAATCAGCAGGACCATGTAATTTTACAATAGTTCTGTACTGCTGTATGAAGGAATTAGTGCTAAACATTTCTTAATCCTTGTTGATAGTATTTAATTTGAAGGTCATGCAATTTGATCTTGTGAAATGATGTCTTGAAACTGGTGGTCTCACAGATTCTGATGTGTTTCATAATACATGAGTCTATGGGCATCAGCTAAAAGGCAAAATTGCTCTGTTCCTGCTTGCTTTAATTTTTAGTTGATCAAAGTTGATACTTGTCCTATGAGCTCTTTAAAGAGGACATTTGTTTTTTTTTCTCACCCAGGTTTGCAATCTGATTCAAATATCTTTAGCCAAACTTAGCATCTAGGCTTCAAAGCATAGTACTGTTTTGTGTTTAGCGCTCTCTGTTTTGTTATTATCTCATTGCCTTTTGGATGTACACCGGAGGTCCTTAATCACTCTCATGTACCCTCTCCATTCCAAATTATAAGTCGTTCCAGATTTTCTAGATACATAACTTTTGTTATGTATGTAGACATGATCTACATCTTGGTGCATAGCAAAAAACAATGTACCTAGAAAAGCCAGAACGGGGGAGTGTTTGATAATTTCTTGTCTTACAACTTCAACATGCCATGGATCCCTATATTTGAGAAGCAGTACAAAATTTCATCTTCTCCAACTCCAACATACTGAAACATGATATTACTGTTATACTAATAGGTAAGTCCTTAAAAACACTAGCAGCAATGCACCTTTTTGGGGGCAGAACCTTTGCAAATGGCAATGCAGTCATTAGTTTACTGCAAGTTAGCAACCCATACCAGTGGGATATATATAGCATGTAAAGATTAAACCCTGCTGTAGGTTGCCCTTTTTTCCTTTTGTGCCGGTTTCCACTTTATTTAAGTTGCAACGTAAGGCCTCAAATGTGCTCCCTCCGTCCCAAAGAGAATCCACGCTTGTCCAGATTCAAAGCTAGAATTGCACTCTTTTTGCGACGGAGGGGGTATATTATTTCTTCCTGTGACAGTTCATGATGATGTGCATTGTTCTGTGCCGCAAGGTTGAACTGCATTTACTTGTAATTTGAGGGGTTTGCTTAATTATATGGTTTCATGAAATATGCTCTTGTGTAATATATCCTGCTGCTGTTTTAGTTGTGAAGGAGCATTGCTTGCATCTGGATCGGCCGATTGTACTGTAAAGCTCTGGGATGTCACTTCCAGCACAAAAACCCTGAAGACAGAGGACACGTAAGTTTGGCATGTTAAGATCTCATCCATTCGAGCATACACTTAATTCTCTTGCTCTGACTGCAAAACACCCTTGCTTTTTTCTCAAACAGCAAAGGCAGCTCAGCTAACCGACTGAGACTGCTTAAAGCTCTCCCTACAAAATCAACTCCTGTTTATAGCCTGCGGGTAAGAAATTTCTCCTTTATTCAGCATCATTTTTTGGGGGTACTTTGTGGTGAAAACTGAAGAACTTGCGGATTTCTGGCTATTGCAGTTTTCTCGGAGGAACCTTCTATTTGCCTCTGGTGCGCTCTCGCTAAACTCGTCGTAAGCTGTGTGTTTTGTAGAATACAACTAGAACTGTTCTGGTTTTGACATTGAGTAGTGAAGCTGGGCATTTCGGAGACTCCGCTGTGGATCCTATTGTAGAGCTAATATTTTCATTAGCAATCCCAATGAACCCAGCGTGTACTGCCGAACTGATCACCGCAGATCCCTTGTAGCGTGTTGTAATATTGTAACATTATTATTAGGTAATTACGTTGTGTAAAACTAATTTTGAGGGTGTGACCTTATGAACGCCACTAAATGTACAAGTGCCCGATAGGCGATAGCTTGAATGCAAATGGTCTATCATGGGGTGGCCTATCATTATTATAAGCTAATGTGTGCTTGTAAGGGATGACCGGATGATGTGATGACATTCCAATGCATTTTATTCTGTTTACTTAAACATGTAAACTAAGATTTAGAAAATGGATCATCCGATACCTCCAACGAAGCACCCCTGTAACTGTAACCATGTGCGTGTAGCATCTTTCGTCCAAAATACTAGCCTTGGCCAGATGCAGTGAAGCGTCAGAATAATAATGGAGCCATTGGGCTTCGTGACATCATGCTTGATTAGCGATAAATTCCAAATAGTTTAGTACTACCTTCGTCCCTAAAAGAATGTAACTGTGGAAATTGTGCCGGTCAATTTTAGTTATGTTTGACTAATTTTATATTAAATACTATTAACATTTATTTCTCTAAATAATTTTATTATAAAAATATATTCTATAACTAATCTAATGATACTACTTTCACATCATAAATCTTAGTACTTTTTTATATAAATTTAATTAAAATTAAAATTATTTGATTTCTAAAAAATGAGAATTATATTCTTTTAGGGACGAGGTAGCAGGACATTTTGTTCATTCGATTGGCTGGTGCCTGGTGGTGACTGTCCTTTCCTGCGACACTGAGCCAGTGGTCCAGAGTCAGACGCTCCTGGCTTTGGCTTCAGACACGCTGTTCGCCTGGCCCTTTGGTGGGGCGTCGTCTTCATGTTTCCATCTGTTCCGGACACAGTAGGGGGCCTACCATTTTCTCAACCGTGTCTTATAAAAAGTTACTCATGAAATTATTTTCTAAAAAATAGCTCTATTAATAAAATTGAGCTACAGCAAACAGACTCTTAAATACGATAGTTAAGAGCTGGCAAACTCCTAAGTACAAAGTGACTTTTACGGTGGTATCGGTTTCCCTAGCTAGTTTTCTACTGCTCAGACGGCATCTCTCCGTCCCAAGAAGAAGGATGTTTTCGTTTTTTAAAAAATATCTTTGATTAATTATATATTAAAAAATATTAATATTTATAATATATAATTAATATTATTGGAAAGTTTTTTAAATCTATTTTTTAATAAATTTATTTGAAAATTTAAATATTACACGTATTTTTAATAAATCGAGTTAAATTTATCGTGCGAACACACAAGCTATCATTTTTTATGGGACGGATGAAGTAAATAGTTGAATCTGTCCAAACACACAAAACGTGATTTTTTATAGGACGGAGGAAATACTAAGTTGAATCGGTCCACACGCACGTGATGAAATGACTTGCTCTCAGTCCATCGCGTGTCCCCACACCGAATGGGACCTTGCAGTTGTGTAATAACTGATGAACACGCAGCTGTTTTTTTTAATTAAAGGGGGGGACGAAAGGCCCCGCGCGGGGCGATGTCTTAAGGCTATCCCACTATTTATACTTATATTCATCCTCTAAAAATAATATTTCGTCCTGATTAGCGAGACTTTTTCCTCTATATACATTTTTTCCATATCCATCGTACTCTATATCAGCTGTCAACAATAAGGTCCACATATTTATAAATAAAATTTATCTAAATATATTTATATGAGATCTTATTTTGAAAGATTTATTGAAATAAATTTAATGATGTAATCAGAATTTAATTTGAATTTTTAGTTTATGAGTTATATTATTTTTGTTAATTGAAATAGAAATTGTAGCAGTGGGACCCACATGTACTCTCTCTCCCTTCCCACTCGCATGCAAGCGAGACCCGCAAGCAGGAGCAGGAGCAGGCCTTTTCGCATACAAACAGGAGCAGCAGCAGGCTTTTCAGGAGTGCGGGGCAGACAGCGGACGGGAGATCATCACGGACAGGCTAGCGAACGGCGGTGCAGCGATTTTCGTACTGCAGGGTAGGCTTTCGGATGCTTTCGAGTATGCCGTGCGATCAGTCTAGTCTAGCGTACTGTACGTTCAGCATGAAAACGTACTTTGATGCATGCATGCCAAGTTGCCAACCCGACCGTACCGCAGGATGGATCGCTGGGCGAGGTGGTGGCACTGGCACGGCACTGCAGCACTCAGCATTTCACTCACATGCTGTGGACTGCCGACACGCGGTGGCTCACGCTCACCGTTGTCTGCCCGTGTCTGCTGCCCCCACAGACCACGGGTCACCGGACCGAGTCGCTTCGCGTGGTACAGTACTACGTCGTCGTCCTCCCAGAGTCCGGCCGGCCGGCCTGGCACACCGCACCGGCTGACCGACCGGCGGTCAGGGCCTGCGGTGGCGCACGGAACTCTGCGACCGCCAGCTACAGCCACAATTACATCCGCGCTTGCCTGCAGGGAATATTATTCGATTCCTTTGGTAGCCCTTTATTTGTCCGTAGATTTTTTATTTTGATGAGTTACAGTTATTCACGTAAACTCATCTGATGCAAGTATTTTTATACAAAGACTATTTTTTTTTAAAAAAAAAACAAGTTCCTTTGGTAGCCCTTTTTCCGTATAAATTCTCTTTATAAGAATCAAACCAGATTTTACTATCTATATATTTTTTTAAAAAAAGCTACTACTTACCCTGCTACCTTCTCAAAAACCATACATACACAAGTACAAACAGTTTTGAACGTTTTATTATGTGCAGTTCGGCAGGTGGTTATTTTTCATGTAGTCCTATTGTTTGAATATATTTGGATTCACGTGGTGATCAGTCTAGGGTCTGATTGGAACGCATAATTTTTATAGGAACTGCACAAAAATTTCACAGAAATCAGTTTATTTTAAAAAAAAAATGTAGGAACGAGGAAAAATTCCCGTGTTCCAAACAATGCCCTATATGTGTAGAAATAGATTTGAGTAAAATTTGAACTAAATTTCAAATCAATCTATCCCAACAAGTGTGGATTGAGGTAATTTCAACAACGTTCAAACAAGACCCAAAAAGTCTATGCTAGCCCTTAGCCTCTAACTCTGAGAACCTCGAAAGCCGTGGTTTTGGCTCTTGTGTGCGCTTCTGCGTTCATGCGTTAACAATGTTAATCTTCTCATCCTAAAAATAACTAAGCATATTAATTCTTTAAACATTATTTTTTCTAAGTTCTAAGTTCTACTAACTTAATATCTACCTTTATATGTCCAAATAAGTTATTATAAAAATATGCCATAATTAATCTATTAATATTTATTAAAAATTATAAACATTAGTTTTTATCACATACTACCTTCGTCCCAAAAAAATGTAATTTTTGTTTTTTTCGAGAAATCAAAATTTAAAATTTGACAAATTTTATATAAAAAAGACACTAACATCCCTGATATAAAATTAATATCATTACATTAGATAAAATATATTCTTATAATAAAATTATTTAGAGACTGTCGATGTTTTACCACCGATAGCCTGCCATGGGGTTATCCGAGACAGTTGTTCGTGCCTCGGTGAATAGTGAAACCTTGATGGTTGGACACACAAGGACACACGATTTATACTGGTTCAGACCCTCGACACAGTCGAGTAATAACCCTACGTCCAATTAGGTCGCTTGTTATTGCTCTGATCTCGTAATACAAGGTGTTGTGTATCGCTCAACGTATCGGGTGTTGCGTAGTATGTTCAGATGTTTTTTGGGTGGTACCCTCACCAGCCCTTTATAGTCCAGGATCTGGTTGAGGATTGCTCTAGTCCTACTCGGTTACAAACTCAGAGTCCTAAGCTACACTTCGGTCTTGTCGTTGTTACCGAGTAGAATTCGGTTTTGTTTGTTTGCCTCCCTCCGTGGGCCGAGTGATAGAGGCCCAAAGCTCCTGCAAACCGGCTCATGGGTACCCTATAGGATATCCCATCGACAAACCCCCGAGCATCTCATGATTTTTCTTCAAAGTTTCGGGTTGTTTTGAAGGTAAGCCGAGTTCTTTTTAAAGCAAAATCATGGGATGATCTCCTGTGTCTTCGTCTTGTAGTCTTCTTGCGCCTTTTGTTTTTGGACAGAAGGTGCACTCATTGAGTGTAGCCCCAAGCCTTTGATTACTTGGTACAAGTATTCAGAGGATCCGAGAAGAAACTTTGTGTGGTATGTTGTAAGGACCTGATTAGCCTAGGGGGGAGTGAATAGGCATGTTTAAAATCAAACTTGATACTTTCTGTCAGTACAGGCCCGACACTGCCGGGGTGCCCGGCACTACTGCTCCTAGGGCGGCAGTGCTGGTCACCTGAGCAGAGCTAAGCACAATTCAAAATATATGACTCAAATAGAAATTGTGCTTGAATAGAAACCTTCCTAGAGGTGTAGGAAACCTCTAGCACCACCTGAAAGTGGTAGCAACACACCCACGGAGTAGATCGGGTCCAAACCCTAGAAATCACCTTGCAAGAAATATATATCAAAGTAAAGTAACAAGCACACGGTGACACAAAATTTGACCCGTGGTTCAGCTCGCCACCAAGGCTTGCCTACGTCCATGTTGTTGAGGTGCGCCACACAAGGCTCAAGCTTGCCACAAAGGCTTGCTCTTTCCTCGGTCTCAAGTCAAGAGAATGAACTCTTGAGATGAGGGGTAATGTATTAGCAAATGGGTGTTATAAACCTCCCTAGGCTGCCACACGAAGGAGGCAAGCTCAAGGGCGATGCCTAGCCGGCTAGGAACAAAGCTCCAAGAGTAACAAACTCAAACCGCCGGCCACCACGCGAACCAAATACTTGTAGGAGTTGAAGATCCGAGGGAGAAGCTTCTTCTCAAGCCAGAAGGCTCAATCTCTCAAAGGTTGATTGGAAATCAATGTAGGAGAGTGGTTGAGCACCAAGGGAGAAGGGAGAGCAAGAAGAGAGCTTATTTGTTCTGTTTCATGAAGTGAGAAAGAAGGAATGGCAGAACTAGCCGTTGGGGGTGAGTGAGGGGGTAAGAAATACCCCTCCACTGTCCAACGGGAAGAACAAGTCGCGGCAGGCCTGACAGAAACAGCAAAGGGTTGGATCTTTAATAGTTGGCTGATTTTCCTTCTATGTATGTGGAGGTGTATGATATTTGGATAGATATAGCATTTGGTTCACTTATTGGCATGCGTGTTGAATCCCTCTTAATAGTACGGCATACCTAAACTCAATTTCAAAATATAAAACGAATTAAACACCCTTTGAGCTTGTTTCCATGCACTTTTGTAATTGGAGGGGTCCGCCAACCTATTCATCAAGCTCCTTTCATTTAACCTGCTGATCATACTTGTAAAGTCTCATTAGTTCTCTAATTGCGTTGTCATGTCACCAAAAGCCACTTGAGGCTTGATTGCACTTTCAATCTCCCCCTTTTTGGTGATTGATGACAACACACTTAGAGCTTACAAAAGTGAAGTAATAATCTGAGACAATGCAAGTCATGGGTGTAGGAGCTCCCCCTAAATGTGTGAATGGGAATTTAAATTTCCAATTTGGAATGAAAAGCCAAAATTCAGACATTGGAGTGAAATAGGGCTCCCCTACCTCCATGGCTGTTGTGGGGTGCTAAAACAAAGTGTTATAAGATTATACGTGATGCATATGAACCTGTCTCAAACTGATCAGAGGGCTTGTTGTCAGAGCAGCCCGGCACTGCCGGCCTGACTGCAGACAGCAAGTCTGCGGAAGCACAAGCACAACCACATAACATGATATAAAAGTAAACTAAATGCACACTAATACAAGCATGATATATAAGAGAGAGTATATGTCCACAAATAACACAAATCAAGTACTTAAGTGGCAATATTACAATAAAATAGTTTTTCATGTTGCTCTCTTATCTCACAAACTAAAACTAAGATAAAACTAAGGTAACTAGCAGCTGCTCCTCCATGACGGTCGAAGAATTGTTGTACCCCTTTCACTTAGTAATTCTTCCCCTTTGACAACAAGTCACCAAAAAGAAGAGAAGAACCTAGCAAAAAGAGTACAAACTAGTCGTTATCCTCGTGTAGAGTGCAACATGAAAAACTATTTTAGAAGCTGCTGCCCTGCCTCTAGTAGGGGTTGCCTGAACAGTAGAGTGCACCAACTTCTCACATCTATAAGGCTCATGGACTATATACCTGTTGAACACACGTCCAGAAACCCTCTCAATGATGAACACGAGATATGGTGCATAGGGAATGCCCCTCTTAGCATTATCAGCTGCAATAAATAGCTCGTTCCAAATGAAGCAAGACACTGAGAAAGCATGTCTGTTGGTCTTCATCCTGAGCAATGCATTCTTTGAACAGTTGTATAGATTGGAAGCAGCCCCAATCTTAGGATAGAGAGTGGTCCTGAAGAGATTGTTGAAGATTAATTTCATTAGAAGATTTATATCTAACTTATCTGGTAAGATTAAATCTTTTAGTCCATTGTTGAAGCTAAAAGCCGATCAAGAGTTTACGTGGAAAGAAGAACAGCAGTCAGCCTTGGAGAAGATTAAGAAATATTTGGTGAACCCTCCAGTCTTGGTTCCGCCTCAACACGGGAAGCCTTTCAAGTTATATTTGTCTACCGATGACAGTGTTATCGGATCGGCTTTAATTCAAGAATTTGAAGGGAAGAAACGTGTGATATATTATTTGAGCAGAAGGTTGGTGGATGCTGAAACCAGGTATTCGGCCATAGAGAGATTGTGTTTATGTTTATATTTCTCTTACATAAAATTGAGGCATTATTTGTTGTCGATTGAATGCACTGTTGTCTGCAAAGATGATGTGGTTAAGTATATGCTATCGATGCCGATATTGAGTGGGAGAATCGGCAAATGGATTCTGGCATTTTCAGAGTTTGATTTAAGGTATGAATTGACTAAGGCAGTTAAGGGTTAGGTGATGGCTAGTTTTGTTACTCAGCATTGCAATGTGGTAAACTCTATGGAGATTGCTCCTTGGACTTTGTTCTTTGATGGATCTACGTGCAAGGACGGAGCAGGTATCGGTATTCTCTTAATTTCACCCCGGGGACGGAAGTATGAGATTTCGTTGCCGATTGTTGCTGCTTCAACAAACAATCAGGCTGAGTACCAGGCTCTGCTGAAGGGGTTGGCATTACTCAGGGAGGTACGTGCCGATGCTGTTGAAATCTTCGGTGATTCTATGTTGGTAATTAACCAATTGATTGGGACATACGAATGCCGAAGTGGGACTTTAATTGCAACCCATGAAAGGTGTTTGCAGTTGTTAAAAGAATTCAAGGAGTACCGCCTTGAGCATATTCCTAGATTGCATAATGAAGAAGCCAATCGGTTAGCATAGAATGCTTCAGGATATCAGTCGATTCAAGAAGTCATGACATCGGTAATGGTTGCCGATGACTGGAAAAAGGAAATCTCCGATTACTTAAGGGATCCATCTAAGAAGGTTGAAAGACGTTTAAGGTTCCAAGCCACCAAGTATGTGCTCCTTGACAATGAATTGTATTATTGGACGATTGATGGAGTTTTGCTCAGATGCCTTAGTAAAGAGGAGTCAAAGGAGTTGATGGGCGAGATCCATGAAGGTGTGTGTGGAGCACATCAATCGACATTCAAGATGAAATGGATGATTAGGCGGAATGGATATTATTGGCCGACAATTCTTGAAGATTGCTTCAACTATTTTAAAGGGTGCCAAGATTGTCAGAAGTTTGGTAATGTCCAAAGGGCGCCTGCATCGACAATGAATCCTATAATCAAGCCTTGGCCGTTTAGAGGATGGGCTATTGATCTCATCGGCCAAATTTATTCGCCATCAAGTAAAAGGCATAAGTTTATACTTGTTGCTACCGATTACTTCACAAAATGGGTGGAGGCGATCCCTTTGAAGAAGGTAACATCGGCAAACATGGTGGATTTTGTAAAAGAATACATTGTTTACCGATTTGGTATTCCTCAAACTATTACTACCGATCAAGGAACCATGTTTACATCGGGAGAGTTTGATGAATTTGCTGCTAGTATGAGGTTCAAGGTATTGAATTCTTCTCCTTATTATGCTCAAGCTAACGGCCAGGCTAAAGCAGCTAATAAAGGAGTTATCAAGCTCATCAAGCGCAAAATTGAAGAGAACCCTAGAAGGTGGCATGTGGTGTTAAATGAGGCCTTATGGTCGTATCGGATGGCTTGTCATGGTGCAACCAAAGTCTCGCTGTATTAGTTGGTCTATGGACACGATGTTGTTCTGCCTTGGGAAATTAAAACTGGTTCTAGGCGATTATCTTTTCAAAATCAATTGATGACCAATGATTACGCTACTCTTATGAAAGATGAGTTAGAAGATCTAGCAGGTCATCGGTTAATGGCTCTAATCAACATTGAAGAAAACAAGAAAAGGGTTGCCAGATGGTATGACAAGAAGGTGAAAGTAAAGCAATTTGCCGATGGTGATCTGGTGTGGAAGTTGATTTTACCGATTGGGACTAAAAGTCCTAAGTTTGGAAAATGGTCCCCTAATTGGGAAGGTCCTTATCGGATAAAGCAGTCTGCTCCTGGCAATGCCTATATTTTGGAAACTCTCGAAGGAGTTGTATTCTCCAGAGCAATCAACGGTAAATACTTGAAGAAATATTACCCTAGTATTTGGGTAGACGCATAGAGTGTTCGTTTGAATGCCGATGGAAAGAAAAGTTATATAAGCATCGGTAAAAGCGTATTGACGTTATATTACAGAGCCAAAATCAAGTGTTACTGATTACATTTGCCGATGTGATGGAATTTGACAAATTACAACAGGGATTGGATAGCTGATATCGCACGCAGGCGAATTTGTTCTATCTCTTCCATCTCCCTAGCGTCATCATCGGCAGATCCTTCAATTGGTTTCATCTTCTTCTTTAGCAAGATAGCTTGTCGGGCGTTGCTATCCCTTTCTTGACGCAGAACCTTGATAGTGTCGGCCAGTTGGGCTTTCTTTTGGTTGACTGCGTTCAAGGCTTCTTCAACTTTTCTTAGCTCGGCCTGCAGCTCTCCTTTTCTTGCCGATAATTGAATGAATTCTTGGTCAAGATTGGTGCCGGAAGCTTCTATTTGGCCGATGTCTTTATGCTTCTCATCGGCAACGTGCTTGAACTTAAGCATTTCTTCTCCGAGCTTTGATCGGGCAGTCCTATCGGCTATGCGACGGGAGAGCCTCTGGTATTGGAGTTGCTTGCTATCGAGGAAAGTTGCCTGAAAGAGTGCTTCTTTTGTATCGGCAGAGAGGTGGCCTTGGATGTCCTTGAAAGCTGTCCTTGCTGCAGTTGAATCCTGAACGAGCTGGGATGTATCTTGTTGCAGCAGGGAGAGCAGTGCTTCGAGCTTGGATTTGACCTCTGCCGATAGAACTGGAGCAGAGCTTTCTTCATCCTCGTCTTCATCGGGAATATTAATGGCGAAGGAGAATAAGCTGTCTGCTGGAGCAGGGCCTTCTTGGTTTTGGTTATCATCCTGGAAGTTGACGCCGAAAGAGAATAAGCTGTCGGGGGAGTCTTGGGCCTGAAAAAGAAGAAGTTAAGATGTGCCGATCATAAGGTTATACTGCAAAATTTTAGGTAACCGACTTACCATCTTGAAGCGAATTTCTTGCCTAGGACTTGGCATGTCGGCTAAACAACCTCATCCTGGAGATCGGCAGCGGTTGCCGATGAATTTACCTCCGTGAGAGGAGTGGTTGGTGCTGGTGACGCTGTTGCTGGTGCTGCTTCTGTTGTGACGGCTGGCTCTTGTGGCGGCGATGCTGTCCTCTGATCAGGAATTTCATCAGGTATAAGTATCGGTTCCGATGCTGATGTCGTTGCAGCTGGTTCCTGCGGGGTTGTTCCCTGGTCGGAAGCTTCGTCCATCAGCTGCGAGGTTGTTCTCCCACTGCAGTTGGTGATGCGACTGGGGTCGATGGAGTAGATGGGGTGGCTAATCTCAGGCGTCTTTTCTTCCTTGGTGCAGCAGTGGGAGAACCGGCCCGTTTTGATGAAGTCTAGGGGGCATCGGCAGCAGGACTTGGAGAAGTTTGAACGTTTGGAGTAGCTGCCGATGACCTCATTGCCTGAAAATGTTTAGTACGAGTTATATAAAGTAAATATTGTTGATGAATAGTATGTGATCGGTATAAGTGAGGATAAGATTTACTGCAAAAGCCCGTGTCAAAGCAGCAGCAGCAGCAGCAGCCGATGTAGCCATGGTTTTTGCAGGCGTCGACTTGGGCTTGAGAGGAACCTTAGGTACCTTCTGAGGGGTGAAGGCAGCCAGTGTGGGGGCATTGTTGCCAATGAGTGATATAGGACTCATCACTCGAAGATTGAAAGGTTTGCCACTCCTGCTCACTTTAGGGATTGGATCGTCAACCTGTTAAGCATAAGGTCAGATAACAGTGATAGGAATAAAGTAATAAGGAATGCATCGGGATTAAAAACTTACTGCGTCATCGGGAATGATGTGATTGGCGTCAATCATATGCCGATAGTAGTGTGATGACTTGGCAAATAATTGATACCTCCATTCTTGCCACCAGAATTTATATTCATTCGCGATGAAGGATGTTGGTGCCCAGGAGGATAAGTCAATATCTGACGTATCGGCATTGGGAGGAAGATTGACGACTTTGTTCCAGTCTATGGCACTAGAGATGGTCTGCCTTGGTTTTATCACTTTGGCATAGCAGAGCTTGATCGGCAGTTGACCGAATGCCAGTTGTGTTGTCGTTGCCGATGGGTAGTAGAACTCGAAGGATGGAGGGGCATTCTTCCCAGTTCCGAAAATATTGACTGGGATGGCTCGGGGAACAATGCTAGCCTTCATAATCACCCCATTCTGAGGCACATTCCCATCGGTAAGGTTGAACAGCAAGGGAAATCGGTTGTCCTCATCAATATATGGCCACCAGAGCCGTTCTGAAGCAGGAATTCCATTGTAAAACTTCTGGAAAAACATGTCGAACTGCTCTGCATCGGCATCGGTTCCTGGTAGCACTATGATGGCCTCGCCAAAGTTGAGTGGAGGACGAGTTGCCGATTCATCATCCCCATATTTGTAATCTTCCGATATGTCCCTTGGAAATTGCTGGTTGAATAGGTCAAACTGAAGAACCTTGTACATGTGTACATTTAACCACATGTTTATGAACCACCAGGGACCTCCAAGGTTACCGATGGGCTCACCTAGCAATAACTTCTTGGACACTTGGTGCAGGAGGTTGTATACCGATCCAAGAAGATATCGGCCGAGAGGGAGTCTTGTTCCATCGACTAGGAGTTCTGCTGCTGGAAGGTACATTGTAGTCGGTCCGACTGTTTTGCCACAAAAGATAAACTTTCCCAGCCACATGTTCGGAAAGATGGCATGCTCTCTTTGTCCTACCGATCCAGTCTTTTGGTATTCCTGGATGTAACCGGTCCAACCGCCGATATTCCGAGTGTTCA
The DNA here is from genome assembly GCA_022036555.1 of Microstegium vimineum. Taxonomy (NCBI): domain Eukaryota; kingdom Viridiplantae; phylum Streptophyta; class Magnoliopsida; order Poales; family Poaceae; genus Microstegium; species Microstegium vimineum. The sequence continues at coordinate 44,205,387 of CM039126.1, forward strand.
CTTTATACTCGGCTTTCCTGTTGAACAGAGTGAACGTATCGGCAGAGGAGACATCGAGACCGGTCAACATATGCACATCGGCAAGGGTAGGAGTGGCTGGTCCATGTTTGAATAGAAAGGCATTCATGGTGTCAGACCAGAAGTAGGAAGCTGCTATCAGCATGTTCTCGTTTTTCTCCATATCGGCAATGGAGAGCCTGATGCACTGATCCAGACTGCGCTCTGACTAGTAAACTTATTGTGTTCTAATGACCCTGAGGTACCAGTTCTTCCACCCCTTGGTATATTTGGGCCATGAACGGAAAGCATCCTTCCATAAACCTAGGCTGAAACATTCGGATTTGAAGGGAATACGGTTGGTTTCCGCGTTGATCAGATAGCTGGGATCAGGATTTCCCATTGGGCCTAGGCAGTTGAAGTTGGATTGCTCAAGGGGGATTACTACTTTGTTGTATAGTTCCTAGGGTTCGGAAAAATCAAAGAAAGAAAAGGGGAAAAAGGAATTATAAAGTAGTACAGAAAAAGAACTTTCAGGAGATGAGGTAAAGAGGGAACAAATTTACCTTGGGGATGTCGACTTGGATCGCCATTGGAGTTGGAAGAGTTCTTGTGGATCTTACTTGGCTCGAAGAAGGTGCTGTTGCTTGAACTCGCGAATGATGTTCTTCGGAGTCGCCGCCGGGGTTGGAGACGCCGAGGTTGAAGACGAGGGCAGGTGGAAAGTAAAAGTAGGCCCAGGGTAAAAAGGCAGGTTGAATCATGGTAATTTTTATAGACCTAGGTCAGGGGTGTTTTTGGAGTTTCTGTTCGTACTATACAGGAATGTGGAAAGGTCTGCAGTGGATGTGCGCGACAATCAAGGAGATATGATCAGATTTTCAACTGTTTGCGCTGTGATCGGAGGATTTTATTAATAAATTGCGGTTCCGCGGTGGGGATCGAGGAAGTTGTGCAGTTATCTCGGAAAGAACGGCTACAGTAGAGAGAATTTCGGCGCGTAAAATGTTATACACTCCGAAATTGGGGGGCATGTGTTGACACCGTTTTTTGGCACGTGTCAAATGAGCTGAGACTTATGTGGATCGGTGGCCATTTTCTATTGGCATCCAGAAGTCATCGGTAAAAGTTATCAATGGAAGTGCGTTGTAAGAAGGCTAAGTTTGTTGCCGATGAAAGCTAGATGGTTCTTGTCGATGAAAGTTAGTTGGTGAAGTCAAGACACCGGAACTACGGAGTTGCTATTGCCGATGCCGATTGCCGATGAGGAGATGTTGCCGATGGGCATGGAATACCGATGGGCACAGGGTGATGTGGTAGTTAACGTCAGCAGAAGGTTGCCTGTGACAAAAGAAGGAAATCGCAGATTAAAGGAGTCTGCCGATGGAAAGTTTTCATCGAAGCAAAGACATAAGGAAACTCGTGATTTTGTACCAGTATTACTATAGTAGTTTGAGTCCAACTCTTGCATGAGTCATTTGTTTTCCTTTAAAATAGGGGTGTTTGTTTAGGAAAATAATATTGTTATCCGATTCCTGCGCGAGTCAGTTATTTCCTTTAAAGTAGGAGTTTGTTTTAAGGAAGGTACGAGTCGTGTCTTTGTACAACTCTCCATGCGGGAGTATAAATATGTGCCCGAGGGCTGCGTGTAAAAGAGATCAATCTATCACAAACAAATCAATTTACTCTTATTCTACTTTTATCACAATTTACCCTTTATTGCATTAGTCTTAGTTTATCTACGAGTTCTTCAAGCTTCGACGGGCTGCATCATCTTGATCTCCGTCAAACCCTTGTAAGTTCCGCGTGGGAGTACCTCTGAGCTTTGACATCCGGGCGCATCACTGTTGTCTCGTTCAGCTCTGCTCTAGTTATCCTGATCAAGTCTGAGTCTTGGCATCCGGGCGTATCGCCGTTGTCCTGCTCAGATTTTGTTCTAGTTATCGTCCTTGTCGATTAACTGGTCAAATCGACTGGCACGCCCTCGGATATCGAATTCGGGTAATAGCCCGAGGTGTTCGCAGATCCTGACACTTTTTGTGTCAACAGTTAGTACTACCAAATATTATGTCATCGACACATATTTGGCACACAAAGATATCATTATTGACTTTATGAGTGAAGAGAGTAGGATCCGCTTTGCCTATTTCAAAGCCTTGTTTGAGTAAGAATTCCTTAAGGCATTCATACCATGCTCTTGGTGAGCGCCTTATGGAGCTTGAAGACATGATGTGGGAATTTGGGATCTTCAAAACCCAGTGGCTGCTCAACATAGACCAACTCTTGGATAGGGCCGTTGAGGAATGCACTCTTCACATCCATTTGATATAGTTTGAAATCATGATGGGCAGTATAGGCCAAAAGCATTCGAATTGTTTCAAGCCTAGACACCGGTGCATAAGTCTCTTCAAAGTCCAAACCTTCCACTTGAGTAAAGCCTTGAGCCACCAATCTTGCCTTGTTCCTTGTCACCACGTCTTGCTCATCTTGCTTATTGCGGAAGACCCATTTGGTTCCAATCACATTGGTATTTGGTCTTTCCACCAAGGACCAAACTTGATTTTGCTCAAAGTTGTTGAGCTCTTCTTGCATAGCCATCACCCAATCCGGATCATCGAGAGCTTGCTCAACCTTGAGAGGTTCCAAAGAGGAGATAAAAGAATAAAATTGACAAAAATTTACCAAATGTGAACGAGTAGTTACCCCCTTTTGAAGACTCCCAAGTATGTTATCGACGGGGTGATCTCTTTGAATTGTTTGCCTCAATCTTGGGTATTTTGTGGCTTCTTGTTAGTCAGCTTGGTCATCATATTCATACTCTTCAAATATTGATTGTAGGTTGATTGGGATTGCTGGTGAGCTTGCTACTGCCTGTCTGCTGGGTCCGGCAGTGCTGACCTCTGGTCCGGCAGTGCCGGGGTTAGGTACAGAGGCCTGGCCAGGGAGCACTGCTGGTCCTTCTTCAATTCTAGGAGCAGTGGCTGCTTCACCTTGAGGTTCCACTTCTATGGCCTGGACTTCTTGTGGTCTAATGTCACCAATGGCCATATTCTTGATTGCTTCACAAGCTGGTTCCTCATTACCTATAATCACTTGATCAATTTGCTCTACTTGAGAGCCATTAGATTCATCAAATGTCACATCTATCGCGATTTCAATTTTCCCTAAGGTCTTGTTGAATACGAGATAGGCATGCTCATTTGATCCATAACCAAGAAGAAAACCTTCATCAACTTTAGGTGCAAACTTAGAGGTTTTGGGTTTCTTGTTAAGTATGAAACACTTGCACCCAAAAACTCTAAAGTATGACATCTTTGGTTTGTTACCGGTTAAAAGCTCATATGAAGTCTTCTTCAAGATCTTGTGTAGATAGAGCCAGTTGATGGCATGACAAGCGGTGTTGACGGCTTCGGCCCAAAAGATATCCGAAGTCTTGTACTCATCTAGCATTGTTCTTGCCATGTCAATAAGTGTCCGGTTCTTCCTCTTTACTACATCATTTTGTTGAGGGGTGTATGGAACTGAAAACTCATGCTTGATGCCCTCATCATCAAGGAACTCCTCCACTTGAGTGTTCTTGAATTCGGTTCCATTGTCACTACGAACTTTCTTGATTTGGAAACCGAATTCTCTTTGTGCTCTTCTAATGAAGGTTTTCACCTTATCTTGCACTTGTGCCTTATCATACATGAAAAACACCAAAGTGAATCGAGTAAAATCATCAACAATAACTAAACCATGTTTGTTATCGCTAATGCTTATGTAGGCCACCGGTCCAAAGAGATCTATGTGTATTAGCTCCAATGGTTGCTTGGTGAAGACAATGCTCTTTGATGGATGAGGTGCACCTACTTGCTTTACGGCTTGGCAAGCGCTACAAATTCTATCCTTCTCAAAATGAATATTTGTTAGTCAAAGAATGTGTTCATCTTTTAGGAGTTTGGCCAAGTTCCTCATCCTAACATGAGCTAGTCGGCGATGCCATAACCAACCCATGTTAGATTTTTCCACTAAACAAGTCTCAAGCTTAGCCTTACTTTTGTTGAAATCAACTAGGTAAAGTTTGCCCTTCAAACGACCCATAAAGACAATAGAGGAATCCTCCCTCTTACAGACTTTCACACCCTTATCCGTAAAGAGACAATTGTAGCCCATATCACACAATTGTGATACGGACAACAAGTTGTAACTCAACGAATTCACATGTAATACATTTGAGATGGAATGTTCAAGAGTAATAGCAACTTTATCGAGACCAATCACTTCCTCTTTGGAGTTGCCACCGAAGATGATATTCTCACTTGCATTTGAAGTTGGGGAATATGATGAAAACATACTCTTCTCTCCGGTCATATGATTTGTATATCCACTATCAAGCACCCAACTTGATCCACCGAAGGAGTATGGCTACAAAACAAATTTAGTTCCTAGATTTAGGTCCCTAATCAATCTTGGGGCCTTGCATGTTAGTCACAACAATTTTTGGTACCCAAATATTTATGCTTCTCTTATCATGTTTCTCATCACCCACAAACTCTGCAATGACTTTACCACGGTCATTGCACTTCAACATGTAGCAAGAGGACAAACTTCCTTGAGGTGACCTTGCCTTTGGTTGGTATGCATACTTGTTCTTGGCCACCTAGATTGAGTCCTTGGGTTTCTGAGAAATCTGCTTTTACTTGGGCACCCTCTTGGCATGGACTTGTGCTTGAGCTTGATTAGGTGACGCACTGGTAGCCTTCCCTTTAGTGGGGCGCGGCACTGCTGGCCTGAGGTCCGGCACTGCCGGCCTCTGGTCCTGCAGAGCCGCAATCTGTGCAAGCTTATCTGCACCAATGCATCCCTTCTTCTCAAACCTGACACACTCAATGTCTTTCACTATTTTTCTTCCATTAGTTTTACATCCTTGAGTGTGTCCAAGCCCATCCTTGATTGATGGATGCCTTCCATCCTTGTATTGGATTTTTTTGGGCTCAACTTTGTCTTTGTCATTCTTGCTAGAAATTGAGATGACATTGTTGAGCCTTACTATCTCTTTCTTCATGGCCTCCATGTTGGCAAAGTTAGTGGAATAATCATTCAAATCAATATTATAGCATTTTCCACAACCTTGGCTAGTGGATGGAGAAGAGACATCATTTGCTTTAGGGAGATTTGAGTTGCTCTCCCAAAGAAGGTTGTATTGTGCCTCAATCTCTTGATGCTTTTCAACCAAGCCACAATGCTTTTGCTTGAGGTCACTACACTCCTTAGTGAGAGCATGAGCTTCTTTTTCCTTGGCTAAAGCCTTGGTCAAGGAGCTCACCTCACTCCTCTCTAATGTAAGAGCTTCCTCACTAGCAATATAGAGATCCTCTTGTTTGATAAGAGTCTTCTCTCTAGATGCTAGCTCAGCTTTGGTTGCCTCTAATTCACCCATTAGATTACCAATGAAGATCTTGGTCTTATCATCCATATTTTTAGTTATTTCATTGATTTCTTCATCACTAGAGTAATCACTAGAATCACTACTAGAGATGTCTTTGGGGGGAGGAGTTATGGGTTTCGGTTTTGGTTTTACCTTTTCACCCTTTGCCATTAGACAAGTGTGAGGGGAGCATTCATCATCATCGGACATGTTGTTGAAGAGTCTTGGTGAAGTGGATGGCTTGTGAATAGCAATTGTTGCCATTTCTTCATCTTCACTTGTAGTCTCTTCCGTTGAGTCCCACTCATGCCCAATGTGTGCTTCACCCACATATCTCTTGCTCATCTTGTGGTCACCCTTGTCTTCTCTCTTGTCTTTGCCAAACTTGTTGTCTTTCTTCTCATTTGGGCAATCGGCAATGAAGTGTTCGGTGCTACCACACTTGTAGCAAGTTCTTGATTTCTTGTTTGTGAACTTTCTTCTTGTGAGCTTGTACCCATTCTTCTTTAGGCCCTTGTTAAATCTTCTCATGAATAAAGCCATATCATCTATGTTCTCGGCTTGCTCATCTTCACTTTCACTATCACTTGATGTTGGAGCTTCGGGTTGATACTTGATGGCTTTGGTTGCTTGGGCTTTGCTTGAGGATGCTTGCTTGCAGTTTTTAGGACAGCTAGGGGCTGATCTTCTTGCGCTCTTGCTTGCCTTGAGAGCCACTTCCTTGATCTTCATCCCTTCCAATCTTGCTTGCATCTCTCCAAGTTTCTTCCTCTCAAGTGGTTCTTCTCTTTGCAAATCAAATATGATTATCCTTCCAAGCACATCACTTGGTGTGAAGAACTCAAACTTCTTGTTGTCTCTAATCAATGTCACCATGGTCTCATTTCTTGGAGAATAAGCTTCAAGCATGATCTTGACAACCTTGTGGTCATTGACTTCTTCACCACCAAGTCCTCTAATCTTGCCAACTATCACCATCAACCTATCAAACATCTCTTGTGGCCCTTCACCTTCATTGATCACAAACCGGTTGAGCTTGGCCATGTAAAGATCAATCTTGGACTGCCTCACTTTACTTACACCCTCATGTGCAAGGTGCAAAGTATCCCAAATTTCTTGGCAACCTCCAAGCCCATCACCTTGTTGTACTCATCACCATCCAATGCACTTAGCAACTTAGCAACACACTAGTTGCTTGTGCATTTAGTTGTATGCGGCGAAGCTCGGTGGTGGTGGGGCTTGTAGGATCCACCGGAGGCTCACATCCTCTATGGACAATCTCCCAAGCACCGGGGTGAAGACCTACAAGATAAGCCTTCATCAAGTGTTTCCACTTGGCAAAGTTGGTCCCATCGAAATGAGGCAACTTGCCGGCAGGAACATGAAATAGAGGTTTATGCTCATTGTTAGAAATGGATGAATAGTTGAAGGATACGGCGGAATATTTCTTGCTGCCCTCATCCTTCTTCTCCTTCTCATCCTTCTTCACGATCTTGGAGGCTTGGTATGATGCATCATCATCACCGTCAGAGCTACTTGATTCAACCTCCACTTGAGAGGCTTGCTCTTTGCTCTTCTTTAGCTCCTCCTCCTTGGCCTTGAGCTCCTTCTTGAGCTTTCTTACTTCTCTTCTATGAAGCTTCTCGGCAAGCTTTAAGCTTTTGGCTTCATTGATTGCATCTTCCTCTTTTTGCTTTTTCTTACCTTCTCTTCTCAATCTTCTTTCTTCTTTTCTTCTTGCTTTCTCTTCGGACATGCCAGCGGTGGTCAAATACTTCTCCGTGTTGACGCTTTCATCGCTGATGTCCGTGGAGTGCAAGTCCACCTTCTTGGGGTCAACCATCTTGACACTACTCTCTTCGGCCATTACCTCGCACGGTGAAGTGCTAACGGAGGTAACCGGGCTCTGATACCACTTGTAAGGACCATATTAGCCTAGAGGGGGGGGGTGAATAGGCCTGTTTAAAATCAAACTTGATACTTTCTGTCAGTATAGGCCCGGCACTGCCGGCCTTGGGTCTGGCACTGCCGGGGTGCCCGACACTGCTGCTCCTGGGGTGGCAGTGCTGGTGAAAGGTCCTAGATGGCTAGAGGGGGGGGGGTGAATAGCCTAATAAAAAATCTACAAATCACTAGAGCAAAGGTTAGAATAACACTTAAGCGAAGCTTTTTCTCTACCTCTACTTAGGGATGCAAAGCCACCTATCCAAGCAATTCTAGTTAACTAAGCGTCTATCACACAATAGCAAAAACTTAAGGCACTTAGCTCAAGCTAGCAAGAACAACTAACAAGAGAAACTAACTAGCAAGCTAACTAAGAAAGATATGAAGGAATGTAAATGCTAGGAAGAGGGTGATTGTTATACTGATGCCTTGTGATGAAAGAATACCAGTATGAAGACCAATGACAATAAGATCACCAAGAGTAGCCGGGAGACAAGATGAACACAATGATTTTTCTCCCGAGGTTCACTTGGTTGCCACCAAGCTAGTCCCCGTTGTGTCGACTACTCAATTGGTGATTCGGTGGCTAATAGGCAATCACAAGCCTAGCCCACTACTCGGGCGCCACAAGAATCCACCCAAATGAGAGTAACTCAACGACACGAGCAATCCACTAGAGTTACCCTTTGGCGCTCCGCCGAGGTGGGTACAAGCCCTCTCACAAGTCGATGAAGCCGGCCACGAACAATCACCAACACGTGCTGAAGCTTCTCCACAATCACCAAGCCGTCTAGGTGTTGGCAAACACCAAGAATAACAAGAAATCTCGTGGCGATGACGATGACCAAGTGCCACTAAGATGCAATGCAATGATCAAAGCACTTAGTTCACTCAAACTCTCATGAATTAGCAAGCAAAGCAAAGAGAGATGAGTTGGGGGCCTTCTCAAGCAAGCACAAAGAGTGAGAATGAATGGGAGATGCAAGAGAGAGCCCTAGGAGCCGGCCAAAACATATTTATAGCCTTCCACCAAAGACTAGCCGTTTTTCCCCTTCATCCTGATTTCCTACGTAGCTCCGGACGCTGAAGTGAAGGGGGTCCGGACCAATGGCCATCCGTCCAGACCCTCCTCCATTTGAATCCTTCTATTGGCACCTCTTTTCTAAGCTGACACGTCACCTCCGGACGCTGGCAACAGGGTGCATCCAGACCAACAGCGCCTGCGACCGGAGCCCAGTAGAGAGCTCCCCGAGAGCTATTTCTCGCCCGGACAGCGTCCGGACTCTGGTGTCCGGACACCAAACTGCGTCCGGATCACCCTGCGGAGAGGACCAGAGAGCTCCAGCTCTCCGGACGCGCGACCGGAGTCAGTGTCCGGACTTTGATCAGCGTCCGGACCTCCTGTCTAGAGAAGCCGAGAGCTAGGGTGTGCTTCCAGACAAGTCTGCGTTTGTCCGGACCGAGGTACCCTAGCGTACGGTCCTTACGTCCGGACCTCTTTTCTTTGTCCAATCGAGTTGCTTCCTCTTCTTCAAGCTTCCATGTGCTAACACCTTGTGATCCATCCACTTGCGCTCTGTGTTAGCCTTTTCTTTGAATTAACTTGGAATTAAGTTCATGTTTTAGTGTCACGTAGGTTCATTTTATATGAATGCAATGCAAACCTAGTGGCACAAGATAACCACAATCGAAACGAGTTTTCCCTTCTTGATAGTACGGCTATCTATCCTAAATGTGATCACACTCTCTATAGTGTCTTGATCACTAAACCAAAAATGACCCTATGATATACCTTTGCCTTGGGTCCATTTTTGTTTTTATCTTTCTTCTTTTCCTTAGTTCATGAAGCACTTGATCAATGCACCATTGTCATCCTTCTAGCTTCATGTGTCAAGGTGGATTACCCTAGCTAGATCAAACACTTAGCACAAGGGTTAGTCCATAGGTTTCATCAATTAACCAAAACCAAACTTGGGCTTTTAGCTGGTCACCTAAGCAGAGCTAAGCACAATTCAAAATATATAACTCAAATGGAAATTGTGCTTGAATAGAAACCTTCCTAGAGGTGTAGGGAACCTCTAGCGCCACCTGAAAATGGTAGCAACACACCCACGGAGTAGATCGGGTCCAAACCCTAGAAATCACCTTGCAAGCAATATATATCAAAGTAAAGTAACAAGCACACGGTGACACAAGATTTGACCTGTGGTTCAGCTCGCCACCAAGGCTTGCCTACGTCCACGTTGTTGAGGTGCGCCACACAAGGCCCAAGCTTGCCACAAAGGCTTTCTTTTTCCTCGGTCTCAAGTCAAGAGAATGAACTCTTGAGATGAGGGGTAATGTATTAGCAAATGGGTGTTACAAACCTCCCTAGGCTGCCACACGAAGGAGGCAAGCTCAAGGGCGACGCCTAGCTGGCTAGGAGCAAAGCTCCAAGAGTAACAAACTCAAACCGCCGACCACCACGCGAACCAAATGATTTTAGGAGTTGAAGATCCGAGGGAGAAGCTTCTTCTCAAGCTTGAAGGCTCAATCTCTCAAAGGTTGATTGGAAATCAATGGAGGAGAGTGGTTGAGCACCAAGGGAGAAGGGAGAGCAAGAAGAGAGCTTATCTATTCTGTTTCACGAAGCGAGAAAGAAGGAATGGCAGAACTAGCCGTTGAGGGTGAGTGAGGGGATAAGAAATACCCCTCCACTGTCCAACAGGCAGAACAAGTCACGGCAGTGCTGGCACTGCCGGCCTGCCCAGCACTGTCGGCCTAAAGCCCGGCACTGCCGGCCTGGCAGAAACAACAAAGGGTTGGATCTTGAATAGCTGGTTTATTATCCTTCTATTTATGTGGAGGTGTATGATATTTGGATAGATATAGCATTTGGTTCACTTGTTGGCATGCGTGTTGACTCCCTCTTAATAGTAAGGCATACCTAAACTCAATTTCGAAATATAAAATGAATTAAACACCCTTTGAGCTTGTTGCCATGCACTTTTGTAATTGGAGGGGTCCGCCAACCTGTTCATCAACCTCCTTTCATTTGACCTGCATGTCATACTTATAAAGTCTCATTAGTTCTCTAATTGCATTGTCATGTCACCAAAACCCACTTGAGGCTTGATTGCACTTTCATATGTATTTCCAGCCCCCGAGACTTCTCTGAGTTCTTTTTAGCGAAAAAGAACTTGGGAGAAGGGTCTGAAATACTTTGCTTCTGTCTGATTTTGTTCATGGGTGGGTACTGTGCTTTCACGGATGTGTGGAATCTTGCTTTCACTGTTTTCTTTGGTCAGCTTTTGTTGTTTTCTTGCTTTTCTTTCTCGTGACTTTTGGCTTTTGATTCCGTGAGTACTTCACTGATGTAGTATATTGGCCTTTGTACTTTGTAGGTATGTCCGGGTTCTTCTCTTTCCACTATGACTGTTGTGCTTACCACATTCTTTGTGGTGGTGATATATAATATTATATCTTCTTTGTTCCTTGGTGGAGTCATTACTGGGGATGATGATATATATTTCTTTAACTTGATGAAAGCTTGGTTGGCCTCCTCTGTTCACTCGAAGTTTTCTTTCTTTTTCAGAAGCTTGAAGAAGGGTAGTCCTTTTTCTTCCAATTTTGATATGAATCTGTTAAGAGCTGCCATACATCCTGTTAGTTTTTGTATGTCCTTGATCTTTATTGGTGGCTTCATATCCATAATTGCTTTGACTTGTTTTGTACTTGCTTCGATCCCTCTATTGCTGACCAAGAAACCGAGTAGTTGTCCTGATGGCATGCCAAAAACGCACTTTGTGGGGTTGAGTTTCCACTTCCAAGCTTTTAGATTTTTGAAGGTCTCTTCTAAGTCTTCCAACAATGATTCTGGTTCCTTTGTTTTAATTACCACGTCATCAATTTAAGCTTCAACATTTCTTCCGATTTGATCTCCCAAGCAGGTTTGTATTTCTCTTTGATATGTTGCTCCTGCGTTTTTTAGTCCGAACAACATTGACTTGTAGCAATATGCCCCGAAGGGTGTTATAAAAGATGTTTTTCTTTGATCTTCTTCTCTTAGTGATATTTGGTGGTATCCCGAGTAGCAGTCTAGGAAAGATAGTAATGACGATCCAGCTGTTGAATCTATGACTTGGTCAATTCTTGGCGGTCCGTATGGGTCTTTTGAGCAGTGTTTGTTAAGATCCGTGTAGTCAACACACATGCGCCATTCTTTCGAGTTCTTTTTCTCCACTAAGATTGGGTTTGCTAATCAGTCCGGGTTGATTATCTCTCTGATGAATCCTGCTGCCAATAGCTTTGTTATTTCCTTTTTGATTGCTACTTTCCTGTCTGGAGCGAATATGCGTAGCTTTTGTTTTACAGGTCTTGATCCTTTGTCTGTAATTTTGTACTCAGCCAACTCCTTTGGGACTCCTGGCATGTCTGCTGGTTTCCATGCAAATATGTCTTTGTTGTCCCTTAGAAAGTTGGTGAGCGCGAGTTCCTATTTAGGGTCTAGATTTGCGCTGATTATCGCCGTCTTCTCTGCATCTCCTGTCAATAAGTCAATTGTCTTTGTGGTGGCTTCTTTTGGAGGTGTAAAGTTGTTAGGCTTCTTTGCCGGTATTTGAATTTCATCCGGATTCATTTCCTCGGCCTTTTTTGCAATGTCTTCTTTTTCCTTGTAGTCTTCCAACTTTTCTGATATTTGTATGGCTTGTACATCATAGTCATAAGCTTTCTTTAGATCTCCTTTTAGTGATAGGACTCCTTTTGTTGTCGACATCTTGAGTAATAGGTACGGATAGTGGGGTACTGTCGTGTATCTTTTGAGTGCTGGTCTTCCGAGGATTGCATGATAGCATGATTCGAAGTCAGCTACTTCAAATTTAATGAACTCAGTTCGATATTTGTCAGGTGTTCCAAAGGTAACTGGTAAGGTAATCTACCCCAATGGTATTAAAGCTCTTTCGGGTATTATCCCATAGAAGGGAATACTTGTTGGTATGATCATGCCTTCATAGTCTAAATTCATCTTTCTTAAGGTGTCTGCAAAGATTATGTTTAGTCCTGCTCCCCCATCAATGAGCACTTTGGATACCGCCACTCCTGCTATTGTTGGTCCCATTACTAGGGGATAATAACCAGCATTTGCTGCACTTGTCCATTGATCTTCTCTTGTGAACTGAATTGGGTATTCTGACCAATCTAAGTATCTTGGGGTAGCTGGTTCTGCTGCCATGATGGTTTTGTGTGCTAGCTTTTCCTGTCTTTTACTTCTTGTATATGATGCTCCGTAAAAGATTACTGCTATTTGTCGTTGGGGTTCTTGATAGTTTCCTTCTGCCTTCTTTGCATCTTTTTTGGGTTCTTCTGTTCTCTGTTCCGAATTGTTTGCTCGCGTCTCTTCCCTTTTTGTGAATCTCCGTTGGAAGATGTCGCATTCGACTAGCTTGTGTCCTGCATGAGGGTGTATATGGCAGGGTAAGTTTTCTATCCTCTCCGCTGGCTTTCTCGCATAGTTGTTTCCCTGGTAGTTGTTATTTGAGTATCTATTATTTTGGTTTGCATTTCTATTGTTGTTGTTGTACCCTCCTTTGTCATTGTCATTGTATCTTCTTTTGTTGTCTGTTGCTGCTACCATGTTGTATTGTCTTGGTCTTTTGTCTTGTGGTTTGAAATCTGGTCTTCTATTTTCATGAAACTCTCGGGTGAATCTATGTCGAGTTCTTTCTTCTGACGATATCATTTTTTCTATAGCTCTTTTAAAATCTTCATTGGATCTTGAATTTTCATTGAAATAATCCTTGAATTGCCAATTTGCTAGGATTCCATCCGTAAATGTCTCTATTACTTCTCTGTCGGTGATGTCATGTATCTGAGCTCTGAGTTCTCCGAACCTTCGATAATATTCCCTTAGGGTCTCTCCTTTTCTTTGCTTCACATTTTTCAATTCTGCTACTGTCATGGGATGTGTTATTATTCCTGCAAAGTTGTTACAAAAAGCTTCTTGCAAGTCTTCCCAATATTTGATTGATCGTGGTTTTAGCTTGTCAAACCATTATAGAGGCATAGCTTCAAGTGCCATTGGAAAGTATAGGGCTTTGATGTCATTGTTTTCTCCCGCGAGTTCGATGGATTGGGAATAAACTCTTATCCATTGTTTAGGTTCTACCTTTCCATTGTATTTGGAGTGATTTGCTGGTTTGAATTTGTGTGGTAATTTCAACGTCAGTAATCTTCCTGCAAAACATGGGAACCTGTCGTATTGTTCTGGTCTGTTGAAGTCGGGTGACCAATCTCTTCTGTAATATTCTCTATCCCCTTTGTATTCGGATTCTTCATAGTCTTCTGGGTAGCGCTGGCCCCAATCTGGGTCGTTTTGTTTTATTAGTCCGAGGTGTTGTTCTTGTCTTTCCAAAGGTTGTGGTACCTCTGTCCTTCCCAATATGTGGAATATTGATTTCTTGGGGTGTTGTTCCTCTTGTTTTTCCCCTTGTCCTTCCTATGGTGTATTGTCTTCGGGTTGTTTATTGGGGTCTCCGTCTTCTTTATTCGGCTCATATGTGATTCTTTCCTCTTTGGTAAGGATATTTAGCTCTTTTGTCGTTTCTTCAATTCTTTCTCTCTTTGTGTTTTTCATGGATTCTCTTTCCATCCTCTTTCTGTTATATTCCGTCAATTCTGCTTTGTATTTGTTCCAAATTTGCTTTCTCTAGGCGGCTCAGTTTCTTCTTCCTGCTCTAGTTTTGTTCTTCTTTAGCCTTGCAGTTTTGTGGTCGTTGGTTTCATTGTCGTCTCCTTCCTCATCGTCTGAGATATCTCCTGATTCATCTGATGATTTCAAGTCGGGTATTTGTGGTGGTTCTAAATAAGGTTCTAGCTCTGCCATGTAAATAGTGTGTACTTTCCAAGTTCTTTTTGTTTGTTGGTTTCTTTTCCTTGGCTTGCATGACAGTCCCTGATAGAGTCCGAGTTCTTTTCCTTCTTGGAATGGTAGTTCTCTGTCCTGATCTTGCGTTCTCGGGGATTGGTTTGGCCAGTTTACGATGCATCCTTCTGGAGTTGTTGACATTATCATCCCTTCTTGAGCGTCTTTCAGAGCTATGCTCTTTGTCATCATCTTCCGAAGAAAATCTCTATGCGTATATGCGGAGTTGTGTAGTCTGAACGGGCCCGAGTACTTGATTGTTTCCGAGTTGTTTTTGTTTCCGATTGAGGTTCGGTTGTATGTTTTGACTCGGGCTATGTTTAGTCCTTCCGTACTTGATTCGAAGTTGGTGTGCGGTGGCATCTCCTTTTCGGAGTCTGTTTCGTATCCATCTTCTTCTGCTGTTCTGATCGGTTTCGAAATCGTGAGATTTTTTATCTTTTGATTCAGTTCTTGAAGGTCTTGTTCAATCTCTTCGTTTACTCCTTCTCGGAGTCGGCTTCGAAGTTTTCCGTCGTTGTCGATCTCGCAGATCCATGATCCGAAGAAAAATGTTGATTTCATCGTCTTGAGGTCGTAGTCCACCAACCTTTCGAGAAAAATTCGCCGAAAGCCTTACTGGCACGCCAGCTATCGATGTTTTACCACCGATAGCCTGCCACGGGTTACCGAGACGTTGTTCGTGCCTTGGCGATTAGTGAAACCTTGATGGTTGGACATGCAGGACACACAGTTTATACTGGTTCAGGCCTCGACACAGTGAGTAATAACCAACGTCCAGTTAGGTCGCTTGTTATTGCTCTGATCTCGTAATACAAGGTGTTGTGTATCGCTCTACGTATCGGGTGTTGCTGAGTATGTTTAGATGTTTGTTTGGGTGGGTACCTCACCAGCCTTTATAGTCAGGATCTGGCTGAGGATTACTCTAGTCCTACTCGGTTACAAACTCATAGTCCTAAGCTACATTCGGTCTTGTCGTTGTTACGAGTAGATTCGGTTTTTGTTTGCTTGCTCCCTCCGTGGCCGAGTGATAAGGCCAAGTCTCGGCAACGGCCATGGTACCTATATGGATATCATCGACAGAGACTAAATACTAATACTATTTTAAAATAAAGTTGATTAACTTAAACTACTTTACCCGATACGGTTTCTATAGTTACATTCTTTTAGGGACGGAACAGTAAATTAAGTTAAATTTTTAAAAAGTAAAGATATTACTATGCGAGAGGATTGACGCATTCAGAGGCCTCCCAGTCTCTCGTGCCATGTGGGTTTGCCATAATTGACGTGTAGTGCTGCCGAATCAATAGTTTTCTTCATACCCATATTACTTAATGTTTAGGACCGTGATATGACCTCCAAAGCATAACTTTGGCTGGTTATTTTTTAAAAAATAATTATTAAAATATAATATATGTATAGTTTTATGAAAGTGTTTTTCAGGATAAATCTATTGATATAATTTCAATTTTTCCAAACTCAATAATTTAAAAGTTATTCATAATTTATATTCTCATATTTGGCTCAAACTTTTTCCAAAACGAAAACTAATACGGATACGGAGGGAGTATCTCTTATAAAGCAAAACCCCTCTACATGTTCTATCTTGTACCATAATGTTTCATGTCATCAAGTTGTTTAAATTGTTCAATTCTTACTATAGACCAAATCTATCCATCGTCGATTCCATCCATATTGATGTGTTTGCTTAAACTGACACCACCATTATCAGTGAGTGCACGGCCTTTATTATCTTATAAAGCAAAACCTCACTATAAGTTCTATCTTGTACCACAACATTCCATGACATCCAATTGATTAAACAGTCCATTTCTTACTTTAAGGCCAAATTTATCCTTCGATTCCATCCGGTGATGTCAAAAGTATTTGCTCGGAATGACACCACCATGACTAGTGAGCTCATGATCTTTAGAGGATCTATAAGAAACTCTTTATATTCTTTATAAATGTTAGGAATAAAGATTTTGATGAAAATCCTCCAACAACTTATTTAAATTATTATCTAAATATAATCATATTTTATTTTGAGTTTTTTGATAGTCAAATATAGAAGACGAGAATGGATCTTTAAAGTGCGCACGAGATTTAAAAGATATGTTGGAATATAAAAAGATATAAAAAACTATTTTTATACAAATGACTCTCTACATGATAATTTAGAGAGTACTCCCTTCACTTCTAAATAGTAGTCATTCTCACTTCTCGAGACGTTAAACTCTTTTAGCTTTGACCAATAATATATAAAAGAATATAAATATTTATAATATATAATTAATACCATTAGATAAGTTATGGAATATACTTTTATAATACATTTATTTAGAGATATAAATGTTGCATGAATTTTTTACAAATCTAGTCAAAGTTAAGAAAGTTTGACTCACAAGCATCCTATAACGATTTTCTTTTTGGAACAGAGGGAGTAAGATTTAGAAACTACTCTCTCCATTCCAAATTATAAGAAGAGATTCAAAGCATCTCCAGTTTGACCAATAATTATAGAAAAAACTATAAAATTGTATGACATCAAATAGGTATACTATGAAAATATAATTGAAAATGAATCTAATGATACTTAGTTGACGAGATTTTTTACGGTGCTTGGGTGGAACCGATGGTTCCTCCTAAAGCACAAAAAATAATTATTAATTGTCACTAAGGGTGATTTAGTACTTTAGTCCGTCACAGATCTTTGTGACTCTCCGCGTCGCGACCGCCCACCTGCACTCCTGGTCGCCGCCATTCGCCTCCTTGGGTCACTGTCGCCTGCCACGGTCATCGTGAGGAATGGGGGCTTGCGGTAGGAACCAAGAATAGCGTGGACGCGGCAGGACTGCTCCAAACCATAGTCGACTTACAGATCCTCTTCTGTCATCTCTAGAGCATGAAGAGGGTGAGTGGTGGCTGAGGGTGGAGCGGTGGACTCATTGTCGTCGATGGTGACACGAATTGATGAAGGCAATACATACTCCACGCTCACTTGCATCATCACGCTGCAGCATCATCACGCTGCACACCTTGCAGTGCCACCTGCCGTGTCGCTCCAGCGAGATCCAACCGAAGCTTGGAGATCTCGCCATCCTCGAGGCGCGCTTCTTGCAGTTGAACATATGGGAGGTGCGGAGCCGAAGCGTGGGGCTAGGGACACCGCCGCCGCCGCCGGGAAGCTAATAGCGGCAATCTCCCAGAGGTCACTGCTAGGTGATGTACCGAATTAGTAGATTCAGTACGTAGATGTCGAGCTCCAAGCAATCCTAGCATCCCAGATGATGACCCAACAGCTTGCTTTCTCCTTGTTGAACTGATCAACTTGCCCATTCTCCAGGATATAGCACCAGGAAGCCAAGAAGGTCGCCCACTACGCAAATGAAGATGTCCGCGTTGCCGAGATCGTGAAGAAGAGTACCATTTTACCCTCTATGGTTTAACTAGAGCTTGTTCCGGACCCACTAAATTTTGGTTCCAGACCACAACTTAAGTTCCTCTTAATAGGTTCTTCTTATTTCTTAACCATTCGATTTAGCCCAATGGATGGGTTATTTTTTTCCAAGCACCGTAAAATTTCTCTTAGTTGACATCATAAATGTTATTATATTATTATATAAATTTGGTCAAATTTAAGATACTTTAACTTTCTAAGATTTTTAGGATGCCTTATTATTTAGGATGAAAGAAGTATTTTACAAATATGCTGTTATTATCACCAAGGACATCCGGACAAGCATGTCATCAAAGCTACACATAATTTTTTGCTTCCGTAGCCATCCAAAACAATTCGTCGCCTCACGTCTGCTCACCTTCTGCAACTCCCAGTGGGCATTAAGTGGTGGATCATTACCTTTGAACTTTATTATCCACCATTGACAGAAGTGCAATCTTCTTCGTCAAACCTCTCTCATCGTATCCGGTTCCTCCTTCACCATGGAAAGGCTTCCACCTGCTAGGTGCTGCAACCGCAGCACCGACTGATTGGATGGTTTCATGGTTCTTATTAAACGGCGATGATCACCCAAAGCCTGCGGTGATAAAGTTATTTTTTTTGTAATCGAAGATAATGTATATTCGATACACTGAAATACAAAGAATCATATTTGACATGTAGTAGTCATATTAGGATCTGTTTGGAATGTAAAGAATTTTATAAAAATTTCATAGTAAACAATTCATTTCATATAAAAAATTGTAGGAATAAGGACAGGAGATGACCAATGGGGATGAGGTATTGAAAAGTCAAATATAACGGCGACGAGTTACCAGCGGCTTACAGCACGACTGCACGAGTAAACTGAGAACAATCATGGCCGAGGCCGACGCGCCGCAAGAACGCAGTTGGATGCCGCCCATATGCACAGGCACAGGCGCAAACAATACAACCCCGTCCCATCAGCTGGCAGCAGGCCATCACCCACATCCACTCTCTCCTTTCTACTACTAGCTTCATCCTCCTGCTCCAAGTACGGCCGCCGCCGCCGCCGCTCACCGGATCCAAGAACGGCCGATGGATTCGCTCGCTCTGCTATCCAAGACGACGAACTGCTCCATGCTGCTGCTTTGATTGTGTGTTTATTGCTAGCTCGTACGCACTGTTCTGTACTGTATTTAGTCGCAGAATGAAATAGCAGCGGTCGATTAGGCCCTGAAGAGATTGACAGAAGAGAGCGAGCACCCGGCGCGGCGGCCGGCATGGAGCGCATGTCGTCCCCGCCGCGTGCTCGCTTCTCTTTCTGTCAGCCTCTCTCTCGTCCTGGGCCGAGGGGCCGTGTGCTCTACTACTAGGCTATAGCCACCTTCCTCTGATCTGCGCAGCATGCAGCTAGCTGCTGCTGCTGTCTTCCTATCCTAGTGGCTACTGGTGCTAGTGGGGCGGCAGGCGCTGCGACGCCACCACCGAGGCTGGAAGGAAGGGAAGGGGGAGAGAGAGAGGAATTGGCACGGGCGCGCGCGCGCGGTGTAAAACTGTGCCACGCAGTCGCGCAGAGATGGACGACACGCATGCTGCGAGGGGACGATGGCTTTTGCAGGCACCAAGGAGGACATGTCACCTCGTTACTGTATCTACTAGAGATATAGATTTCCCATACTTTTTTCGATCTCAATTTGATTCCTTTCAGTCAGGCTGTCGGGGGGCTATTGCTATTTTGCTACTACCGAGCAAGAGGATAAGGCCGCCGCCGAGCGCCCATGGAGACGAGAGGAGAGGAGAGGGAGAGCAGCAACCCAAGAGTAGTAGTAGTACTTTGCTAGCTTCCACTTCCCAGCTCAGTAGTACAATTTTTCGCATGAGCGAGGTAAGTTTCGTACTACTACACTGAAGAAACCACTCGCAGGAATGAAGGAGCGATCGAGCTTGCTGTGGTAGGTTTTGTGGTACACTGAAAAATGATTGGTACTACTAGTTTTATTTGCCGTTTATTTTATTTTATTTTTTTGCTTGCATGCTCCCGATGCAAGATTTTCTTCTCTCCTGCTGCTCAGTCTCCGGTCTTGCTGCCTCATCTCTATCACCTTAGGAGCTGAATCAGGACATGCCGACGACAGTACACTGCGGCACTGTAAGGATTTAACAGAACAAAGACTGCATCATTCACTCACACTCTCTCCTTTCTTTCTCATGGTGCAGCTCATCTTTGGACACTGTAGCCATTATTCTAGCTCGCGCTGTTTCTTGCTCTTTCTTGCTCGGCTCTTCTTCTTGCTCGAGTTCTTGCTAGGTCGGCCATGGCGATCCAGGTGGTGTGGTGTGGCGCCGGTGCTAGTAAGCTCCTGTGGGCTCAAAAATGGAGCGTGGAGGGCACCATGTGATGACCCAAATTTGGCAAAGACTGTGGACTCACCTTGATGATTTTGCCAGATCTGGTTTGCATCTAAGGTAAGGACTGAGTACCTTCTTCTTGTTCTCTCTCTCTCTCTCTCTCTCTCTCTCTCTCTCTCTCTCTCTCTCTCTCTCTCTCTCTCTCTACACACACAGTCCACACATTTGCTCTTTTCATTCATGGTTCTGCCTGGCCCCCTTCTGCATGAATTTTCATCTCCTCTTTCTACTACTCAAATTCGTATCCTCGTCTCTCTTCCTCGCTCGACCTCTCTCTCAGATACACGTACAAAGGGGTAGAGACTAGAGAGAACAACACTGCTGCTCGTTACTGATGAAGAGGGTTGTTGGTAAGTAAGAGTCACTGCCCTTTTAATTGTTTCATGGCTTCTCAATGACATATTTTCCACAATGCATTATCTTGTGGTCCATAGCTATTTGCCTGTTCTCTTCAATCGTGAGTGACTCTTGTGATGTTGCTGCTTTCAGCTTCAATTCGTCGTCTTCTTCTTTCTCAGGAGATATGGGCATCATGAATTAATGGGAACGTACATCATTTGCAAAGTTTACTTGACCAAGGTATGCATGCAAAGACAGAGACCTTTTCTTTCTACTAGTTAACTGAGCTTTAATTCTATTTCCGAGGGTATATAAAGTTTTGTGGTTCAATATAAATAAATTAATAGATTGTAGCTTGTTACAGTGGTTGCATATGTGTTAATTGGATTTGGATGGTCAAAGTTATGTTGGAGCTTTGGATGTTGATAGGATCTGCAATATTTCTTCTAAAAGTTCACGACTTTTAGGCTTTAGCCAAAGCTGTCTACAAATTACTTGCAAAAAGACCAAGAGATAAGCCCATTTGTTAGCATCTGTTGTCGTTGAGCACACAGAATGGATTGCCTGCTCTTTCAAGTACTGTCATCTCAGGCTACCTCTCTTTCGTTAAAATGAGGTGTAGATTTGTAGAATATACATTTTGATTGGTCTTATTTTCGCTAACCTCCGTGTCTTATGGAATAGAGATAATTCTAGCATCAAGATTTACAACGGTAGTTTGTGTGCAGTTGCAAAAGTGTATGGAACTGGTTGTCTTAGAATATTAAGAACTGAATGGAAGACCACGCACGCAAGCGTATCAAATACTAGTTCTATTATTTTTTTCTCCATGAGATGTTAGTTTTTTTTCAAGCTCTAGGTCATTTAATTTATTAAAAAATAGTAGGAAAGAAGAGCAGGCTTCTTGTCATTAGACTACTATTGCATCCATACATGCACTCTTACACTTCATCAGTTTTTTTTTATAAATAATGTACTCTTAATCACTTTATAAATTTACATTTTTTCTTATTTTTGTCCATGGTATATAAGATGCTGCTTGTTTCACATGTATGTATCTGCAAACCAGTAGCATATGATGACCAACAGAACTGTATGTAAAGTAGCATGCAGTTGCATATATTCATATACTTGTGTCTAAAATTTGCCTTTTATGATTGCACGAATATAAACTTCTTCGTGTTAGCTCTATTGCTGTTGTTTTAGCCTACTACGTACGGACTGAACTGCACTCGTCCAAGTACATATATATACAGTTGGAAAAAAATCATAATCCAAAAGATTAAATTTGTGATGTGGTAGCACCAATTCTGTCTTGAATTGACCGTGAATATGTAAAATGAGAGTACACACCTGCTGAAATGTCAAAACAGAAGGGCCCCAATGTAGCTTAGCCTAACCGTAAGTAGCATCATACAAACATGACTCACAATACCTTTAAATGAGTGGTAATGCATGTCTTCTCTATTACTTGAATCACCAACTTGAGTAATGCTCAACTATAATACACTTTTAAATTGTACTAGTTATTCATAAAATTATCTAGAAACAACTAATTACTATGATGTCTTCGTGTCAAGAATGGTTGAAGAAGCAATAATAGACTTTACCATTGAGTTTTTTGCTTCCTCTTGTGTACTCTTTCCCTTCATTTATTGATTAACGATCAATAAGCTGAAAACTTTCAAAGAATTGGCTGTGTGCAATCTCAGAGGCACAATGTATTGTTCGCTTTTTCTAAAAAAAATACTAATTACATTGTAATTTCATAGGGCCTCATCCATGCATAATGAATATGATCCTGAACCTTGATTTTGATCTGCCATAGAGCAAGTTCATTCCTCGCATTCATGTGCTGGCTAGATTTTCTCAAAATTAAACATGGTTGTAAAATACAATTGTATTCATTCGATAGACTATAAAGAGTAAACCAAATATATGTTCCTTGCACAAGGGGAGGTATTAAGGATGTATCCTAGCTGTACAGAGCAGTAGATCATGTGCAAGGAACCCCGTCTACAAGGATTCTCATGATATGGAAAGGGTAGTTTAGGTGAGGAGTAGATCACACTAGTGGTGACTAACTAGCTGTTGCTACAGAAGACTCTTATTGGTGCTTCACCCGGTTTCTTAACTTGCCCCAACTTTATTAGCTCATTTATTTAGTTAGTGGATGGCTGTGTTGTGGCACAGTCTTCTATAACTCTATTGTGTAGTCCAATTTAAAATTCACTTTGTGGCAAAACTGATGACTATAAATAATGTAGCTGAGCTGTTTCTTACTACAAACTGATTGTGGTAGGCCACTCTTGCATCGTTTTCTTGTTTTGTCCACCAATTAGTGTTGCTCTGAGCTACGGAGCCAGTAACGTACTGTAATAGTTTTATTACATGTAATCCTAAATATCTCTCACTGCCAACTTCTCTAGTATAAATGTGCCACTCTAGTGAGTCCTAGGTTTATATTGAAAAACACATCTATTTTCTAGGTCCTAATTTTAACTGTTGGTAAAAGCTAAGGCCGAGTTAAATGTTTTTCCCAGTATGAGTGAAAATAAGGGGAAACAAACGTAGGGTGAGAATAATCTAAAGTTTCTACCAAGGATACAATCAGTTCCCAAGACTAAAAGTTCATTGCATAGCAAGGTCGACTCAAATTATATAAAAAAGAGTCAACTTTGAACATGCTCTCTTGGATCTCATGCATTCTCTCTCTCATACACACACACCTGCCTAGGATAGCTAACCTTCTCCTAGCCCCACAGTTCTATGGTGTATCAGTAAGAACTTCAACAACCACAATTGCATCTGCCCTTATACTACATATAACAACTAGATATATAGATAATGCATGTATCACAAAAGACCAAGTAACTCGATTAAATAAATTACAATGAGAACACAAAATATGTATAAAATATTTGTAAATTCATGGGACTAGACCCATGGGTGGAGTACATCTAGAACATGTTGGTGGAAGATAATATGTAGGGGGTGATGGTCAGCCAAGGGTTGAGTGTCCAAAACAAAGGTGTTTGATCTGCTTGAGCTTGATCATCATTTTTTGGGGATCCATATTTGCTTCAACATCATTTGAGGTTATGTTCTTTGATGTAAGGTGTAGGCCTCTAGTGTCAACCACTAACTTCGGTCACAACTTCAGCCTGCAAACGCATCGTCGTGATGCTAGTGCAGTTTGTATGTGTTATGACCTCTAACGTTGGCAACAAACATTTCTCTTGGTCGCAGGACACATATTAATATTTGAGGGAAGCTATGACATGAAAATCAAATTACCTCAAGGCATATGCGATCGGCCCTACCTATCATAGCCATTTAGGTCTATATTTGAAAGGATCTTGATTTGCTACATTTCATCTAGAGGGAGGTGGTGCATGAATAGGTGTTCGTACAAATTTAAAAAAACTTGGACAATAGAATATAGCACCTTGTTGCTCACTTGGCTTTACAGCCAAGTGACCAACACTAAGGTTTTGCAAGAACTTAACCATATCACTACCACAGTTGGTGATCACTACATGTTACCAAAGGTGAGGTATTGGATATCCTTGATCAATTTCACCAACTTGGTTACCTATTAGCACAAGATCACATAAGTAACAAGTAGAAGTGAGAGCACTAGGGGCTAAATCCAAAATCAAAACAAAACAAGGAAGCACACAAAGCCAAAACATGTATCTTGTGGTTTGGCCACACCAAAAAGGTGTGTGCCTATGTCCCCATTGAAGAAACCACTAAGGCCCGAGTTTCTTTTAACCAAAATTTTCCCTCTTTTAACCATCATCTTTGTCAATGTCCATACCTCCTGAGCTTATCCTGGGAAATTCCATTAATTTCTAGATTCCTGGCATGTGATAGTGTCATTCCCAACATCCTCACTATCGTGAATAATCTTTCCAAAGTGAAGGGAATATCCAAACATACACTGGTGTGTATTATTAAGTTTTATCTTCAGCATTGAGGCAATTGCATTATTTTTGTTTATGTATTGAGAACTGCTCCAATACTCTCACTTTCTAAAAATTTACATGGATCTCAAAGCAGCCAGCTTAATTAATTTTTTCCTTGATTATTTTTTTCTCCTCGTCCTGTTTCGGCCTAGCTTGTCCAAACCCAACGTATGCTCAAACCAATGCAGTCCAAATCCATCATCTCTCCCTTGATCAATTTGTTCCGTGCTTGATCAAAACATGTCTGTCAGTCCAAGGAAAAGTTAAATATGCCCTTGAGGGCCCTAGCACATGGGTCGTTGGATTCACATTGAAATGTGTGCACGCACACTTCTCAATGTGAATCTGTGTTGAGATGTGTGTGCACACATCTCAATGCGAATCCAACGACTCATGTGCTAAGAGTACATGCCCTCAAGGGCAAAAAAATTGCATTTGTCAGTCCAAGTTTTGTAGGGACCACGCTGCCGCCTTCGTCCTCACCCTCGTGTTGTCTAGGAGGTGCACTTGTTTGGCTACCAACGCATGGGAAAAAGCAAGATCCGAACAAAGACAATCAGGGTAGAACTAGTCTAGACTTGATTTGCCTAGCACGGAAAGAAGGAGGGCGGAAGCGACGGTGAGCTCCCGCCAGAACTCAGGCCTGACGGAAATGCTTTGAACGTGCACGGAACGAAGGGGATCCCGGAGAGATGAGTTTGGGCTCAGCACGAGCTGGGTTTGGCTGACCCAGGCCCAAGTGGGACCCAGGAGAAAATAATTAATTAAATTATTTAGTTAATTAGATTGATTGCTTTGAGATCCGCACAATTTTTAGAAAAAAGAGTATTGGAGAAGTTCTCGTATGTATCATGCAAAAGAATGTCACCAGTTGCTAGTTTGCGCTGTAAATGAAAACGAGATATGGAAAACCATCCATCATTATGTCATCATTCAAATAGAGTGAAACGAACAGAAGATCCATTAGTCCTATATATTTTCTTCACAATCGGTGAATCAAAAGTAAGGACAATTAGGTCTAAGCTTTACATTATCTTCTACATGAACAAAAATAGGAAATGTACATTTCCAACTCTAAGCACTTAGGACTATATATTCTCACCATTCAATTGGGCAGCGATACTACAATTATCCTTGCATTGTTGGCATTAGAGACTAAGAAGTTTGGTTTGGCAATAATATGAACAGTTTCTTCTTCATCCTGCAGGCCCATCAAAACACCTATTATTATGTGTTATTGAATTTCAGCTAGTAAGAAATGCTCTGATCTAACCCCGCTCTGATAACCATTCTGAAAAATGACAGGTGGGGGGCTTTCTCAAGGCAAATACATATATAAGCATATTTATTCAATAGGAAATTGTGGATTTTTTTCCTATAAGGTTTGTTGGGCCACAAGCTTGCGAGAAGTTCACTTTCAAAGATATCTTGTCATTCGAAAAGGTAATGTGATAAAATCTAATTCCATCTATGTGAAGTGGTCATGTCCTCTTTTGAAATTCTATGCTAAAGCTTAAACTCATCATGAGTTGGAAACACATAATTTTTGTAATATCCTGTTTTTTTAAAAAAAATTGATGTGTGGACCAAAATTTGACCTTTTGAACCATAAGTCATATGGATGATTAGGGATGATGGTTGCGTAGAGCTCTCTACCAATATGTATGATTTGGATATTGGGTACGTCTCTGGGTGCCAACCAAATCCAGCCATGTATTCACCAAGGGTTACGACCGTCATTTCCTATTGGCCACTTTAGTCAGCCACTCCTATTCACACCACCTCTGGATTGTGCCGCCTAGTGCCTCTGTTCCATGTGCATAATTTGTTCTATCCCATAATGTCTCAAAATCTAGGGTTCTAGTTTGGTTTGGGTGTTTTGATTGGTTGTCAAATTTTGTTATTGGCATTTGGATTGTCGCGGTTTCGATGCGGGGCAATTTCACATTAAAAGTCACAGCTGCTCTTTAGTGTTTGACCTTGGCAACGATGATCGATGGTGGCCATTAGCTTTGGACCCGTCGGGGCGTGACCGGTGGGTGACCTGCCATGGAAAGTCAGAGCTGTTAGTAGCTTGGCTTCCATGCTCGGCAACGATGATCCATGGCAGTGTATTGGTTTAATTTGTACAACACTGCTGCTCGTTACTGATGAAGAGGGTTGTTGGTAAGAGTCACTGCCCTTTTAATTGTTTCATGGCTTCTCAGTGACATATTTTCCACAATGCATTATCTTATTTTCGCTAACCTCTGTGTTTTATGAAATAGAGATAATTCTAGCATCAAAATTTACAACCGTAGTTTGTGTAAAGTTGCAAAAGTATATGGAACTAGGTGTCTTAGAATATTAAGAACTGAATGTAAGATCACGCAAGCTTATCAAATAGTTCTATTATTATTTTCTCCATGGGATGCTAGTTTTTTTTCAAGCTCTAGGCCATTTAATTTATTAAAAAGCAGTAGGAAAGAAGGGCAGACTTCTTGTCATTAGACTACTATTGTATCCATACATGCACTTTTGCACTTCATTAATTTTTTTTATAAATGTACTCTTAATCACTTTATAAATTTACATTGTTTTCTTATTTTTGTCCATGGTATATAAGATGCTGCTTGTTTCAGAAGCATGTATCTGCAAACCAGCAGCATATGATGACCAACAGAACTGTATGTAAAGTAGCATGCAGTTGCATATATTCATATACTTGTGTCTAAAATTTGCCTTTTATGATTGCACGAATATAAACTTCTTCGTGTTAGTTCTATTGCTGTTGTTTTAGCCTACTACGTACGGACTGAACTGCACTCGTCCAAGTACATATATATACAGTTGGAAAAAAATCATAATCCAAAAGATTAAATTTGTGATGTGGTAGCACCAATTCTGTCCTGAATTGACCGTGAATATGTAAAATGAGAGTACACACCTGCTGAAATGTCAAAACAGAAGGGCCCCAATGTAGCTTAGCCTAACCGTGAGTAGCATCATATACAAACATGACTCACAATACCTTTATATGAGTGGTAAAGCATGTCTTCTATTACTTGAATCACCAACTTGAGTAATGCTCAACTCTAATATACTTTTAGACTATATTAGTTATTCATAAAATTATCTAGAAACAACTAATTACTATGATGTCTTTGTGTTGGTTGAAGAAGCAGTAATAGACTTTACCATTGAGTTTTTGCTTCCTCTTGTGTACTCTTCCCTTCATTTATTGATTAACGATCAATAAGCTGAAAACTTTGAAAGAATTGGTCGTGTGCAATCTCAGAGGCACAACCGTTCGTTTTTTCTAAAAAAAACCTAGTAATTACATTTGTTATTTCATAGGGCCTCATGCATGCATATTGAATATGATCCTAAACCTTGATTTTGATCTGCCATATAGCAAGTTCATTCCTCGCATTCATGTGCTGGCTAGATTTTCTCAAAATTATCCGTGGTTGGAAAATACAGTTGTATTCATTCAATAGATTATAAAGAGTAAACCAAATATATGTTCCTTGCACAAAGGGAGGGATTAAGGATGTATCCTAGCTGCACCGAGCAGTAGATCATGTGCAAGGAACCCCAGCTACAAGGATTCTCATGATATAGAAAGGGTAGTTTAGGTGAGGAGTAGATCACACTAGTGGCGACTAACTAGCTGTTGCTACAGAAGACTCTTATTGGTGCTTCATCCGGTTTCTTAACTTGCCCCAACTTTATTAGCCCAACTATATAGTTAGTGATGGCTGTGTTGTGGCACAGTCTTCTATAACTCTATTGTGTAGTCCAATTTAAAATTCACTTTGTGGGAAAACTGATGATTATAAATAATGTAGCTGAGCTGTTTCTTACTACAAACTGATTGTTGTAGGCCTTTATTTCATCGTTTCTTGTTTGAGGAAATTATTTCCTTGGCCCTAAAAAAAGTGCTTCTTAGTTTTTTGGCATTTTTTTTATCGAACTTAGCTATATGGCCCTAAAATGAGTTTTGTTTGGTTTTTTAGCCCTTCCGTTAGTTTGATGAGATAAAGGCGTTAAGTTGTACGCAAAATTACTATTTTGCTCTTGACGCCGAATGGAACAATTGCACTGTATGGGTTCTATATTGATTACTATCAATAATTTCCTAAAATAAGATATATAATAGTTTTTTAAAGCATGAAATCATTATATATATATATATATATATATATATATATATATATATATATATATATATTTTACATGATAGCATCATACTGATGACTATTGTTTATAAAAAAGTTAAACAATAATAGTCAGTGTGATGTCATATGCAAATATATATAAAAAATAACAATTTCATGCTTTAAACAAAATCATATTTTATTTTGGAAAATTATTGATAGTAAGCAATCAGGAACTCATACAATACATATGTAGGTTGTCCAACTATTCCATTCGGTGTTAGGGGCAAATAGTAATTTTGCGCATAACTTAATGTCGTTATTTCATCAAACTAACGGAACGGCTAAGAAACCAAAGGAAACTCGTTTTAGGGCCAAACAACTAAGTTCAATAACAAAAAAGGGCCAAGAAACTAAGAGGCTTTTCTTTTAGGGCCAAGGAAATAATTTCCTCTTCTTGTTTTGTTCACCAATTAGTGTTGCTCTAAGCTACTGAGCCAGCAACGTACTGTAGCAGTTTTATTACATGTAATCCTAAATATCTATCACTGCCAACTTCTCTAGTATGAGTGGCAACTTCTCTAGTATAAATGTGCCACTCTGGTGCAGTCGTAGGTTTATATTGGAAAACACATCTATTTTCTAGGTCCTAATTTTTACTATTGGTAAAAGCTAAGGCCGAGTTAAATGCTTTTCCCAGTATGAGTGAAAATACTGGGAAACAAACTTAGGGTGAGAATAATCTAGAGTTTATACCAAGGATACAACCAGTTCCCTAGACTAAAAGTTCATTGCATAGCAAAGGTCAACTCAAATTATATAAAAAAAAGAGTCAACTTTGAACATGCTCTCTCTCTCTCTCTCTCTCTCTCTCTCTCTCTCACACACACACACACACACATGCCTAGGACAAGTAACCTTCCCCTCCCCCCACAGCAATATGATGTATTAGTAAGAACTTCAACAACCACAATTGCATACCCTTACTACATATAACAACTAGATATATCAATTAAATAAATTACAATGAGAACACAAAATATGCATAAAATATTTGTAAATGCATGGGACTAAACACATGAGTGGAGTACATCTAGAACATGTTGGTGGAAGATAGTATGTAGGGGGTGATGGTCAGCCAAGGGTTGAGCTGTCCAAACAAAGGTGTTTGATCTGCTTGAGCTTGATCACCATTTTTTGGGGATCCATATTTGCTTGAACATCATTTGAGGTTATGTTCTTTGATGTAAGGTGTAGGCCTCTAGTGTCCAACACTAACTTCGGTCACAACTTCAGCCTGCAACGGGTCGTTGCGATCCTAGTGCAGTTTATATGTGTTTGGACCTCTAAAATTGGCAACAACATTTCTCTTGGTCCAAGGACACATATTAATATTTGAGGGAAGCTACACAAAAATCGAATTACCTCAAGGCCTATGCGATCGGCCGTACCTATCATAGAGGGAGGTGGGGCATGAATAGGTGTTCCTACAAATTTAAAAAAACTTCGACAATGGAAAGTAGCACCTTGTTGCTCAACACTAAGGTATAAGTTTGCAAGAACTAAACCATATCACTACAACAGTTGGTGATCACTACATGTTACCAAAGGTGAGGTAGTGGATATTCTTGATCAACTTCACCAACTTGGTTACCTATAAGCACAAGATCTCATAAGTAACAAGTAGAAGTGAGAGCACTAGGGGCTAAATCCAAAATCACAACAAAACGAGGAAGCACACAAAGCCAAAAGATGTATCTTGTGGTTTAGCCTCACCAAAAAGGTGTGTGCCTATCTCCCTATTGAAGACACCACTAAGTCCTGAGTCTCTTTTAACCAACATTTTCTCTCTTTTAACCATCGTCTTTGTCAATGTCCATACCTCTTGAGTTTTTCCTGGGAAATTCCATTAACTTATAGATTCCTGGTATGTGATAGTGTGATCTCGAAGAATCATGGTCCTAGTTGGTTTTGGTGATTAACGACAATTAGAGATTATTATGGCTAACGTGTGTTTTGCAGAGGCTATGCGTAGCTTAGCCATAGTGATCAACAAGAATGGGCATCAATGGTCATCACTTAGCCCCCAAGATGGATATCGTTTCGGATTTCAAGGAGACATGATAAAGACTTTAGAATGATATGTTAAGTGTCATAAGGTGATGAATGACACTTAGAAATAAATAGGGCTTCTCTTTTTATCTTTGACCGTACTATTAAGAGGGGTTGAGACTAGTAGCTTGACTTAGGAAAGCTTCATGACTTAGGTGTGGTGCACACTTGACTTCCTTAGCTCTAAGCAAGCCTATGGTGACCATAAGATAGCCTAGAACAACTTCCATATTCATCGCGACGAAAAACGAAGTTGATAGAACTGTGTTCTGGGCGTCGGACGCTCCTGACGGAGGCGTCGGACGCTGTCCGTCGCATCGGACAAAGGCGTCAGACGCTGGGTGGTTGAGTCCACAGCGTCCGTCGACCTTCCAGTGGAGATGTTTTCTGACTAAGTTTTTCAGGGTCCGACGGACGCTGTCCATCGGTCAGGCGTCAGACGCTTGGAAGAGCGTCCGTCGACCTTCCAGAGAGGGTGTTTTTCAGCCCGAGTCAGAGTGCAGTGTCGGACGCTGGGATGAGCGTCCGTCGCTAGGAAAAGCGTGTCAGAACTAGCCGTTGGGCAGGGCGTCGGAGCGTCCGTCACCTAGGCGTCGGAGAGTCCGTCGCCTAGGCGTCGGAGCGTCCGTCGCCCAAATTATGAACAGAACTAGCCGTTGGAGCATGCGACGAACCGTCCGTCGACTAGTCGACAGAGCGTCCGTCGCCAACTTAAATTGCCAGCCCGAGGCAGTTTTCTGAGGGGTTATTTATATCCCCTCACACTTCTCTCCCACCTTGTCTTTGCTCATTTGAGTTGCTGAGTTTGTTGAGAAGGTTGGGAAGAGAGCAAGAGCCCTAGAGAGAGAGAGTGATTCGCAAATCCATCCATCCTCTCCTCTAATTCATCCAAGAGTTCAAGTGTGCATCCTCTAGTTGTGAAGTTTGAGTGAGTCAAGCGAAGATCGAAGCTTGTTACTCTTGGTGATCGACATCACCTAGACGGTCCGGTGGTGCTAGGAGGAAGGTGATCACCGGAGGATTGTCGGCGGCCCTTCTCCATCGACGTTGTGATCGGTTGTGGGCGATTCACCGAGCCGGAGTGGCGAAGAATCAGCCCGTAGAGAGCACTCATCCCTTGCGCGGGATTGAGGGGAGCTATACCTTGCGAGGTGCTCCAACGAGGACTAGGGGGGAGTGTCGACTCCTCGATACCTCGGCAAAACATCGCCGTGTCAAGTATCTCTTTCCCTAGCTCTTTCTTACCGCATTACTTTCCGCACTTGTTTTTCAATTCATATTAGAATTGTGTAGGAAGTTTTTGTTTTCTATTGACTTGCTACCGCTTTCTAGCTAGGACACACAAGCGGTAGGCACTAGGGGGTTAATTGGCTCGTTATAGGTTTAATTCTTGTTTATAAATTAAAAAGAGCCCAATTCACCCCCTTCTTGGGCATCTTGATTCTTTCAATTGGTATCAGAGCAAGGTTTGCTCTAAATTAGGCTTCACCGCCTAAGAGCAAGATGTCCCATGGGGATGGATCACCTCCCATGTTCGATGGAGACGACTTTCATTATTGGAAAGTTCGTATGGAGGCCTATCTAGAGGCCGTTGACGTGGGCGTGCTCAAAGCCGCCACAAAGGGAGGCACTCTCTTCACGGAGGACCTCAACTTTGATAAGCATAATGCCAAGGCGAAGAACATTCTCTTTCGTGGCATTAGCAAGGATGTCTTCAACCGAGTGCGTAATGCCAAAGACGCATTTGAGTTGTGGACCACTATTTGTGCTCTTCACGAAGGCACAAAGAGTGAGCGTGAGGAACGCTATCACTTGGTCATGGCTAAGCTCAATTCTTTTTCCATGCATGCAAATGAAAATGCAAATGAAATGTACTCACGACTTAACATTATTGTAGAGGAATTGAATGGGCTCGGTCTCAACCAAATGGCACTGGTCGATGTGGTACGCAAAATCCTTTGTGTCTTGCCCATTGAGAAGTATGGCTACATCGTCACGGTTCTTCACCAAAAAGATCTCTCCGCCGCTACACCAACACAAATCTTGGGCAAGATCAATGCTCATGAGATGTACATGAAGATTGGTGATGGTGGCTCTTCTTCCTCCTCCAAAAAGAAAGAAAAAGAGGAGGAGAAGAAGGACTTGGCACTCAAGGCATCCTCCTCGGAGAAGTACAAGATGCAACTTGTTTATGAGAGTGCAAGTGATGAAGAAGATGATGATGATCTCGCTCTCATGGTGAAGAAAACAACTAAGATGTTGAAGAAGCTAAACAAGAATGGAGTCAAGTTTGACTCAAAAAAGAAGAAATTCTTCACAAGCTCTTCAAGAAAGCCTCTCTCCAAGATGGATTGCTACAATTGTGGCAAACTTGGACACTTGGCTTATGCTTGCCCCGAAGAGAAGAAAGACAAGTACAAGAACAAGAAAGTAAACAACAAGTTCAAGTACAACAAGGGCAACAAAGATGAATCAAGTGATGAGGCGAAGAAGGATGACAAGCCATTCAAGAAGAAGAAGAACTTCAACTTTCACAAGAAGAAGAAGAATGACAAAGCCTACATTGTTGGTGATTGGCTCACCGACATTGAAGACACAAGTGACTCATCCGGAGATGAAAGTGAAGGAGAGAAGGTGGCCGCCTTGGTGATTGGGTCATCCACTCCACCGCCACCCCCTCCATCATCTTCAGGCTCATCCTTTACACACCTATGTCTTATGGCTAAAGGTGACAAAAAGGTACAAAAAGAGGATAGTGATGATGAGGCTAACTCTAGTGATGATAGTGATGATGAATTTGAGGCACCTTCCTATGATGAGCTAATTGTGATTTTCAACAAATATACTAAGCTCATTAGGAAGTATAAAGCTAAAAGTGAATCACTAGAGAAAGCCAACGATAACTTGCATGCTAAACTTGATGACTTGTCTAGTGCTAATGATGATTTGAAGCTTGAGAACAAAACTCTCTCATTTAGCACTAGGGAGCTCAAAGCCTCACTCAAGCAAGCTAATGAGAAACATGATAATCTTGAGAGGTCAACACAAGAGCTCCATACAAGATACAACATGCTAAAAGATGACTACAACCAAGTTAAGAATGAACATTTGAGTTGCTGAGTTTGTTGAGAAGGTTGGGAAGAGAGCAAGAGCCCTAGAGAGAGAGAGTGATTCACGAATCCATCCATCCTCTCCTCTAGTTCATCCAAGAGTTCAAGTGTGCATCCTCTAGTTGTGAAGCTTGAGTGAGTCAAGCGAAGATCGAAGCTTGTTACTCTTGGTGATCGACATCACCTAGACGGTCCGGTGGTGCTAGGAGGAAGGTGATCGCCGGAGGATTGTCGGCGGCCCTTCTCCATCGACGTTGTGATCGGTTGTGGATGATTCACCGAGCCGGAGTGGCGAAGAATCAGCCCGTAGAGAGCACTCATCCCTTGCGCGGGATTGAGGGGGAGCTATACCTTGCGAGGTGCTCCAACGAGGACTAGGGGGGAATGTCGACTCCTCGATACCTCGACAAAACATTGCCGTCTCAAGCATCTCTTTCCCTAGCTCTTTCTTACCGCATTACTTTCCGTACTTGTCTTTCAATTCATACTAGAATTGTGTAGGAAGTTTTTTCTTTCTATTGACTTGCTACCGCTTTCTAGTTAGGACACACAAGCGGTATGCACTAGGGGGTTAATTGGCTCTTTATAGGTTTAATTCTTGTTTAGAAATTAAAAAGAGCCCAATTCACCTCCTTTTGGGCATCTTGATCCTTTCATATCTCCAACATCCTTACTAACGTGAATAATCTTTCCAAAGTGAAGGGAATATCCAAACATCCACTAGTGTGTATTATTTAGTTTAACTTGAGCATTGAGGCAATTGCATTATTTTTTTATGTATTGAGAACTGCTCCAATATTCCACTTTCTAAAAGTTTACATGGATCTGAAAGCAACCAACTTAATTAATTTTTTTCTTAATTATTTTTTTCTCTTGGTCCTGTTTGGGCCTGGCCCGTCCAAACCCATCATCTGTCCTTTGATCCCTTTGTTCCGTGCTTGATCAAGACATGTTTGTCAGGTTCAAGTTTTGCCGGGACAACGCCGCCGCCTCTGTCCTCACCCTCGCAGTGTCTAGGAGGTGCACTTGTTTGGCTACCAACGCACGAGAAAAAGCAAGATCCAAACAAAGACGATCAGGGTAGAACTAGTTTAGACTAGATTTGCCTACCACGGAAACGAGGAGGGCAGAGGCGACGGTGAGCTCTCGCCGGAACTCAGACGTGAAAGAAATGCTTTGAACATGCAAGGAACGAAGGGGATCCGAGAGAGATAAGTTTGGGCTCAGCACAGGCTAGGTTTGGCTGACCCAGGGCCAAGTGGGGCCCTGGAGACAATAATTAATAAAATTATTTAATGAATTAGATTGATTGCTTTAAGATCCAAACAATTTTTAGAAAAAATAGTATATTGGATCAGTTCTCGTATGTATCATGCAAAAGAATGTCCCCAGTTGCTAGTTTGCTGCAAATGAAAACGAGATATGGAAAACCATCCATCATTATGTCATCATTTAAATAGAGTGAAGTGAATAAAAGGTTTGTTAGTCCTATATATTTTCTTCACAACAGTTGAATTTTAATTAGTTCTCTAGAAATCAGGTGAATCAAAAGTAAGAACAATTAGGTCTAAGCTTTACATTATCTTCTACATGAACAAAAATAGGAAATGTACATTTCCAACTCTAAGCCCTTAGCACTATATATTCTCGCCATTCAATTGGGTAGCGATACTACAATTATCCTTGCATTGTTGTCACTGGCATTAGAGACTAACAAATTTGGTTTGGCAATATGAACAGTTGTCCTCTTCATCCTGTTGTCCCATCAAAACGCCTATTATTATGTGTGTTATTGAATTTCAACTAGTAAGAAATCCTCTGATCTGACCCTGCTCTGATAACGGTTCTGAAAAATGACAGGTGGGGGGCTTTCTCAATGCAAATACATAAGCATATTTATTAAGTTCAAAATTGTTGATTTTTTCCTATAAAGTTTGTTGAGCCACAAGCTTGAGAGAAGCTCACTTTCGAAGATATGTTGTGATTCGAAAAGGTAATGTGATAAAATCTAATTCCATCTATGTGAAGTTGTCATGTCCTCTTTTGAAATTCTATGCTAAATCTTAAACTAATCATCAGTTGGCAACACGTAATTTTTGTAATATCCTATTTTTTTAAAAAAAATTGATGTGTGGACCAAAGTTTGACCTTTTGAACCATAAGTCATATGGATGATTAGGGATGATGGTTGTGTAGAGCTCTATGAAACGAATCCGTTTGACTACCAATATGTATGATTTAGAAAAAATTGATGTGTGGACCAAAATTTGACCTTTTGAACCATAAGTCGTATGGATGATTAGGGATGATGGTTGTGTAGAGCTCTATGAAACGAATCCGTTTGACTACCAATATGTATGATTTAGATATTGGGTACGTCTTTGGGTGCCAACCAAATCCAACCATGTATTCACCAAGGGTTACAACCGTTGTTTCCTGTTCGCCACTTGAGTCAACAACTCCTATTTACACCACCTCTGGACTCGGTGCCGCCTAGTGCCTATGTTCCATGTGCATAATTTGTTCTATCCCATAATGTCTCAAAATCTAGGATACCCGCATATTTCAGGGCGGAGGGAGTAGTTAGGTCCTAAACAGTTCTAGATTGGTTTGAGTGTTTTGATTGGTTGTCAAATTTGGCTATTGGTATTTGGATTGTCGCAGTTTCGATGCGGGGCAATTTCACATTAAAATTCGGAGCTGCTCTTCAGTATTTGAGCTTCGAAACGTTGACCTTAGCAACGATGATCGATGGTGGCCATTAGCTTTGGACCCGTCCCCAAGTAGCGTGGCTTCCATGCTCGGCAACGATGACTTGGTTTGTGCTCAACTACATCACGTGGGTGGTTAGCCCTTTGGGTACCTTTGTCGAGCTAACCTTCTTGTACTAATATTCATTCATCTTATTTGAGCTGCAGAGATTTCTTTATGTTATGCTTAGTTAAGTAGATTAAAAGATATGCCTGAAACAACGATCAATTTGAAAATCTAGTCAACTTTTTCAGAATCCGTAAGAATTTGTGATTTAGAGTTTTAGTGAATGATATATTCTGATATTTATGAAACAGAGTTGTGATATTGTGGTGTAATTTAACATAGTGTTGTTTCACAAGTTTGGAAAGATTGGACTTTCTTTGTAATTAAGGCAAGTGCACGATAATTTTGTGCAGTGACATGTTTGCTCGATTGTGTTTATTCTAGCCCTCTAATGTGTTTTTCAATATTTTCTTAGTATCCATATATATATATATCAGGATTAAAGTTCCAAGTTATTCACTTACATTCTATTAATGTTTTGGTGAATCTAGATATACAATTTGATTCTTATATTCATGTTCGTGTAATTGTTTGTACTTGCTTGCCTTTTTAGGTAAGTGTTAAGAATGTATTTAGGTGTTGTCCATTTTAGACCAAAATTACTTCTCTATTGATCATTTATTTCAACTTTGTTATGATTCACATGTTGTATTTTCTATTATGGATCCGATCGTACTTGCTAAGTACTTACTTTTTGTGTTTATTTTGTTCTTAGGTACTTATTGATAGTGGGTGTTGGACCACACCCTTCAACTTGAGCACACGTTTTTAAATTTTATCTTCTTGCTAAAATATTGTCTTTGCATTGTAATAATTTAAATTTTATTCTGTTGTAAAGACGAGCTTGTTGTTAGGTATTTGGAACCACGAGAGCTTAGATTTAGATTGGATTGGGTAACGCCAGTGGACAATTAGGCATTGGCCGCCTGTTGAAATTGAAAGATGCAAAAGCTTGTTTTACAAGATGGTCTGCCACTGTTTTTATGAAGTAATTGGGGATCGGCTCTAGCATATTCTAAGGCTCTAGCATATTCTAAGATGCTGAGCATATTTCTATTACATTGCATATTTCTATTACATGACTTGAGTAAATTATTAAAAAGTAAGATACAAGTTTTGTTTATCACCACATATATATCAGCTGCAAAGGGTTTGGTCGATATATTTCAGTTTTTGGAATGAGTTGGGATGCTTATATTCTACTTGATTTGATATTACTATATCCCATACATTTCTTGTTTTGGATGTCTAATTTACAAAGCAAACTCTGTCCAAATTTTCAATAAATCCTTATCTTAGTAGATTGTTAGGAGTTGTATGGTAGCCTCCAGTTTAGCAAATAACTGAGGTGTTAAAATTTTGTTCTACTAATTGGGTGCTTCTTTGATATTATCTTCACAGGATCTTATCCCTACTAATTCATCTCTAAAGAGTAGCAGTGACCTTGTGAATCACTCGATTAAGTTAATCCATGTCATATTAAATAACATAGATGTTGATGCAACAATAATAATAAGAGAAATAGAACTTGTTGCAAAGCCATGGAAGCATATGTTGAAGTTAGCATTCTGAACTTGGCGTTGAACTCTGTACAATCTGTCGGTGCTTTGACCCAGGGGGTCAATCACCCACTAGTGAATTTGTGTATTGCGTGCTCCCTCTCTCAGATGTGATGTAAGAACACAATATTTATCCTGGTTCGGACAAAAGAAGGCCCTACGTCCAGCGGGGAAGGATGGATTGTATTATCTTGCACCGAAGTGCTCGTACAGGGGGGTACAAGCTGGTTACATGGATGAACTCGAGGGAGGTCGAGGCCTAGAGCTAGCAGTGCTATATTAGGTAACCCGGATGATTGCTTGGGATGTTGATCAAGCAATTGGTCGATTTTAGGGTGTGCGGAAGACTTGCTGTCTTTGGTTCTGGTGAGAGTTCGTGTGTGATTGCGGGTAGAGTCGATGATCGTCTCTTGTCCCGTGTGTCGTCTATGTCGTCCCCCTCTCTCTATTATCCCAGTGTCCTCTTTTATAGGCCAAGGGGAGGCTTAGGGTTACAGGAACCTAGTACGTATCGGAATGGGAGACATGTCCATGCGCCATGCCTGCGACGAGACGTCGATCGCTGTAGCGGCATGCTCCTTCTATACTTCCGGTGTTCCGAGGTATGGTGATGGCAGACTGCTCGTCGCCGGGCAGTATGGCGTGGAACCTACGAGTTCCACAGTTGAAGCGGGACGGGTTGGACGGGTCCCATGCCACAACAGTCGGGGATGAGGATCGAGCTCCCGGGTCGAGGGGTATCGAGGCCTGCGTGACCTCGACGTATCCCTAAGGACGCGGTCGAGGGCTACCTCACCCAAGATTCGAGGGGGTGCTCCGTACCCGAGGCGTGGCAGCAGTAGTTGTACGGTCGACGGGTAATCCGGGTAGGGGTGATGACTTGACGGATTTGACCGAGGTAGTGAGCGCCCATGACGTTAGGCGGGGGCGGATTCCAGCATAGGATCCCCCTTTTTCCCATACCGGGAGCAGGTGAGCTGATCGAGCCTCCTGTTCGGGGGTCGTTCGTTCGACCCCCTATCCGTCATTTCGAGGGGTTGAAGTCGAGGGGGGGAGGATCGACCTCTCTCCGCCATTCGAAAGGTTGAGGTTGGGGGTCGTTCGTTCGACCCTCCCTCCGTCGATCGAGGGATCGAGGGGTTGGCCCATGATTTGGCCACTTCTGTTGGTGGGGTAGGCCTCCACCTGGTGGGCCTTCCTCCATTGCTCGGTCGACTGTTGGGTTTCGCCTGGATGTTTAGGCGTTAGATTATCGTTGGTTAGGGTACCCTTATCTTTGTATCCGATAGTAGCCCCGAGCCTCTATGCGGATAAGAAGAATCCACATAGGGGCTTTTGGCGATGATCTGCAGAGTTAGTATATGGTTTGATTCTCGCGCGCACCGCGGGGTAGCCCCCGAGGCCCCTGAGGAGTGATTAAGGACTCCTCTGGGGGCTTTGATTTGCGTCTTACCTGGGGGAGCGATGTTAACTGGGGTTGTGGCGCCCCATCGAGGGGTCAACCCGGTTTACCAGGTCTCAAATGTTTTCGACCCTCTTTCGTCGAGGGGTGTTGTGCGTAGTCGAGCCCCCGAGCCTCATGCGGTTGGGGTGTTGCTACCTCTTAGCATCCTTCCCATGGATCCTTGCGCTCTGATTGTGAGGCAAAGAGCGTCGAGCTATCCTCGTTTGGACGAGCATCGAAGTCCGCTGTGAGCTGGTAACGGGGAGATCCAAGCGAGGACTCGTGCCCCGCTCGATAGGGGTCGACAGAAGCCCTAAGGCGCCCTCATTAAGCGAAACCATATGGGTTACTAAGGTGCCGACTCCGTTCGCTGGGAGTCGGTGGCTTGATGCCTCCCGTCGTGGGGATCCTTCGGTGCTCCCAGGTTTTGCCTTGGATATGTCCCGGGGGGGTCTCGAGAGTTTGTTCTCGAGCGGGGCCTCGTATTGGCTCCCCCTGGGTCATCCCTGACTCGGATACTCGAGGGCGGCTGTCGAACCCTGTTCGAGGGCCAGCCTTCGCCCCCTCGAGATTTGAGGGTGGACCGGAGTCCGTAATCTTGGGTCCTCCCTGACTCGGGGTACTCGAGGGCAGCTGTCGAACCCTGTTCGAGGGCCAGCCTTCTCTCCCTCGAGATTTGTGAGTGGGCCGGAGTCCGTTTTACTTCCCTAGGAAGGAACTGCTCGAGAGCAGTTGTCGAAACCCTTTCGAGGGCCAGCCTTCGCTCCCTCAAGAGCTCGAGGGACGGGTCAACGTCCGTTGTTTACCTCCGAAGGTAACGCTCCACATTCCCTGTCGTTGGTTGTGGGACGCGCCTTTTTAGGAGATGTCCCTTCGTCTGCGCGCGGCGGGCATGGACGGCGGCGAGAACCCCGACGACGCGACAGGTGTCCCTTACCCTATGGATCCCTGAGGGGAGTTAGGTGGGCGCATTTAATGCAGAGACTTACCTGCCTTTTCGACGGATCTTCCCGTTGCGCTTCCGTTCATATATATATGGGGACACGGCTTTGGCTCTCTCACGTTCGCCATTGCCTTCCCCGCCTCCTTCGTTCCCGCCTTTTCCTTCGTCGTCCTCTGAGCTTCGCATCTACGCGCGTGAGTAAGGAGAGGAAAAGATCGGGAACGCACCTTCAACACCCGTCTCCGAGCGCATCCGCTTCCCCGCTGCCATGGCCAACTACACCCTGCGCAGCCCCGACGACTGCCTCCCTTCGACGGTGACCGCAGAGCGGTTGGGAGAGCTGGTGGGGAGCGTCCTTCTCCGGCCTATCACTTCGGCGAACCGACCAGAGTGGATGGCGCTGCCGGAGTCGGATCACGAGCCCAACCCACCAGAGGGCTACGTGGTCAGCTTCGAGGCCTTCTACCGGGCGGGGCTGGGATCCCCCCCCCCAACCGTCTCTTGCGGGGGATCCTCCATCACTACGGCATGGAGCTCCAACACCTCTCCCCCAATGGCGTCTTCCACGCGGCGGTCTTCACCGCCGTGTGCGAGGGGTACCTGAAGATGGAGCCGCACTGGGAGCTGTGGCTTCATCTGTTCGAGGCGAGCCTGTTCCATGCCCCGGTCGGGACTGGCCAATGGAGGATGGTCCGGGCGGGGTGCTGCAGCATCGGCCTCAAGAGGGCCGAGGACTGGATCTCGGTGAAGATCAAGTCGAGCCACGCGGGGTGGCACTCCAGGTGGTTTTACTTGAGGAACGACGATGGCTTGTTTCACCCTTACACCGGGAGGACAATTGAGTCGAAGCCCCCCAACTGGAAGTACGGCGTCCCGCAGAAGAAGCAGAAGCGCCTCGACCACCTGCTCAGCGCGATCTCCCGCCTAAGGCGGGAGGGGCTTACGGCGGCGATCGTCGCGTCGGCTTTCCACCAGCAGCGGGTCATGCCGCTGATGGACCACCCGCTGCGCCTCGACGAGATGCGCCCTGGGGTGGATCTCAAGGGGTGTCGTCTTGCGGAGGACGCGTTGCCCCTCGAGAGGGTGGTCCGTCGGGTGCGTGCCTCCTTCGCCGGTGGGTTCGAGGCGGGACACATCGCCAGCATCCCCATGGTGCCGGACCGGGGCCACGTCGAGCTGGTACGTCGTTTCTTCCTCTGTTAGTGTCCACTTGTCCGTCTTGCCTTTTCTCCTATGCATGCCTCCTAACCGCCTCGCGTCCCTCAGGGGAACGTCGTCTTCCGGAGGTCGCGACCACCGGTGAAGGAGGAGCGCAACGACTCCTAGGTGAGACGCTTTCTGGCCGATCAGGCCAAAAAGGACAAGGATGTGGCCGAGAAGGACAAGGGCAAAAAGGCCTGTGAGAGGACGGAGCGTGACCAACGCCGGTCACGGCGGAGGCAAGTCGGCCTCTCCTCGGAGGAGTCTCCCTCGGAGGAGGATGAGGATGAGGAGTCAAGCGGTGGCGAGGTTATTAAGAACAGTGGCGTGATGTAGTAGCATCGGGATGCGACCGTTACTTCGAGTCTGACAGATGTCACCTTTGTGCAGCAAGAGGAGTTAGAAGAGGAGGAGGAGCAGGCGCCCGCGCAAGGGGCGACCGCCGGTGGCGGAGGGGAGAGGGGGCCGACATTGAGGTCAGCCCCGACCGTTGGGACCGAGTCGGGCA
Source organism: Microstegium vimineum (assembly GCA_022036555.1). Taxonomy (NCBI): domain Eukaryota; kingdom Viridiplantae; phylum Streptophyta; class Magnoliopsida; order Poales; family Poaceae; genus Microstegium; species Microstegium vimineum. The sequence continues at coordinate 44,247,614 of CM039126.1, forward strand.
GCGAGCGCCCCGGAGCTTCCCAGAGTGAGGTGGCGCGGTGGACGCGCAGCCGTTCGTCGCAGTCCCCGTCGAGGGGTCGATCGAGCGCGCCGCCGGCCCCTTCTCGATCCGGCGCCCGGTCGTCGGACCCGTCGATCCAGAAGGGGTCCTTGGTGGTGGCGACGAGGACGACATCGACCCCCGCCAAGACTACGACGCTGGCAGCGTCGACAGCCCCCGCTGTGGGCAGCGGTCGCGGCGGCGGTGGGAGTGGCACCCGAGGCACCGCTCAGAAGCCCCAGGGCGGCTCGAGGTCTGCTGGTCGGTCCCCCATGATTCCGCTGGGGTAAGTTCCTTCTCCTTAGGTTTCGAATTTTCCTTGTATACATACTTTGCGCTTACCATCGCGAGCGTGTTCTTTTTTCAAGGTGAAGCGGTCGTTGGAGGCCACGTCCCTACCCCGGCCAAGAAGCTGAGGGTGGAGGCCGCGTCCAGGATGGCGGCTGGAGGCGGCTCTACTGGCCTGTCCCCCTCGACCCTCACCCCAAGCGCGGGGTGGGTGGTCAAGGCACAGGGGGCGTTGGTGCGCGGGCGGGCGCAGTCGGCCGCGGAGCGGGCTTGAGCGGTGGAGGCGGGTCGATCCATCGCCTCGACGGGGTCCGTCGAGTGGGCGGGCGAAGCCGCGCTTACCGCGCCGTCGGGGGAGGTTGCGCCTGCGACCTTGCTGGGGACGGGGCCGGCGCCAGCGGAGGTCGTGGCGGAGGAGGTCGAGCCGGCGGGCTCGACGGGTGCGGGACCGGCGCCAGAGGCGGCCGTGGCGATGGGGGTCGAGCCCCAACCCTCCGCTGAGGTGGAGGTGGTGGGCCTGACCACCACTAGCGAGGAGGAGACCCCGGAGCAGCCGGCGCCGTTGCGGTGGCCCGAGAGCCTCGCGGCACTAGAGGCGCGCCAGCAGCTCGAGCGCGAGGAGAAGGCGCGGCAGGAGGGAGGCATACAGTTGAGCCTTCCTTCCCCTTAGTCGGCGTTGTCTGAGGGAGAAGATCGTGCTGCGGCCCTATCCCGCGCGGTTCCGGCTGCCCCTTCGTCGGGCACGGGAGAGGCGGCGATGACGGTGGAGGCCACCGATGAAGAGGTGGCTGAGATGGTGGCGGAGCTGGTGGACCCAGCGGAGATGGCCGCGGCAATGGCTCCCCGGTCGGAACCGGAGGGGACCATCGTCGCAGCACACGGGGGCGGCGCGCCGACCGTAGCCATGTCCGAGGCATTAGCTCGGCCTCATCTCGAGGTCGGGCAGTCGTCGTCTCGAGGTGATCCACCCTCTAACTTAGTCGACGTGGAGGGAGGGGACCGTAGTGAGCCTGCGACATTGGGTGCTAACGTGTGTTTTCTTCACCGCGCAGGGTTATTCTCATGGCGGGGACCTCTTCCGCCTAGAGGCGATAACACGGAGGGGCCGGCGGCGGCCCTGCAAGATGACTCTGAGGCCAGGAGTGCCCGGCTCGAGGGGGCGACCTCCTTCCCCACTCTAGCGGAGCGGGTGATGCTCCACGAGGGTGACCTCGAGATGCGCCAGGGCATCATGCGAGAGGTCAAGGAGAGATCGACCGCCGCAGCAAGTTCTGGGGGCAGGAGCCCCTTGAGCTGGCCGACCCCCAAGACCCAGGGCGCACCTTATTCAAGCTCGATGATCAAGCCGAGCTCGGGGAGTGGGAGCACCTGGAGGAGTTCCGGGTATGGCTTTCCCATGTGGTACGCGTGTCGGCGGAGGTTGCTTCCGCGGATTTGTACCAGGGGATGGAAGTAAGCCTCGTTTTCTATCTGATCTTGCTTGGGTCATTTTGCTGTTCTTTTCTGATGACCTTCCTTTTTATCCCTATCAGGTGTTAAGGGCGAGGTCATACGATAAGTCTCAATTCATCCTCCGGGAGCAGGAGCAGCTCCCCACCCTCCGCGCATCGATGGAGAGAGCGGAGGTCGAGGCTGCCCAGGCGAGGGGCGAGGTGGCCACCGCGCGGGGGGAGGTCGAGGCTGCTCGGGAGGAGGCCTCTTCCTCGTGGTCGAGGGATGAAGCCACCCTCAAAGAGGTCGCCGAGGCTGGGCAGGAACGGGACGTCGCCCAGGAGGCCCAGCGTAAGGCTAAGGAGGAGGCCGCCGCGATGAGGGAGGAACTGGTCCAGGCGACGGGTCGTGCCCGGCTGCTCGAGGGCGAGTTGGCGGAGGCGGCCACCAACCGCACCTCTCTCGAGGAGCAGGTTCGGGCGCTGCAGTCGGGCGTCGAGGCCGTCTCCCGGGACCGCGACGCGCTGAACGTCGCGGAGCAGAAGGCGCGGGTCCGGATCGCCATCCTGAAGGAGGACGTGGATGCCAAGGCGAGGGCCCTCGAGGGCACCAGTAAGCTCATCGAGGAGCTCCGGGCTGAGAAGAGTGACCAAGCCGCGGATCTCGCCGACGCCCGCCGCCGACTCCAGGAGGTCGAGCAGGCCTACGTCACCCTGGACACGCACGCCCAAGGTGAGCTTTCTAGCACTATTGTTGAGCTTGCTCGGTCTCTGTCCTTCCCCTGTTTTTGGTTTTGACGGAGTTCCTTGTTTGTTTCGGCAGCCCTCGAGGAAGATAAGGCTCGAGCCCATGAGGATCTGGGTAGCCTCCAGAGCCTCCAATGGGCGGAAGCGGCCCTGAACGAGAGGCTCGAGGGCGCCATCTCCGCCTTCTGCGACGACATGGGGGTCGAGCCGAAGCCAGCGGTCGAAGGCGACACGCGAGGAGACTCCCTCCTGCACCGCTTCTACTCCATGACCCAAGCGGTGACAGAGCAAGTCCGTGCTGCTCTGCACGTGGGCGTGAAGCGGGCGCTCGCGGTCGTCCGCTCGGGCTACTCCTACGACCTCGACGTCGTCGCTCGTGGTTTCGTCGTCGACCCGGAGCTGAGCGACGAGGCTAACGTGGCGAGATGCCGCGAGCTGATCGAGGCCGCAGAGGTGCCCGGAGGCGAGCTGGCGAAGCTCTTCGAGCTGCTCCCCTCGGCGGATGGAGATGGCGGTGGCGACGATTGAGGCCTGTGAGCCGAATCTGGACAAGAAGGTCCATGTAAAATAAGTTAGTTCTGTGTCAAACCGGTGTCGAGCCCCTCAGGGCTTTGAAACTTTAATGTGCTTCATTTGCAATGCATGTGTTTTTATCTCTCGAGCTGTCCCTATTTTTCCTTGCCCGAGCTGCTTTTTAGACTAAGTGTTCGACGCGTCCTCGTATCCTTCGAGGGGGGAGCGAGTGGAGGTACCGTAGCCCGGAGGCGTAGGAGAGCCCCCGGCTCGATAGCCCTCGACCCTTAGGGAGTTCGAGGCGCTTTTTGCTTAGTCACGGAGCGTACTTGGGGCAAGGATGGAAAGAGAAGCGTCGAGTTTTGGAAAAAACGTTCAGGTTTTTTAGGGACTTAGGGAGGGGGGTCCCCCCTGTCAGCCCCTGAGGGAGGCTTGACTTTGCAGGAGCAGAGTCGAGGCTACCTCAGAGTCATGAACGAACGTGAAATGTATTTCGAGAACATTTTATTCATTCGTGATGTGATAAATGTACATAATGCAGAAAATGTACGAGGCCTCGAGACCTTAGGGGTAAAAGCGACGTAGTTGTTCGATGTTCCATGCGTTGGTGAGGATCTCGCCCTCGCTGTTCTTCAGCTTGTAAGTGTCTGGCTTTAGCACTTCTGCCACTATGAAGGGTCCTTCTCAAGGTGACGTCAGCTTATGACGCCCCTTGTTGCTTTATCGGCGGCGCAGTACGAGGTCGCCGACGTCGAGGTCCTTTTTGCGTACGTGTTTGTCATGGTAGCGCCGCAGCGTCTGCTGGTACCTTGCCGACTTGAAGAGGGCCATGTCCCGGGCTTCCTCGAGCTGGTCGAGGGAGTCCTCCTGGGCTGTTGCGTTGGCTTGCTCGTTGTAGGCCTTTAATCGAGGGGACCCGTATTCGAGGTCAGTGGGGAGGACGGCCTCGGACCCGTAGACCAAGAAGAACGAAGAGAACCCTGTGGCTCGACTTGGTGTTGTTCTAAGACTCCATAGGACAGAGGGCAACTCCTCGACCCATCTCTTGTTGTGCCTGTTTAGTCGGTCAAAGATCCTTGGCTTGAGTCCCTGCAAAACCATGCCATTGGTGCGCTCGACCTGATCGTTAGTTCGAGGGTGGGCAATTGCAGACCAGTTCACCTTGATGTTGTGGTGGTCACAGAAGTCCAGGAACTTTTGGCCGGTGAACTGCGTGCCATTGTCGGTGATGATGACATTGGGGACCTCGAAGCGATGGATGATGTCTGTGAAGAACAGCACGGCTTGTCGGGATTGGATGTTGGCGATGGGTCGAGCCTCGATCCACTTTGAGAACTTGTCTATGGCGACGAGGAGGTGGGTGTAGCCTCCTTTTGCTTTCTTTAAGGGGTCGAGCATGTCGAGCCTCCATACCGCAAACGGCCAAGTTATAGGTATCATCTGAAGGGCTTGAGCCGGGAGGTGAGTTTGTCTCGCGTAGAACTGGCATCCCTTGCAAGACCGAACGAGTTTGGTAGCGTCGGCGACGGCTGTTGGCCAATAGAAGCCTTGTCGAAAGGCGTTCCCTACCAGAGTTCTTGGCGCCGCGTGGTGGCCACAAGCCCCCGAGTGGATGTCCCTGAGCAGTGCCCTTCCATCCTCGATGGTGAGGCATCGTTGGAGGATGCCGGTGGGGCTGCGTCGATACAGCTCGCGGCCATCCCCGTACAAGATGTAGGTTTTGGCGCGTCGGGCTATGCGTCGGGCTTCGGTTCGGTCTTCAGGGAGCTTGCCTTGTATAAGATACTCGAGGTAGGGCGTGTGCCAGTCCATCGAGGGGGTTGGTGTTACGGTTGTTTCGTCGATCTTCATGACCTCTCCTCCGTTCGAGGGAGGATCGGTCGAGGAGGAAGGGTCGACCCCTTGCTCGAGGGCGGGAGCCCCCGAGCCTAGGTCGACAGACGGCTTGTGAAGGTCCCTCGAGAAGACGTCGGGAGGGACTGTACCTCGAGTGGATGCGGTTTTGGCTAGCTCGGCAGCGGCTTCGTTGTACCAGCGGGCGATGTGGTTGAGCTCGAGGCCGTAGAATTTGTCCTCGAGCTTTCGGACCTCCTTGCAGTAGGCTTCCATCTTGGGGTCGTGGCAGCTCGAGGCCTTCATCACCTGGTCGATTACAAGCTGTGAGTCTCCTCGAACGTCGAGGCGTCGAACCCCGAGCTCGATGGCGATGCGCAGACCGTTGACGAGGGCCTCGTACTCGGCTACGTTGTTGGAGGCGGGGAAGTGGAGGCGGATGATGTAGCGCATGTGAACTCCTGAGGGAGATATGAACAGCAGTCCAGCGCCTGCCCCCGTCTTCATCAGCGACCCGTCGAAGTACATGGTCCAGAGCTCGGCCTAAACCTGCGCTAGGGGTAGTTGAGTATCGGTCCATTCTGCAATGAAGTCTGTCAATACCTGAGACTTGATGGCCTTCCGAGGGGCGTAGGAGAGAGTTTCCCCCATGAGCTCGACCGACCACTTGGCGATTCTCCCAGACGCCTCCCGGTTCTAGATTATCTCCCCGAGGGGAAAGACGAGACCACAGTAACCGGGTGTCTTAGGAAATAGTGTTGGAGCTTGCGCCGAGTGAGGACGATGGCATACAACAGCTTCTAAATGTGGGGGTATCTCATTTTGGTCTCAGAAAGTACCTCGCTCACGAAGTAGACGGGCCTCTGAACTAGCAGGGCGTGTCCTTCCTCCGCCCTCTCAACTACTATCGCCGCGCTGACTACCTGGGTAGTTGCAGCAACGTATAGCAAGAGGGGCTCGGCTGGGTTCGGAGGTACCAAAATAGGTGGCGAGGTGAGCAAGGTTTTGAGTTTAGAGAGAGAATCCTCGGCCTCGAGGGTCCATGTGAAGTGTTTTGTTTTCTTAAGGAGGCGATAAAGGGGGAGGGATTTTTCCCCGAGCCGTGAGATGAACCGGCTGAGGGCAGCAAGGCACCCTATGACCCTTTGCATGCCTTTAAGATTCTTGATTGGGCCCATCCTAGTGATAGCGGTTACCTTCTCAGGGTTGGCCTCGATCCCGCGTTGTGAGACTATATACCCTAGGAGCATGCCTCGAGGGACCCCGAAGACACACTTCTCGGGATTTAGCTTTATATGTTTTGCCCTGAGGCACCCGAACGCGATTTGAAGGTCCCTGACCAGGTTTCCGACCTCTTTGGATTTGACTACGATGTCGTCGACGTATACCTCGACGGTTGGCCCTATGTGGCGTTCGAAAACATGGAGCATGCATCGCTGGTATGTGGCGCCGGCGTTTCGCAAGCCGAACGGCATCGTGAGGTAGCAAAACATGCCAAAGGGGGTGATGAAGGAGGTCGCGAGCTGATCGGACTCCTTCATCTTTATTTGGTGGTAACCAGAATATGCATCGAGAAAGCAAAGGGTTTCACATCCCGTAGTGGAGTCAACTATTTGATCAATACGCGGTAATGGAAAAGGAACCTTAGGACATGCTTTATTTAAACTAGTGTAATCTATGCACATTATATCCTTTCCATTCTTTTTCTTGACAAGCACAGGGTTTGCTAACCACTCAGGATGTTGAACCTCCTTGATGAATCCGGCCTTCAAAAGATTGTTGACCTCCTCCCCGATGATTCTGCGCTTCTCCTCGTCGAAGCGGCGCAGCCATTGCTTCACCGGTTTGGATACGGCTCGGATGTCCAAGGAGTGCTCGCCGACCTCCCTCGGAATGCCCGGCATATCCGAGGGACTCCACGTGAACATGTCAGCGTTCGCGCGGAGAAAGTCGACGACCACGACTTCCTATTTGGGCTCGAGGGTAGCGCTGATCGTCAGCGCCTTCCCATCCGCGCGGTTGGGGTCGAGCGGGATGGTCTTGGTGTCCTCCGCAGGCTCGAAGTTGCCGGCACGTCGTTTGGGGTCGGGGATCTCCTTGGAGAAGTCATCGAGGGCCGCGAGGGTGGCTGACTCCTCGGCGGCCTCGGCGCTTTCCACGCACTCGACGTCGCAGTCGTAGGCATGCTCGTAGGAGGTGTCGTCGGTGATGACCCCCTTGGGCCCTGGCATCTTCAGCTTGAGGTAGGTGTAGTTTGGGATCGCCATGAACTTGGCGTACCCAGGTCGACCGATGATGGCGTGGTAGGTGCCGCAGAATCCAACCACCTCGAAGGTCAGTTCCTTGCTCCTAAAGTTCGAGGGGGTGCCGAAGCAGACGGGCAGCTTGACGCGGCCGATCGGGAGTGCCTTCTTTCCTGGAACGATCCCGTGGAACCCCCCGCACTGGGCAGGAGCAGGTTCCTCGGGATCCCCAAGATGTCGAGGGTCTCGGCGTAGATGATGTTGAGGCTGCTTCCCCCATCCATGAGTACCTTGGAAAGGCAGGCCGCTTGTGATAGGGGCAGGGATCCTTCAGCATTTTATCGAAGACGCCACCGTCTAGAGGGGGGCCTCGAGGCTTCTTTCGGTCTGTTGAAGCCACAAGATCGCCGGGCTCGGCGTCGCGTCGGCCCTGCTGGTTCTTCTTCTTCTTGTTGTTGTTGTTCCTCTTGGGCCCCTTGCTCAAGCCGTCGGGCTCGTCGGCCTTGGCCTTCCCTTTGTCGGGGGACCCGCAGAAGAATATGCCAACGGCTTCTTCACCGGCTGTGTAGTTGGCGATGATGTCCACGAGCTCATTGGCGGTCTTGGGAGTGTTGCGCCTTAGTTCCCTCACCAACTCCTTGCACGTCGTCCCGGCGACAAACGCCATGATGACGTCGTGGTCGGAGATGTGGGGTAGCTCGGTACGTTGCTTGGAGAATCGTCGCGTGAACTCGCGGAGGGTCTCGCCCGGCTTTTGCTTGTAGCTGCGGAGATCCCAGGAGTTCCCTGGCCGCACGTAGGTGCCCTTGAAGTTTCCCTCGAAGATCCTGACTAGGTCGGGCCAGCCATGGATCATGTCCGGGGGGAGTTCCTCGAGCCACCTTCGAGCGGTGTCGGAGAGGAAGAGTGGGAGTTGTCGAATGATGGCGCTGTCATTGTTGGCACCTCCTAGCTGACATGTCAGCCTGAAGTCAGCAAGCCAGAGCTCTGGCTTGGTCTCACCGTTGTACTTGACCAGGCTGGCGGGTGGACGGAAACGACCCGGCAAAGCGGTTCGCCGGATCGCCCTGCTGAAGACTCGGGGCCCCGGTGGCTCCGGGGACCGACGTCGATCCTCGTCGTTGTCGTAGCGCCCACCTCGATGGGCACTGTATCCTCGAGCCTCAGTGTCACCGTGTCGGCGTCGTTTGTTGTCGTTGATGTCGTGTCGCGCGTTGCGCGGCTGTCGATTGTCGATGATGCGGTCTCGAGCCAGTTGCCGCTCTGTTCGGCCTCGAGGTGCCTCGACTTGGTGGACGGATGCTTCCCGGTCTTGATGTGGGGGCACGTCCCGCCGCTCGGAAGCAGCTCCTCTGCGCCTTGAGGCTGAGCTCTCCGCCTGCTACACGGCCGCAGCTTGGAGGATCCCCCGGATTTCATCTCTAATGCGCTGTGCTTGGGGCGTCGAGGGTGTCGGCATGTCACGGAGCAGCATCGCGGCTGCCACGACATTCTGGCTGGCGCGATTGTAGACATGGCGCTCGTTAGCTCCTTCCTCGACGATTTGTCGATGGACGTCGCGGGCCCAGGCGCGGGCTCCTCTACCTGGTGGTTGTTGCTGATCTTGCTCGAGGGCCTGCCCGAGCTGTTGGAGTCGTAGACGCTCCTCCTCGAGCTTGGTGAGAAGCTCTTAGACCTGCGTGATCTGGGCGTCCCGAGGTGGATCAGCTTCGGCTGGGATCGGGGGGGTTGGCGGCTCATGCTCAGGGAGCGTCGGCCCCTCCTCCTGGATCAGCATTCGCGGCGCCGGAGGTGTCGTCCTGGGATTCGACTGCCTCGATGAGGTGGAAGCACTCCCGTGTGGGATCGTAGTCCTCATCGGGAGAATCTGGGTCGGGGCAGCTCTGGTAGAAGTTGGGGGAGGATCCCCTACTCTCCTCCTCCAATCGCTGCCGCAGAGTACCCCAGGTGTAGCACCCGGGGACAGGAGCTTGTCGCAACTCCGGGCGCTCACCCGATGGAGGGGTGGTGGCAAGGCTCGTCGTTGTGCGCAGTAAATCCCTTGGGAACTCGCGCTACGCCCGCATCCTCGAGTCGATCATGGTGGAGAAGAGTCTGGTGCTGTTGTGGAGCCCATGCGGAAGTGTGCTGCGCGGCGAGGAGACCGAACATGGTGGAGAGGCTGTGGGGGCCCTCCACGGCGGCGGCGCGAAGAAGTCGAAGTTGGGTCCGACGAGGAATCCTCCTTCGACCCCAAGCGTGGGTCAAACAGGATCCCGAAGGGAGTGACTGTGTCACCAGCTGAGGCCGGGGGAGTAGCGGCAGGTGTCGCGCCATCCGCGCGGTTGTGGCGGAGTCGTTCGTGCCTCCTCCTGGTCGCAGGCGGAAAGCGCGAGCGGTGGGACCGTCGCGAGGTCCTCCATGGCCCCGGTGTAGCGAGGCCGCTGCTACCCTCCTGACCTCTGGAGAGTAGAACCATGTCGTGGCCAGGGCCCAGGGACGGAAACTCTAGGCTCCCGAACCAGATGATGGTGGTGAATGGAAGTGGCGGGATGGTAGATTCCATCTGGAAGAGAAGTTGGGAGTTGATCGACACGCAAAGCCCCCCTACCTGGCGCGCCAACTGTCGGTGCTTTGACCCAGGGGGTCAATCACCCACTAGTGAATTTGTGTATTGCGTGCTCCCTCTCCCAGATGTGATGCAAGAAGAACACAATATTTATCCTGGTTCGAACAAAAGAAGGCCCTACGTCCAGCGGGGAAGGATGGATTGTATTATCTTGCACCGAAGTGCTCGTACAGGGGGGGTACAAGCTGGTTACACGGATGAACTCGAGGGAGGTCGAGGCCTAGAGCTAGCAGTGCTATATTAGGTAACCCGGATGATTGCTTGGGATGTTGATCAAGCAATTGGTCGATTTTAGGGTGTGCGGAAGACTTGTTGTCTTTGGTTCTGGTGAGAGTTCGTGTGTGATTGCGGGTAGAGTCGATGATCGTCTCTTGTCCCGTGTGTCGTCTATGTCGTCCCCCTCTCTCTATTATCCCAGCGTCCCCTTTTATAGGCCAAGGGGAGGCTTAGGGTTACAGGAACCTAGTACGTATCGGAATGGGAGACATGTCCGTGCGCCATGCCTGCGACGAGACGTCGATCGCTGTAGCGGCATGTTCCTTCTGTACTTCCGGTGTTCCGAGGTATGGTGATGGCAGACTGGTCGTCGCCGGGCAATATGGCGTGGAACTTGCGAGTTCCACAGTTGAAGCGGGACGGGTTGGACGGGTCCCATGCCGCAACAGTCGGGGATGAGGATCGAGCCCCCAGGTCGAGGGGTATCGAGGCCTACGTGACCTCGACGTATCCCTGAGGACGCGGTCGAGGGCTACCTCACCCAAGATTCGAGGGGGTGCTCCATACCCGAGGCGTGGCAGCAGTAGTTGTACGGTCGACGGGTAATCCGGGTAGGGGTGATGACTTGACGGATTTGACCGAGGTAGTGAGCGCCCATGACGTTAGGAGGGGGCGGATTCCAGCATAGGATCCCCCTTTTTCCCATACCGGGAGCAGGTGAGCTGATCGAGCCTCCTGTTCGGGGGTCGTTCGTTCGACCCCCTATCCGTCATTTCGAGGGGTTGAAGTCGAGGGGGGGAGGATCGACCTCTCTCCGCCATTCGAAAGGTTGAGGTTGGGGGTCGTTCGTTCGACCCTCCCTCCATCGATCGAGGGGTCGAGGTTGAAGGTCGTTCTGCCTTCTGTCCCTCTGATCATGGGCTGGCCCATGATTTGGCCACTTCTGTTGGTGGGGTAGGCCTCCGCCTGGTGGGCCTTCCTCCATTGCTCGGTCGACTGTTGGGTTTCGCCTGAATGTTTAGGCGTTAGATTATCGTGGGTTAGGGTACCCCTTATCTTTGTACCCGACAAAATCATTTTTTATGTGCCTGTTGGGGTTGATGGGTTGATCGATAGGACCTTGGGAGCTTGAATTGTATATATATGTGTATAGCATACGTGAGAGCTTGAATTGTATGTGTACAGCATACGTGCATGTGATTTTGTAAGCTTGAATTGTATCTATATGTAACATACGTGCACATAGATTTGCAAGCAAATATATTGGTACATATAGTGTGTAGTGAGTATGTTCACTATATTGCCCATGGGACCACAAATTATTCTAATGTTTGAATTCTAGCACTAAACATACTTTTGTAATGCGATAAAAAAAAGTCGCGAAAGTGATATTTTAATTTGACACATAGGCTTAATAGAATATTATCATATTATCGCCAACATTGGGGATCAGCACAGTGGAGACTCATGGTCTCTCAAAAGAAGAGTTACAATAAATTCACGAGTAAATATCTATTAATTCATCATTTGTCACTATAGTGCTTATCGAGTATTTATAGGCCATACATGGGACACAAGAAAATTATAAATACACAAGAGTTGATCAGGGGCTCTCTTACATATGGGAGCATGGGCGCCCTAATCATTCCGCTTCCTATTCTCAACCACTCGCTTAGATGTTGTTAGGGTTTCCGTTTTGGGGATCTCCCTTTTTCATCGCCTCTAGGTGTTTCCAAAGGTCTTCTCCGCCTCCTTGCCTCGCAGATCGTCGGGATACTACAAAATATATAGCCGAAGTGACCCTCAGTCGGGAGCTCCAACAAGGTCACAAGAGTTCAAGGTAACAAAGGCCCTCAACAATTGTGCTCGTTGAGATGACTGCGGGGACCAAGGTCCTGGCGGTCCGGTGGTGGTTGGGTTGGGCTATGAAGAAAACAGTACGGCTCTCCATGTGGACATGTATCATGGAAGAAAGCGGACGAGGGTCCTTCACTAGCCTAGGCAGTAGTCCCAACAAAGATTTCTTCATCAGAATTTGTTTTCCTCCGACTTTGTCTGAAAAGTTACAAATTTTACCATGTTGCACCTATTTTTAAAAACAACTCTAGTACTGAGGTGAAGCTAGGATTCAGATATGGGGTTTTGGTGGGGGAGGGGGGCAGTCTGGCATGATGTTAGACACAAAAAAAAATATATTAGTGTCAGGCATGTAAACAATACTGTTAGATTGGTTGTGTCGCGTGTTGATACCATCTAGGAAACACAAAAAAAGGCTTGTTTAGTTGGACCTTATTTAGATCCAAAATATTTACACTAAGTATTGTAGCGTTTCGTTTGTATTTAGTAATTATCGTCCAATTATAAAGTAACTTGGTTCGAAAGATACGTCTCGAAAATTACAGATAAATTGTGCAGTTAGTTATATTTTTTTATCTATATTTAATGCTCCATACATACTTCTAAAGATTTGATAAAGTTTTGAAATTTTGAAGAGAACTAATCAGACCCATCTCGAGAACTGCCCGAATTTGACATATGGGATCGATGCCTGGGTTAGATAACTTTTTTAGTGTTTGAACCAAACAAGCCCGTGTTGCGTCTTTGGAGCAGACCGGCCTGCAAGCTGTTTGGGCTACGGCCCTTGTTTGGAAATCGTTGTCGGCCTATCATCTTTTGTTTAGTCTTTGGAAGCTAATGATCGGCTGATGCTTAGCGGGTACTCTCTCCGTTTTAAATTATAAATTATTTTTAACAACCTCAAATAGTTAAAATATATCAATTTTTTTAAAAAAAAATTATAAATTTTTTAATATTAAATAAATATGTTATAAAAATGTAATTGATAAAGTATACTTAGTTAAGATCATAAATATTATTATATTCTTTTATAATTTTGATCAAACTTAAGATACTTTAACTTTCCAAGATTCATGTGATGTCTTATAATTTGGGACGAAGGAAGTAAAAAATTGTCTTCGCGACTAACTACAGCAATTTGAACATTTCACGTTCTAGTGACTCAAAAACGTCACCCTAATGCAGGTTGGCCCCGTTTGGTAGGGTTGTTTGGTTGTCTATATGTGCATGAACCAAGCTGGCCGGATGCAGGGTGACGCCGTTTGGTTGCCTGATCCGGGCCTTCAGCCAGGCTCCGCTCATGTAACTTGCACTCCTGAGCCAGGCTCCAAAGGAACGTGGGAATCAGGCGTTTCTTTTCAGCCAGGCTTACTCGGTGCAGCTGTTAGTCGGTTAATGATGTTATTAATATATGATTAGTGAATATTAAGTAAACTTAATATATTTTAAATATGTTTAAGATATAATTAGATGAAATAAGAACTTTAAGAGTGTATTTATACAAAATAAAAATTATATTTAAATTTTAGAATATTTTTATTTCATATACCCATATCTTTATGCGGGCGACCAAACAACATCTCTTCTTAGCCAGGCCGAGCAGATACGAGCAACCAAACACGATACCATTGTATGCACTCAGTCTGTCCCATGTGAGCTAGGCTCTCACATACGAGTCAGGCTCTACAACTACATGAACCAAACAAGCACTAGGGCTCTTAGCGGCTCCAGCTTCTCTGGCGTATTCACTGTTTAAACATTGTTCACATGAGTCGTTTTTATTTCTCCTCTCCTCTCATCTCATCTCACAGAGACAGTGGAAGTAGATGAGGCTGGAAAAAATGTCTTCTCCTACTCCCACGGGCTCTGTGAGATGAGAGGAAGGAGAGATAAAAACGACTCCTACAAACAGTGTTTGAATAGTAAATACGTCAGAGAAGCTGTAGCCGATAGGAACCCTACCAAACAGGCCTGAGTCATGGTTCTCTCGCACCAATTATTATGGTGTAGTGTCATTACCACAAACTCCGTAATGCTAATGCATTGATCTCTTCATTTCTTACTCCGTCCGGTTGGCTAATAATGAGTCTGGTGGCTTTCGAGTTTGGAGGCAGGATTGCTCTTCGGAAAAAGGAATTCAACAATTGGTGCTGAACTTACGGGTTATCAGAGCCTTGGTCGGTTCTTGTTTTTTTCCAGCTCATTTGACACATTAAATTCTGGGGTAGAAAATTTGCTAGTGATGAGTTGTCAATCTTCCGTTTCAGCCAGAGGAGTTTGGTGTTATCTGGATCCAACCACTCCAAGAATCCAAAGTCACACAATTTTGCTTCATCCTTGTCCTAGATTGACTATTAAATGTCACTTTCAGGATGGTTACCGACTGAACCATCAAATGTCGGTATACGATCAGTTGCGACTAGCTATTTCCATCCTTTTTGGAGATACGTCACATCCAAGTTAGTGCTTATACTATTGGACAATGTTCAAACAAGCTGCACAGTTTCCGTCAGGTCCAATCCAACAACCTAATGCCTAAAGAACAGCTCTAGTATATTTGAACTATTAGCACTCCTGTAAACGTGAGGTACTATCCATGATTGTCATTCCTATATAAATAAGCCTCCATTTATTATCATATACACACACATGGGGATGCTTGGATTTCTATAGATTGTAGAGTTGGAGCAAGCAGCAAGTTTGGATCTCTAGCTCGCGTTTACCTTCAGATCCTGCGCTAGCAAGCGTTGCTCATGTTTTTCTTGCCACATGAGTAGCTTTGCTTACTTATATAGACATAACGTACATTTAGATACATAACAAACAATATATAACTAGAAAAGTCAGAGTAGCTTACAAATTAATTTAGAATAGTGAGTACTATAGAAATTAGGTGCTCTGGAAGACTTATAACACCATTTTTTTTATTACATCACTAAAAGGTTACACACCCCAAACTGCTTATAACCATGTGCAAATAAAGTTAATTATGATTTCAGTGACCACCTTTAGCTAGTGTTAAGTAAAAAACCACATGCTTATATATATATATATATATATATATATATATATATATATATATATATATATATAAACCATGTGCTATCCATAAAGCACAAATATGATATACAAAAGAATTCATTTGTCGGATCTATCTTGACTTTCGGTGAGATTTAGCTTTATTTGTCGTCCTACCTCTTTGACGATAAAACACAAGACCCCGATAACTTTTGGAAATTCTAATGGAATATTACTGTACATAGTGTTAATTAGTTCCTAATGGCCACACCATTTTCAGAGAAGACACTGCTGGTCATCTAGCCTAGATTCGCCTCTGTCAGTCCATCATCCCTATCAAAATTGTTAGGAACCGTTGTGGATATCTTGCTCACTGGCTTATTGGTGCCATGTGTCGAACGAGGTTTGTATATACACAAAACAAAAGTTCAGAGCATGTGTATCAAAACAACATTGTTACACTGTACCTCTATAACCATATTTAAAAGATTGGGCCTCTAAATCTCAAGGTTATGAGTCAAGGGGTTCACGGCGCAATGGCAAAGACCATTGGTTGGGGGGCTCCCACTCAGGGTTCAAATCCTGGGTGCTGACACTTTATTCTGGATTTATTCCAGGATTTTCCGGCGCTACGCATTAAGTGGTAGACGATGTTCCCGTCGACAGCGAGGCGCCTGTGGTTCGAAGGTGCTCATAGGGTTTGCGTGCGTGTGTTCGTAGGGACGAGTGTGCGTGCGTATTGAGTGTCTGCGTTAGTATTTAATAGTTAAGTATATACGACCTAAAATCCTTACTTTTTAATGAAATACCAAAGGAGGCTTGATAAAAAGATACATTGGGCATAAGAGTTACAACTTATCATAAGAGTAACAAAATATAGAAGCTAATAAGATCAAAATTTGAAAACCAAAATATAGAAGCTAATAAGATCAAAATATAGATTGATGGCACTAAATTAGTATCACTAGATACATCATAAAATACATTTTTATAATATATTTATTTGGTATTATAGACGTTATTCTTTCTTATAAAATTAATTAAATTTAAGATAGTTTGATTTTGAATAATTTTAGAAATTGGTTTATTTTAGATAGAATGGAGGGAGTCTAATTTGTAAGTTACATGAGACCCTTCACTTTTTTTTTGACAAGAATGAGACCCTTCACTTTGAATCAAGTTGGGTCAGAGTCGTAAGAACCGCACCCCTTGGCCTAGCCAGATACGTACCATTTTTGCAACACAATAACGGGGTCAGCCATATGCTCCGTTTCCAAAAAAAAAATATGCTCCGTGCCGTGACCGTGACACAAATCACCACTTATATGGTTTTTTTTGGGTGAAGTACACTTTTCAACCTCCAACTTGCACACAAGTTCGATTTTCAACCTCCAACTACAAAACCGGTAAAATACATCCTCCAACTGTCAAAATCGGACAAATTTAGCCCTTGGATAGTTTCAAAAGTGGTTTTCTATTTTTGAGAGACGCCAAAATTTTATATTATTGTTTTGAGGATATTAACATTTTTAAATGAAAAAACTCAAAATTACAAAGTTGTATATCTCATTGAAAGCTACAACTTTGGTATAAAAATTATTTTTATTTGGCTCAATACAAAAGATATATTATTTTTAAATACGACAAGCGATAGAACGTGATTATTACGGTGCTGAAATTTTATATTATTTTTTCAAACATCTTAACCTTTTTAAATGAAAAACATTAAAACTATAAAGTTATAGATATTATGGAGATCTATAATTTTATATAAAAGTTATCTTAATCTGAAGTTGTATTGAAGAGTTAAGATTTTTAAAAGTGAGTCTCACACGATAAAATAATATTGAGCTATGACAAGACTTAACATTTTAAAAAGTTATAAGTCTTCAATAAGACGTCGGATGAAGATAAGTTTTATATGAAAATTATAGATCTCGAAAATATCTACAACTTTATAGTTTTAATATTTTTCATTTAAGAACATTAAGATGCTCTAAAAAATAATATAAATTTTCAGCACAGTAATAATCATGTTCTAGCGCTTGCCATATTTAAAAAATAATATATATTTCGTATTGAGTCAAATGAAAATAATTTTTATATCAAAGTTGTAGCTCTCAATGGGATATACAGCTTTGTAGTTTTGAGTTTTTTCATTTGAGAATTTTATACCAAAGTTGTAGCTCTCAATGGGATATACAACTTTGTAGTTTTGAGTTTTTTCATTTGAGAATGTTAAGATCCTCAAAAAATATAATATAAAATTTTAACGCCTCTCAAAAATAAAAAACCGCTTTTTAAATCAGCCGAGAGTTAAATTTGTCCGGTTTCGATAGTTGGAGGGTGTATTTTACCCAGTTTTATAGTTGAAGGTTGAAAATTAAACTTGTGTGCAAGTTGAAGGTTGAAAAGTATACTTAACTTTTTTTAAAAAAAAAAGTCACCACTTACTTACCAGTCATCACCCACGAAAATGAAGACGGTCCCACCATGCACCAAGAGAAAACCGCGCACGGAACAAAATCGAACCCGCCCGGAAGGAGGAGCGGGAGCCGCTTCCTTTCCCTCCCCGTCCTTCCTCACCCCGACGACCCGACCCCGACCCCCACGAACTCGCCGCCGCCTTCGCGCCGCGTGATCGTCCCCGCTCATGCCCCGGCCCCGCCTCGCCACCCTATTTCCCTGACCGCGCTCCCACGCCGACGGCGCGCGCGCGCGGCCATGGCGCCCGCCGCGGCCCTCCGCCTCCTCCTCGCCATCCTCTGCCTCGGCTCGCGTCTCGCCAGGGTGGCAGCGGCAGCGGTGGAGTGCGGATCGAACACGAGCCTAGCGGGGTACAAGGCGGACCTGAGCATGTCGCAGCACCAGCTCCGCGGCCGCGTGGAGGTGCTCGACGGCTGCTCGTTCCGCGTCGCCGCGCTCGACCTCCTTCCGGGTTCCACCTCCGCGCGGTGGTGGCGCGCGGATGGGACCGACCTCGACTCCCTTTCGCGCGGCGAGGCCGCGGCTGCCGACCCGCTGGACCGCACCTTCCGGTCCGAGACCCTCGTGTTCCGCCTCCTCCCGGGGCTCTCCTGGTCGCGCGTCCCCGTCCTCGCGGCATTCGACCCCCTCACTTCCTCCCTCTTCGGCTTCGTGCGCCTCTCCGGTGCCAACGCCTCCGATTCATCATCATCCCCGTCCGCTACGGCCGCGCCCACCATGCTCGACTCCTGCGCCCAGCTCTCCCCGCGCTTCCGCGTGCGGTGGACGCTCCACGAGGCGAACAATTCCATCGACATCGCCCTCGAAGCGGCGGTCGGATCGGAGTACTACTTGGCGTTCGGGTGGGCGAAACCTGGCGCGGCGGCCAAGCCGTCCGTGATCGGCGCTGACCTCGCCATCGCCGGCTTCACCGAGGACGGGCTCCCCTTCGCCGAGGACTACTACGTCACCAAGTACAGCGAGTGCCTGCTGCGCAAGGACGGCCTCGTGGAGGGCGTATGCCCGGACACGATCTACGACCGCGACAACACCACCGGGCTCGTCAACAACACGCGGCTAGTCTACGGCCACCGCCGCGACGGCGTCTCCTTCGTGCGCTTCTCGCGCCCGCTGGTGTCCGAGGACAAGAGGTACGACGTCTCCGTGGACGGCACCAGGAACATGACGGTGGTCTGGGCGATCGGGCTGCTACGGCCGCCGGACTCGCTCCGCCCGTACTACCTGCCGCTGATGAGTCGCCGCAGCGGGTCTCCGGGCACAGCGTTCACCTTCGCCAAGCTCAACTTGTCGGACTCGGACGCGAGCAACGGCTGCGTCGGGCCGCTGGACGCTGAGGACAAGGAGGATCAGGCCAGGATCACGACGGAGCGCAACACGCCGCTGGTTGTGACGGTTGGACCGGCGCTGCATTACCCCAATCCGCCCAACCCCGACAAGGTGCTCTACATCAACAAGAAGGAGGCGCCTCTGCTGAAGGTGGAGCGCGGCGTGCCAGTCACCTTCTCCATCGAGGCCGGGCACGACGCGCCGCTCTACATCACGTCTGACCCCGTCGGAGGCAATGCCACCTTCAGGAATGCGTCAGAGATCATCTACGCCGGTGGACCCAAGGCAGAGGGCGTGCCGGCTACACCAACAGAGCTCGTCTGGCTGCCTGATCGGAACACGCCGGACCTAGTGTACTACCAGTCCTTGTATGACCCGAAGATGGGCTGGAAGATTCAGGTCGTCGATGGAGGCCTCAGCGACATGTACAACAACAGCGTGCTACTGGATGATCAGCAGGTGACATTCTTCTGGACTCTCTCTGGTGACTCCATTAACATCGCTGCACGGGGTGAGAAGAAGAGTGGATACCTTGCAATTGGATTTGGTAGCGCGATGGTCAATAGCTATGCTTATGTCGGTGGGTGGATGGCAATGGCAAGGGGCATGTCAAATCTTATTGGATTGACGGGAAGGACGGGGTGAGTGTGCATGAAACACATGAAAATGTTACGCATAAGCGATGCCGATCGGAGAATGGTGCGATCGTATTTGAGTTCACTCGTCCATTAACACCTTCATGCAGTGGAAGGGTGGAGTGCAAGAACATAATCGATCCAACGACTCCTCTCAAGGTCATCTGGGCCATGGGTGCTCAATGGTCACCGGGGCCCTTAAGTTTGAAGAACATGCACTCGGACACAAGCAATCGTCCTATCAGGATTCTTCTGCTGAGCGGCTTGGCTGAAGCAGTGGAGGACCTCCGCCCGGTGCTTGCTGTTCATGGGTTCATGATGTTTGTGGCATGGGCTATTCTTCTCCCAGGGGGATCATGGCTGCGAGATACCTGAAACATCTGAAAGGCGAGCTCTGGTTCCAGGCTCACACCTATCTGCAGTACTCAAGCATAGCTGTCATGTTCTTGGGTGTTCTGTTTGCAGTCGCTGAGCTCCGAGGTTTTTCTTTTGAATCCAGACATGCTCGAATTGGCGCAGTGGCATTGACATTCGCATCTATGCAGCCAATAAATGCCTATCTTCGACCGCATAGAACAGAGAATGGAGAGTCTCCGCCTGGGATTGGGAACAGAGTGGTTTGGGAATATCTGCATGTTCTGACCGGGAGATCTGCTGTGCTTGCTGGTACCGTGGCGCTCTTTACTGGTTTGCAGCATCTTGGGCACAGATATGGCAGTAAGACCATCAAGGGACTGACATGTGGGTTAAGCTTATGGGTTATAAGCGTTATTTTGGTAACCGCTTACCTTGAGTATATGGCGATTAAGCGAAGAACAGCAGGTGCTGATGGTCCTTCAGGAAAATGGGTGCTTGGCAGCACTGAGGAAGATGATACAGTCGATCTTTTGCAATCTGATGACAGGGTAGCCAGTAAAATGGAGTCTAATTCGTCACCTGAACCAATGGAAGTACAGCTTGAGCCACTTAAAAGATGAGACAAAATTTTCAGCATACATATGGACACATAAGTATTATAACTAAAATTCTTTATAGATAGAACGAGCGGCATATACATCTCAGGATAAAAGAAGTTTTAGTTTCAGATTTTCCTTTTGTCGATACAAAGGAGGATTGGTGAGAGTATCATCTTTGACTTGCTCGAGAGGTATTATCAAACCATATGGTATAGAATAGGTTTTCCTTTTGTCTTTTAGAGCTTAGGTCCTCGTCTTTAGTATCCTAACTTCTTAGCAACAATGTATGTATATTTGTACAATTTTGGTATAGTTATTATAACTGAAAAGAGGATACAAAATTTTCTTTAAATGTCACACGACTTAGAATCATTTTCACATATGGTACTATCTGACATTATTTATTTGTGATTGTGCATGTAACTTGGAACTAGAAACAACCATCCAACGAACCACCGTGGTTCTTCATTTTGTAAAATCAGTTATCCACATTTTATCAGTAGGCTACAGTTATCCTTTGTGCTAATTTTTGCCTTCCTAATATTGAAACCTGTGGCCATCTATGCCTACCTGATGCAATATGCCAATATGTCATGCCAAATTACTAGAAATGCATTTACTTCTGAACTACATATTCATACCCACCTTTTATCGGCAAAAAAAAGAAGAAGACAGATTTCCTTTTTGATGTTGTGACACGAAGGCGAAAGTAGTTGCCCACTTGTCTTCCGCTAACGTGCTGCAGCCTGTTGACCCTGGAAATCGTCCACAACAACCATTGAGTTGGCTCTCATCTGCTCCAACTCCAAGCAAAAAAGAGCAGGTACGCTGCTTATTACTATATTGGATTCGGTGATAATCGATCTCAACCTGCATGTTAGGTGTATATTGTTTGTGTTAGGTGTTGCCACTCAGTCAGATGTGGATCACTTGGTTGGCTTGCCACCTTGTTAAGAAACCAGGTTAGGTGATGTCTGGTGAGGGTGCAAAATCAGCGGCATGCTACATGAGTCCCTTTGTTCTTAAGAACCTCTGTCCCTGTCTTTGCCGTGAAGCCTAGTGGACAACATGTTGTATGTTACTAGGCATTGCTGAGTTTTTTTTGTTTTTTTTTTTTGGGTTTCATCTCAAAAGGATAGTTGATGCTGCTGACCTGCCGTGATGGTAGCGTTTGGGTCTCTACTCTCTAGACTGTCGATCGATTGCATTAGAGAAACAAATTAAAGCCCAAGCTTAGCCCTGGAAGGACTGGACCATGCAGAAACTATCCTCTGATGGGCTTCCGTGCTTGAACAATACTGTGTATGTCAGAGCCTGGGATCAGTGGCAACAATACAGTTCGATCTGATATCACCTGTAGCCAGGGCAACTGTACGTGTATGTCTTAGGAGCTAGTAAAATGGTCCTAAACGAAAAGACAGCCAGTATTTCAGTCATTAAAAGCCAATCAGGGTTGGGGTCAGGCAACTATGAACCTTTTTTTTCTCTTACGATATACTGTAATGTTTTACACTAACATGTTAGGGCTTGTTTGGATATTATGGACTAAACTTTAGTTCTAGGTATCTAAACAGGTGAACTAGTTTTAGTGTTTAACCAACTAGCAATTAGTTCATTAATTGGTAAATGTGAACTAATAAGGACTAGTAGATGCATATGGTTCTTTTTCTAGAAGAAAAACTATTTAGATCTAAATAACACTGGACTAAACTCTAGCCACATAAACTTCAGTCCAAGTATATACCTTAGTCCACCTAAAATTTTAGTTATAGGTGTAATTCTCCAAAAAAAATAATAGTTATAGGTGATCTAAACTGCCTCCTAGTTTTGCCTCTGCGACTGTGGTAAAATAGTTAACCTGCCCCAGATCTAGTTTGTTATTAGATGGGACCCATTCCTAGCACTTTTGACCTAGCCACGCTTTTACTACTTATCCTGGATTTGGCTGACGAAAGAGACCTCCATTTCAGTTTGTCTCGTGTTGGAATCATCATCTCGTCGACTACCATGACGCTGAGTGCCTAAGTCCACTCCGGCCTGCTGCCTAATTTTGATGGAGACAATTCCTTCGTTGCCACGATCCATTCGTTGTCATTCAAAATTACATATTCTCTTCGCATTCATATACATTTTTTCCTCTCTTCATTGCCATTCCATCCATTTTAAGCTAATGGCATTATAGCTCTCCATATTTTTATCGCTTATCGAGCATCTCCAACAATTTGTTATTTCTCACTTACCAAATCTTGTGTTTTAGCAAGTTGCTATAATAATTTACCAAGTTGAAAAGAGGTCATCTCCAACAATTTGTTATTTCTACTTGCCAAATCAAAAAAAAAGATTAAAAAGGAAGGAAACTTACATGCGGGAAACCGAGCGGGGGACTCGCGGGCGAGGGGATGGCAAGTCGATGCCCACTCGCAAAAATAGACGCGCGGCTCCGTCTTTTGGCAAGCGTGTAGAATTGACAAGTCTAATTGGCAAACTATTGGAGATTATTTTTTGATTGATTTGCTAAATTTTAAAGAATTTCAAGTGATTTAGCAAACTGTTGAAGATGCTCCCCTCGTCTCTCTCTCAAAATGTCTCCAGTACCCAATCTCTCATTCCCCCTCCTTCTAAAAGTGAACTATTTTTGTGAATTAATTACTGCAAGTTGAGAAGACAAAGAAGAGTATCCATCCAGAACCACTACCCACATAGCCTCAAATTTCATTGTCTGTCCAATCTTCCATTGGATGGCCACGATTTTCCTAAAGTGAATTTTGTCAGGAACAGATTATTGGGTTGTTTCTTATGATTGTCTATTGGCCACCGAATTACCAAGTGTGTGGTCGACACAACGGGGACTAGTTTGCCGGCAAGCAAGTGAACATCGGGAGAAAATCGAAATATCTTGTCTGCCTTGGATTACTTGGTTTTCATATTACGATTGATTCATATATCTCTTGCCTAGTATTGGTATAATCCTCCTATCAGTCTTTGTATTTACTTCATAGTTCATAACTTGTATAGTGATAGTTAGTTCTAGTTAGTTTAGTTTATCTTGCTAACTAACTAGACTAGATTAGTGACATAGCAATTGCATGCCATAGTGATTATACACTACTAGAATTGTTTGTTATGTGGCTTGCACTCTTTAGTAGAGCTAGAGTAAAAAACTTCGTTTTGTTATTCACTAACCCTTTGCTCTAATACTTTGTAGAAATTTTTATTAGGCTATTCACCACTATAGCCATTTGCCCATTTATGATCTTTTTATAGTCTCATTTCGCTGGGAATGTTTTAGCTTGTTTTGCTTTTGATTCATGATAGAAGTTACAATCCTGAAAATTATAGCATTTGTTGAGGAGTTGTTACAAGTATGTTGTTTAGTTTTGCACGTACTATGATGTTATATATGAATCTCTTTTGAATAGCCTTCTAGAAGCAAAATTCAGTCGAGAATAATATCCTCAACAGACCTAGGGCTCCTCCAAGTTGCAATCTTCTTTGATGCAAGACTACTGGAATGCTATAAAGCAAAAAAACATATGTGATTTACACTTTCAAACTTGCCATATAGAGCATTGCGAGTTATTTACCCCTTCTCTTTTGCATCTGATTGTATCTTATCATGCATTGCTTGCCATTTGAAAATATTTACCTCCAAGGGCATTTTGTAGTTCCATTTTTTGTTTTTTGCATTGTAGCTTGGAACATTGCTCACAATCAAGTATATATGCATATTGGCTCCTATGCATTTTGTTTGAACCCATTCAACCCTTGTCTCCATTCGCAGCTAATAATTTGGTACTTAGTTCAACATATTATTTATTTTGGACAAAATGTCTCCGGAACACAATCTCTCATTCCTCCTTGTAAAAGCGAACTAGTTATGTAAATTGATCCCTGCAAGTTGAGGAGACAAAGGAGAGCTTCTGCCCAGAACCACTATCCACGTCGCCCCAAATTTTATTGTCCGATCTTCCATTAGATAGCCATAATTGTTTGAATCAGATTTCGTCGGGAGTGGATTCTAGGCCTCCTTCTTGTACATCCTTATAAGTATGCAATTTCATTCGGATGCATCATGGGGCTAGGAGCCCTCGAGGCCGACCTGGCCCAACTCCACTCAATGGCGGGTAGTCCAGGTAGGCTTAGGATTACCCTAAAATTTGTCCCAACAAAAGTTTACCCCTTTGCAGCAAAAAAAGTCCACTTTAGATCTCTTAATTTTCATAAAAATCTATTTTAGATCCTTGAACTCTACAATCAGATAAAACACATTCCTCAACTCTTAAAACCGTTCATATTATGTCTCTAAGCAGTTTGGATGGTGGTTTTGTCTTTTTTTTATTCCGGCTGTTAAAAAATCATAGTGAAAAATCATAAAATAGAAAAATCTAATTTTATTATACTCCACGTGAGTAGATCTATGTAGTTAATATAATATGGTATAGTTTAATACAAAGGTTTTGTTTATTTATTTTGGCTATTTTTTAAAAAAACTTAGTAAATCACAGGAAAATCATAAAATGAAAATTCTAATTTAGTTAGACTTCACATGAATATATCTACACACTGAATATATAACATGGTATAATTTAGTATAAAGTTTTTGTTTTATTTATTTCGGCTGAATCTTTAAAAAATCATAGTAAATCATAAAAAAAATCACAAAATAGAAAATTCAATTTTTCTTGACTCCACATAAGTAGATTTACACAATGAATGTATAATATGTTATGCTTTAGTATAAATGTTTTGTTGTAGCTTTAGATATATGCTTTTCTATAATTAATTGAAATATTTTTTGTGAGAAATAATTGAAATAATTCATAATTTTAGCTTCTATAATTATTTTGTTAGACTAAAGCATACTCTATTATATATTAATTATGTAGATCTACCTATGTGGAGTTAAACAAAATTATATTTTTTATTTTATAATTTTTCTATGATTTTTCAAAAATGCATTCAAAATAAATAAAGCAAAAAAAAATTCTATTATACCATATTATATATTCACTACGTAGATCTACTCATGTGGAGTCTAATAAAATTAGATTTTAATTTTATTATTTTTCTATGATTTTTTAAAAACTAGCAAATATGCTTGTGCGTAGCAACAGTAGGAAAAAATAAATAAAGTCTAAAATTTAGTATTATATGTATAATAATATTTATACATACAAAAACAATATGGTTGGTCAGATGATTGTCAAACTTATCCTTAATTTCGTCTTCAATGTGTCGTGCTTTTGGAATGGCATCTCGTCGAAACTAAAGAATCCGCAGTGGTAGTTTTATGGATTCGGCTGTCACCCAGCTAACCTCGTCGAAGTTGGAGACCATGTTTTGCTTCTCTAGCTGGCATAACAATTTCGATGACGATTTTTTTGTCATGGTTTGCTCGGGTTTTCATGAAGATTGTGGTTTGCACATGATACGTTGCCTAAAAATATACCCTGTAGCATACGTGTCCTATTCTTTTTTTTCTTTTCTCTATAGATTTTTTTTTCTTTTTTTTATATGGAGTCCGGTATTTACTTTTTTCCCTTTTTCTATATGAAGGTCAGTATTTACTTTTTCCCTTTTTCTATACTGAGTCCGATTCATAACGTGTCTTTTTTTCTTTTCTATTTTGTTGTGTCCTTAATTTGTTTTTTTTTATAATTTAGCATTGCAAGAATAGCTCTCCTTGTATTTTCTTGTATTTTTTTCCATATAAACATATATAAGCACGGCTTATGAGTCCCAAACATGGTTCAATATGTACGTTTTTGAATTGGACTTTATATTGCGGTAGACAAGAATTATTCTAACTCGTATATGAGCACGTGTTATATATATAAGTTCATACCAAAGAAACTCTTTATTGTCTGATAGTTAGCGGGAGATGGACATAAAAACAAATGGATGGACGAAAAAAAAGAGCTAGAAATTTTATCTCTTTATTATTAGGTATATATAAGTATAGATATAGATTTAACCAAAATAAATAAAAAAGAAAAAAATCAAACCATCATCATTGTAGCAAACCACCCTGAAAACCTCCATCCAAACCGCTAGATGTAATATGAATAGTTTTAAAAGTTGAGGAATATGTTTTATCTGGTTTTAAAATTTAGGGATCTAAAATAGACTTTTATATAAGAGGATGTTTAGTTCCCCATGGAATCAAAAATATATTGAGTTTTGACTCTTTATTTGCAAAATGAAACTAAACACCACCCAAAATATTTGGCAAAAAGTGGTTCATTCCTCATTTTGGATTTTGGACTCAAGAGGCCAAAATAAGAGAATTTTTGCATTGGTTTGTATGTCATCCTCACAATTGCCATCATTGGAAGACAAATTTTGGTTGGAACTAAACACCCTACCAAAATATTTTACATTTTAGATTTTGGAATCCAAAATAGTTGGGATTTTGGATTTTGAATTTTGGTTGGAACTAAACAGGACCTAAGTTTAAGGACGTAAACTGGACTTTTTGCCTTCGCAGCTCATAAAAAATCTGGCCCAAACAGCCAACATAGTTTGCGGTCGGCCCAGACAGCAACCAGCCACTCCGCGCCAGACGCGAGTGCACGACTGCGAGCCCGTGACTACATTCTGGCGACCGCCGGGCGCCACCTCCGCCCCCCGGCCAAGCCCCGAGGTCGAGCGTCCCGGAGAGCCCCCGTCGGCCGTCGCCCACCGGCTTCTCGCCCCCTGCCCGTCGCCGGCCCACCTCGCCAAGCGCCAGCCCCAAGGCCCTGCGTTGCCGCGCTCCGGCGCTCCGGCGCTCCGCCAGTCCGGCGGCGGCGGGCGCGCCAAGGAGCTGATCGGGATAGCCGGGCCGACGGCCGCCCAGTGCCCCAGTCCGCCGTGCGCTCTGGCCCCGCGCTGGCCTACTCCAGTCCCTGGTGAGTTGTCAGGTGAGTTTCTGACGAAACTGAAGATATGTATTGTTCATAGTTTGGTGAGAGTTTCTGGCCCCGCGCTGGCTTATCTGTTAGAAGGTCGGGTGCGCCGGTTGAAAACAACTGAGGAAAAACATTGATCTATCTCTCTCGTAGCCTAAACTCCTCTCCTCTTCTCCCAACTTATCCCCCAAATCGTCTCTATTTTATCTCAGATTATTGTTAGATCCTTCCAGGGTCTTGTCGTGAGTACTTGTGTTTACTTCTGAACTTGATTTGGACAATGGAGAATAAAGAATGGAGATTGGACTGTAAATTGACCAATTGGGCTTAGGGAGTGTGGATTTGTGAGCCTAGAATTTATTGAAATTTGTTTTTTTTCATGAAATTGAGGCATGAATAAATCAAATATTGCATTTTTTTAGAAGTATGATGCAAAAAGAAAAAGCATTACTTCTGAAATTGAGCCTAGGTTTGGTTAATTTATAGTCATGTATACTGAACTTCGTTTTTTTAGATTTTACCATATTGTATTAAATAATTTTGGCAATAAGCATAAGACATTTTTTTACTAGGACTACCCTGGTTTCGAATCCTGCGTCCGCCACTGATTCCACTTCACGGTTCGACCCGATGCTTCCGGCACTGCGGCCTCGCCGCTGGCTCCCGGTGGCATCCCTCCGCCGCCTCCTCTGCACCCCCTCCTCCTCTGGTACCGGCAAGAGCGATCTCCCAGGCGATGCAGCAGCGATGGCTGCGGCCGCAGCGAAGGCCCGGGCGGAGGCGGCAGCACGTGCTCGGGCGGAGGCGTACAAGCAAGTCCAAAACTTCGATTGGAGCAGTGGCGCCGACTGGAAGACCGCTGCTAACATCCTCTTCACGGTCCCTCCCAAGCGCAAGGAGTTCGGGTGAGTATCAATAGACGACCATCTTCCTCTCGTAAGATTTATGGGTTTTATAGTGTCGGTAGCAATTACGGGTCCGTTTGGTAGGGATCCAGATTCTACGAGAAACGTTACAGATTCAGATTCTCTCAAGAAACGTTTCTGATGGCGAATCAGAATCACTTGACGATTTGGCTGCAGATATAGAAACGGAAGTGATTCTCCTGCGAAACTAGCATTTTGCCGTTTCAATCCAGTAGCCTAAAAACCAGAAACGTTTCACGGTGATTCTTGGAGAAACGTTTCTTAGATTCAGCGTTTGGAAGTGATTCTTGTGTTTCAAGCAAGAAACTGAAACGTTTCGGCATACCAAACGCAGCCACATCTCGAGGCGAGGTTAGACGGAATGGGAGTAGGATAGGGGCAACGAGATGAGATTTAAGTTGACTCGTCTCATTTCGGTGCGATTGTTTTGCTTTTGCTTTATAATACAAGTTACAATCCTGACAATTATAGCATTGACTGAGGAGTTGTTACAAGTATGTTGTTTAGTTTTGCACGTACTATGAGGTTATTTAGGAATCTCTTTTGATTAGCCTTCTAGAAGCAGTTTTCACAGCTCCAAAATAGCTAGAAATGAGTAAAAATGCATGTATAGATTTGTTAGGGAATTTGTTAACCCTGTTTTATTTCTGATGTGCAAAATAGCCAAGAAAACCTCTGCAAAACTGAATTGTCCCAAAAGAGAAGTAACTCCCAATTTATGGAAAATCCAGTCAGGAATAATATCCTGCAGAGACCTAGGGTTTGCATCCAAGTTGCACGCTTCTTTGATGCAAGACTACTGGAATGTTGTGAAGCAATGAAACATATGTGATTTAAACTTTCAAGCTTGCCACATAGAGCACAGAATTCACCCCACTGCCAATTATTTTTTCCATTCTCTTCTGCAGCTAATTGGATCTTATCATGCAGTGCTTGCCATAGGAAAATATTTACCTCCATGGGCATTTTGCAGTTCCAAATTTTCTGTGCATTGTAGCTTGAAACATTCCTCACAGTCAAGTATGAAGTATCTATACATAGATTGGCCCCTGTTTGTCTACTGTCCGCACTTTGCTTGAACTCATTGAACCCTTGTTTCCATCCGCAGCTAATGATATGGTACTTAGTTCAACATATTAAGTAGTTCCCACTGTCTGAAGATTTATTTTGGACAAAATGTCTCCAGAACCCAATCTCTCATTCCCCCTCCTTGTAAAAGTGAACTAGTTTTGTGAATTGATACCTGCAAATTGAGAAGACAAAGGTGAATAAGGTTGTAACTTTTAATAGAGAGATCATGTGTCCAAATATCAGTCAAAGATCTTGTCTACCTGCTATTCTGAACAATATTATATTGATAGATAAGCCTGTGCTATTAGAGTACTTTAGTTGTTAGTCTCTACTTTCAGTTTTTAGACAGTTGCTTTATGCTTTAGACTAGCTTTACTTTACAACATTAGAAATATGCTCTTAAAGCAAACTTGTATCCCAAGAAGCTCTATTGAGCTCTAGTGTATATAAAGGGGATCAAAGCCTAGAGGCAATTCAGCCCTAGCACACAAAATCTGAGTCTCACTTTGCTAACAATTGGTACCAGAGCCTTAGGTTTTGCTAGAGAGCCCAAAAACCCCACCTTTCCACCCTCCCAGCCATGTCTGCTTCAGCAGAGCACGCCGCCGCCGCCGCCACCAAGGCCAAGGCTTTGGCCGCCGAGGATGGTACCTCGGTCACCGGTGAAGGAAGCGCTGGGCGACCCCAACAGCCGGGCCGCGCGTCTGCAGACTGCAGAGGCAGCAACAGCGGTGGCGATTCAGGCGGCGAGGCAGGCTGCAGCAGCAGCAGAGCAGGCGGCGAGGACCGTGCAGGCGCTGCGAGCAGAGATTGCCGCAGAGGAGGAGGAGAAGGTGGAGAAGGACGCCAGGCGCTCTGAGAGCCCGCGCGATCGGAGGGATCGACGCCGCTCTCAGTCTCCGCGCGACCGCAGGCGAGGCCGTGGCGGCGGGCGCCATGAGTCGCGGGACAGGGTGGTCTACCGCGACTCCGGCAGCAGCACGGCGTGGCCGATGCTGGACAAGACCAACTACCATGAGTGGTCGCAGCTCATGAAGTTGCGGATGCAGGCGCGCGACATGTGGGAGGCCGTCGAGGGAGGTCCGGTCCAGTACCGCGACGATCGGCGGGCGCTCGAGGTGATCGTGGCTGCCGTGCCCAAGGAGATGAGCATCCCGCTCATGGACAAGGCAACAGCGAAGGAGGCGTGGGACGCCATCGCTGCAGCAAGGATCGGCGTGGACAGGGTCCGACGGGCGACGCTGCAGCGACTTCGCCGGGACTGGGAGAACATCGGCATCAAGTCCGGTGAGCAAGTCGACGACTTTGCCATCCGACTGACGACTCTGCATCAGCAGCTCGTCATCCACGACGACCGCGACATCACCGAGGCGCGCGTGGTGGAGAAGTACCTTCGTACGGTGCCGGCGAAGTACACGCAGATCGTCGTCGCCATCGAGCAATTCCTCGACTTTGAGGCGCTCACGCTCGAGGAGGTGACCGGAAGACTCAAGGCGGTGGATGATCGCGAGGAGCAAGCGCCGATTGAGCCAATCACCGTTGGAGGAAAGCTGATGTACACCGAGGAGCAGTGGAGAGAGCGCTGGAAGGAGAAGAAGGGCACTGAGGACGCCGGTGGCTCGGCTCCTAGGCAGCAGCGTGGTCGCGGAGGAAGGTTCCAGCGGGGCCGTGGCGGCGCGCGTGGCCGAGGGCGCGACGCTGGCCGCGGTGATGGCGGCGGTGATCGCAGCCCCCTGGGTGACAACCGTGGGCCGAACACCTGCCTCAACTGTGGCTTGGAGGGCCACTGGGCGCGCGATTGCCGTCTGCCACGACGAGAGCGCGGCGGCAGCCGCGGTGGTGGAGGTGACCGTGGCGGCCGAGGAGGTGATCAAGGTGGAGGCCGCGGCGGCGGTGCTGGTGGATACGCTGGGCGTGCCCAGTACGCCGAGTGCGAAGAGGACGACGCGTTGTTCATGGCACACGCGTTCGTCGAGCTGGACAAGGATGCGCCGACTTACTCTCTGGCCGCGCAAGAAGTGAACTTGGAAGAACCACGAGCCCGAGCCTTCCTTGGCGTGGATGAAGAAGAGAAGATGGGAGGCTGGTACCTCGACAGCGGAGCAACGCACCACATGACGGGGCGCCGCGAGCTCTTCGCCGACCTGAACACGGACGTCCGCGGCATCGTGCGCTTCGGGGACGCGTCCAAGGTGGACATTCGCGGCGTCGGCACCATCGTGTTCCAAGGCAAGACCGGCGAGCACCGCGTGCTGCACGGCGTGTACTTCATTCCTGCCCTCAAGAACTCGATCATGAGCCTTGGGCAGCTGGACGAGGGAGGCTCCAAGGTGGAGATCGACAATGGCGTGCTACATATCTGGGATTGGGGATTGCAGCGGTCGTCTGCTCGCCAAGGTATCTCGAGGAGCTAACCGCCTCTACATCCTTCACTTGGAAGCTGCGCAGCCTTGCTGTCTCGCTATGCGCAAGGATGACAAGGCATGACAATGGCACGAGAGGCTTGGCCACCTACACTTTGATGCACTGCGGCGTCTGAGCAGAGGAGAGATGGCTCGTGGGATCCCCAAGATCTACCACGTGGAGCAGGTCTGCGACGTCCGCGTCACCACCAAGCAGAAGCGGCGAGCGTTCCCATCCGCGACGTCATACCGTGCCCAGAAGCATCTGGATTTGGTGCACGGCGACCTCTGCGGACCTGTGACGCCAGCGACCTCGGCGGGCAACCGCTACATCCTCTTATTGGTGGACGACGCCACCCGGTTCATGTGGGCGGCGCTGCTGCCGACCAAGGATGTTGCTGGGGAGGCAATCAAGCGCATCAAGGCTGCAACAGAGGTGGAGAGCGGCTGCCAGCTCAAGGTCTTGCGCACGGACAACGGCGGCGAGTTCACCGTCGCCGAGTTCAGCTCCTACTGCGTCGATCAAGGTATCAAAAGGCACTTCAGTGCCCCTCATTCCCCTCAGCAGAACGGAGTCGTCGAGCGCAGGAATCAGACGGTGGTGGCCATGGCGCGTGCTCTGCTCAAGCAGCGCGGTCTACCGGCAAGATTTTGGGGGGAGGCCGTGATGACGGCGGTGCACCTCCTGAACCGTGCCCCGACCCGAGCACTGGAGGGCATCACCCCCTACGAGGCATGGCATGGTCGTTCGCCGACCTTGGGCCACCTCAAGGTGTTTGGCTGTGTCGCCTACACCAGGCGCCTGACCCAGCTCCACAAGCTGGATGACCGCGGCGAGGCCGGCGTGTTCATCGGCTATGCGGAGGGAGCGAAGGCCTACAAGATCTACGACTCAGTGTCCCAGCGCGTGCGCGTCAGCCGCGACGTCGTGTTCGACGAAGGCCGCGGCTGGGACTGGACGTCTCCGGCGGCAAGCACCTCGGAGGAAGGCGGCGGCGACTTCACCGTCGAGTATCCTTGGGAAGAGGTGGTGCCTGGAGCTCCCAGCTCGGCATCACCATCACCAACTCCTCCGCCGCGCTTCAATACACCGGTGCCTTCACAAGATGAGGAGGAAGCAGAGGATCCCGTGGCGGCGGCCACTCCATTGCCCGCCACGCCATCGCCAGCGGCAAGCAGCCCCAGTCCTCGGGTCGACCACGTGACTCCCCTGGAGGACGACGAAGAAAGGGTGGACGCCTACCACAGCAGTGAGCAGCTGCGTTACCGCCGCATCACTGATCTCATCGGGGATGAGGTCACCCCGCCGCCGGCGCAGCGACTGTTCGCCGAGCTGCACCTCTCCTGCTCGGGCGAGCCGACTACCTACGCAGAGGCGAAGGATGATCCAGCTTGGCAAACTGTGATGGAGGAAGAGCTGGGCGCTGTTGAGCGCAATGGCACCTGGGAGCTGGTGCCACCTCAAGCTGGTCATCGACCAATCACCCTGAAGTGGGTGTTCAAGCTGAAGAGGAACGAGCAAGGTGATGTGATCAAGCACAAGGCAAGGCTTGTGGCTCGGGGTTTTGTGCAGCAAGAAGGGGTGGACTATGAGGATGCTTTTGCCCCTGTTGCAAGAATGGAGTCAGTCAGGCTGCTGCTAGCATTGGCTGCTCAAGAAGGGTGGAAGGTCCACCACATGGATGTCAAGTCGGCATTCCTCAATGGAGAGCTCAAGGAGGAGGTTTATGTGCAGCAACCACCTGGTTTTGCTGTCCCAGGAGAAGAAGACAAGGTCTATCGTCTCCACAAGGCTCTGTATGGGCTGAGACAGGCACTCAGGGCATGGAATGCAAAACTGAACTCAACTTTGAAGAAAATGGGTTTTGTTCAGAGCAATCATGAAGCTGCTATCTATAGAAGAGGCTCCAATGGCTCTGTACTACTGGTTGGAGTCTATGTAGATGATTTGATCATCACTGGAGTCAAGGAGGAGGAAGTGAAAGCCTTCAAGACAGAGATGAAGTTCATCTTTGAGATGAGTGACCTTGGGTTGCTCAGTTTCTACCTGGGAGTAGAAGTGCAGCAAGGCAGTAGTGGAATCACTCTGAGGCAGAGCCACTATGCCAAGAGGATTGTGGAGTTGGGAGGCATGGCTGATTGCAACGCTGCTGCTACTCCAATGGAAGAAAGATTGAAGCTGAGCAAGGAGAGCACAGCTGAGGAAGTGGATCCAACTCAATACAGAAGATTGGTTGGAAGCTTGAGGTATTTGGTCCACACTAGACCAGACCTGGCTTTTTCAGTGGGGTTTGTGAGCAGGTTTCTGGAAAGACCAACTACTGAACATCAACTGGCAGTCAAGAGAATACTCAGGTATTTGGCAGGGACTCTTGACTATGGCCTCCACTTCACCAAGGCACCAAATTCAGCAAGGTTCTTGGGCTACTGTGACTCAGATCTTGCTGGAGACATTGATTCCAGCAAGAGTACAACTGGCTGTCTCTTCTTCCTAGGCAACAGCTTGGTCAGTTGGCAGTCAATCAAGCAGAAGGTAGTGGCACTCTCAAGCTGTGAAGCTGAGTATGTGGCCATGACTACACCAGCAACTCAGGCACTCTGGCTATCAAGGCTGCTGGCTGATTTGCTGGGAAGAAGAATGGAAACTGTGGAGTTGAAGGTGGATAACAAGTCAGCACTTGCTCTTGCCAAAAACCCAGTGTTCCATGACAGGAGCAAGCACATAAGGACAAAGTTCCACTTCATCAGAGATTGCATGGATGAGGGAGCATCAAGGTAGATCACATCTCCACAAATGAGCAACTTGCAGATATTCTCACCAAGTCACTTGGAATGACCAGGTTTGAAGACATGAGAAGCAAGATTGGGCTCAAGAAGATCATCAAGGCAGGTTGAAGCAAGGCTTAGGGGAGAATTGATAGATAAGCCTGTGCTATTAGAGTACTTTAGTTGTTAGTCTCTACTTTCAGTTTTTAGACAGTTGCTTTATGCTTTAGACTAGCTTTACTTTACAGCATTAGGAATATGCTCTTAAAGCAAACTTGTATCCCAAGAAGCTCTATTGAGCTCTAGTGTATATAAAGGGGATCAAAGCCTAGAGGCAATTCAGCCCTAGCACACAAAATCTGAGTCTCACTTTGCTAACATATATGATACCCCTACCAAGATATGGGCCATCCATAAGGATCAGTGTCTAAAATGAGCCTCGATTTGGCATCTATTTGTTCCTCAGCAACTGATACCCTGCTCACTGTCCCTCCATAAGATTAGCTTGCAATGCATAACAGATGTTGGGCATCCGATGGACTTTTGCCAGTAGGGGTTTGCCTCACCCTGCTCACTGCCCCCTATGTGGCCAGGAGAACAAGACAATCCAACACATCCTTTGTGTCTGTGTATTTGCAAGACAAGTGTGGTTCCTCCTCTTCTGTTTATATGGACTATCTGATTTATCACCATTCCATGATGAAAAAAATCTTATGTGAATGGTGGTTGAGAATACTTGTTTTGGCCCTGGTAACATCAAGGGAGGCCTAATTCATGGTGATTCTGTTCTTGCCTATTGCTTCGCCCCTCGGCCTCTTTTCCCTTGCTACAGCCGAGGCGAAAAAAGGGCAAGCTGCGATTCCAGCGGCGATTCCGTCGGCTCTCCTCCTCTATGGCGGCCGGTGGGGCGCCGTAGAGAGATGTGGGCGGGGGAATCGCCGTGCGTCTGTATATAGAGTAGGTAGTAGTCTACCTAGGTCTAGAGTTTGCCCGTCATTGGTTGATGGCGAGGCTAGGGTTTGCCGGGAGGTAGTTCCTCCACGGTGTGCTTTTCTGGGCGGCATCGGCGAGATGAAGGCGTCGACGACGCTGGAGAATAATCTTTCTCCACCCCTCCTTCGTCCCGGTGGCGTTCCGCTCCAACGCCGACGGCGGGGTCTGGGAGATCTCCGCAGGAGTCCGGGGCCGGCGCACCATCATCTCCACCAGGTGTTGTTGCTGTTGGTCTGCTTTTGTTTGGATGCAGTTCTGTTCGTTGGTGCTGTGGTTTGTGGCGGGCCGGATCTGGCTCTTTCTTCCCTTGACGGTGGTGGCCGTCGACGGCGAGCACAGATCCGGGGGCTGGAGGAGTTGGGGCGTGGCCCCGGTCGATGGGCGATCGCCGATGGCCTCATCCCGTTTTCTCGACGGGTGTCAATTTCGACTCCGTTTCAAAGTCAGCGTGCGATGGGACTTCTCCGGTCCATGGTGATAGTCGTCTTCTTCTTCTGTGGCGGTGGCCGGCGACGAGGTGGACGACCACAAAGGGTTCGCGAAGGATCCAGGGGCATCGGTGTATTTTCTTTCGTTTTTAGGGTCCTTTGTGTTGTTCGGCTGGAACAGTTGTATCCGTATCCTATACATGCGTATCTGTACTTGTACGCCTATGTGTATGTTTTTCTCATCTAGAAATACAGATACGTATTATCAAAAAAAAAACATCAAGGGAGGCCTAAATTCATTGATCACATTGGCTGCTTGGCCTTGTGGGAGCATTGTAATGATACCGTCTTTAATGGAGTTGCTCCCAGTCCCAGTGTACAACTTGTGCCTAGCGGGTGCCTAGGATCTGGCTCACCTAGAGGTTATTGCTAGATAGGAGGCTGGCAGTTCTGTTTGTTTGGGTTGTTTTAGTTCATCAAAGGCACAAATGTGATTTTTCTACATGAGGGGTGTGGCAAACTCAGTGATAGCACAGCGGTAGGACCTCTAGTCAGTAGGCTGCTGGTCAGGGTTTGAGCCTGGGCTTGCATGAAGAAAAGGCCCCTTGTTGTGTAACTGTCTTCAGATATACTCATTCTGCAGGCGTGTGCTGTAGGTGTGTCCTGGGCAGCTAGCTTTTAGGGCTTTTCTCAACCCTGTGAGGAAATTTCTACCTTAACTAGAATGCCTCGTGGGAGGTCTTTCTCCCCAGGATCGAGGTTTTTTTTTTTTTTTTTTTTTGGTACGAGGGGTGTGGATGTGTGAGTCTTGTATTCTCTGATTTATTCTTCTTAATGTAATGATATCAACTCTCTTGCGTATTAGAGAAAAAAGCAACTGATGCCATGGGTGTTCAAAATTACTTTCAGTTCTCCAGATCCATTTAATGAGAAGACATTCATTCAGAACCTTCTATTTAGCATACCTAAGGCGCATCTCATATCACCTCATGGTATTTAAATTGTCACTTGCTCCTCTCCAAAGAAGCCTTGATCCCACTTGTTTCCAGTTTCTGTTGATCATTCTCTTTGGGATGTATGTATTAGTTATCTACCGTGATACATTGATACTTCTATCAAAGATGTCTGAAACTTACACCACTATTCCAAACTGAGTATCACTAAATCTGTACAATTTGCGTGGATTGTAGGTTTTGGAGTTGATTTCCATTAAGAAACAAATTCCAGTGACAAGCTTCACCGGTTTCTGTCTCTCGTTCCATTTCAGGCTTGATTTCCACCTTGTGCAGCTCTTCTTTGTCTGCATGCCCTCACTAGGTTGGTTTCATGAGAAAAGTCTATTCCTTTCTGATGCTTGGCCGTGCTTTGGAAAGCTAACTGTGAATCTTGGTTCTTCCTTTTGAGAATCTTATATTGTGTTGTTTTGTTTTGTTGTGCAGCTGTCTATTTAGTGGCCCAATATGCACGGAGGGAGATCAAAAGGATGGAGGGGGTAATATACTGTGACCTCTTATGAACAATTTTGAATGGAATAAATTATCTATTTTGGAACAAATATGATATTTGACAACAAAGGCCTGAACTATGAATTACTTAAAGCATGTTCAGCTGTACTTATTAAAATATGGTGATGCGAATTGTTTCCAACTTTCCATAGACCAAATGCTACTTAACTGATGCATTTACTGCAACCACAGTAATTGAAACTGAAAAAGGCTATTTGTTTGGTAATAATGCTAATTTAGTTGAGTTTAACCATTGTCATTCACTTGAAAAGCAAACTTGAGTTGGTTATGTCTGTCGTGTCTGTTTGGATAGAGCTGTCATGGAGTATATCCTATATGCATCAATTATGCTGCTTATGAGGACAGTTAAATGGTTAGTTGATGCATTTTAAACTGTTTGCATTTGCATCTTATATGTACTTGGGAGAACCTGCAAGGCTGCAACCATATATTCTATATTGGATTTCTCTTTCACTGTGGTATAATTGTATAAATGCAGAATGACGTTGTTGTTTTGCAGTTTTTCCCTTGCTCGACCAATTATGGATCATCTCCCTGTAGAATGCCATATTTTCTTGTTTCTCAAAATGTACTCAATGGTCTTAAATTCTTGATAAACCAAACTTTACTTTTCATGTTTGCTTTTGACTTCATGTGGCTTTGCAACCAAATTGCTCTAACTATCAAAGATAATGGTCTACTATTACTTTGTACCCACAGCAAGTTCAAATGAAGTATCCAGTTTTCAGATGTGCCAATGCCTAAACATAAAAAGTACATCCGCTAAGGAAGAAGTTTCTTATGATAATATAGAAGGCATGCCCACTAAACGTAATTTTACTGAAAGTTGATGTCATATTTCAGGAAGCAGAAGAGAAAAGGAAAAAAGATGAGGAACTTGAGAAACAAAAACAGCTTGAAGAAGAATCTGCCAAGGAGGATGCTGATTCAAAGCTTTCGAAGGTATTAGACAGGCTAGATACACTAGATGCTATCGTTAAGGAAATTGTGGATGACAAAAGGAAACTCTCTTCCCCTGATTTACTGACCAAAGAGGAGGTTGCGAAGAAAGACAAAGCATCTCCGGGCAAGGCTTCTGATTCGAAAAACGATAGTGAGCCAGTGACAGTCAAGAGTAAGGACATCAGCTGTGCTGCAAATGCTCCAGCAAATACTGCAAACCCTAAACATTAAGGGGATTTGTGATAAGGCATTTCCAGTTGAGTCCGATAGTTGATAAATCGTTCTATTTTCTTTTTGTGGTTCTTGGAGCCATTGCTGTTCTTGTCTGGGATTCGTTAGAGGTTTCCCCCCATTTCAACACAAGATGGGTGTTTAGCTATGTAGTCTTGTCCTCAATGCTTAGTGAATTTCCTTTATGTTCCAGAATTTTTTTTGAAAAGCAAACCTATCCTCCAGAGTCCAGAATCTCAGCTTGTGATCTAGTATGTTCTATATCTATTAAAAAAAAATGCTCGAGTCCAGAATCTCAGCTTGTTTACTTCTGAATTATGCAGAAGTGAATCTTTCTTGTTTTAAAAATGAATAAATAGCATAGATCTTTCGCATGAAGCAGATCGATCTCCAAGCCTTGTGAGAGAGACTGTTGTCCTCACTCACAAGAAGGCATCCGGTAGTCATGCATAACTGACTCCATGGTTAGGTTCCTGAGCCCCCAAGAAATTAATCCCATAGCAGTAATCTCTGGTCACCTGCTTAAATGAGCCCCGCAACAAGCAGCCGCAGGGAATCCAATCATGATGAATGCGACCTCAAATCATAATGTGCCAAGGAAATCTTTCTGATAAACAGCAGTGATCAGGAGAAAACTGCTGGATGATTGACAGCAATAATTTCAGTTTCTGAATCAGTAAGAAAAGGTCATCATCCTTAGCTTCCCTAACCATTCAATTTACAATAGAGTAAGCATTAGCAACAGAAATGATTTTTACAAAAGCATTTTGATTCCTGACCTCAATTCAAGGATAACCTAACACACTGTCTACATAGAGATAGCACAAGTTCAGTAGCCGCGTTGCTATACCAATTTCCACATGGTGCTACGAAACGATAAGAGCATCAATCGTCCTTGGCATCTCTGGGTTTGTGGTAATCTCTTCAGAATAAATCTTCGTTGTCATCTCATCTTTTTTTGGATCTGCTTTCATGTTTATCCTGTCAATGTCACTCGTGCAAAGAGTTGGAATGGCATTGCATTGTTCGAACCGGAAGCAACTGGCCAGGTGATCATTTGTTAGACCTGCGGCCTGCATGAAGGAATATATGACCGTTGGGCCCACACCTCGGAATCCCCTTCTCATCATGTCTTTGCTGATTATATCTGCCTTCGGGCTCTTGACAGGAACTTGTCTTGGATATCGGAACTTGCTCACTATAGGCTTGTGGCTCAGAAAACCCCAGCAGTAGCGATCAAAGGATCCAAATTCATCAACAATCTGCATCAGTTTGCACAAACTTATAGTTCCAGGCAAAAAATTACACCACCGGAAGTACCAAATTGGCGGTATATCAAGCAGGCACTACCAACCTTTAGTATCTGGCGAGCATTCTCAAGGACAGCTCGGAGCTTTTGCTCTGACAAAAGAGAATGGGCAGTGCTTCCAGGTGCCACAAGCTTCTTCTCATTTATTTTAGAGACAGCAGCAGGGTCGAACTCCATGAAAATTTCCCTGGAAGATTCAGCATGGATCTTACAAAATAAACCATGCAGAGTAATTTATTTAGGGCCCCTTTGGAACACAAGAATCATGTAGGAACTTCACAGGATCCAGTTTATTTTCACATGAAAAACACAGAATACATGAAACAATCTCGCATTCCAAAGGGGCCTTATTTTCAAATATTGCAAGACCTATACCTGAAAAGTTGCCTCCTCTTGAGAATTTCAGGCCATGTAAGCTCAGCCAATGCACCAGATAGTACAAGTAGCTCAAACAATCTCCTGTAGAACGACCATGGTCAAATATCCTTGGGCAGTCTGATTCCTATTCACAGAAGATAAATAGCAAAGATGAATTTTGCAAATTTCAGTTTGCATACCTGTCATTGTGCACGGGAACCCCCCATTCCTCATCATGGAAAGTAACATAGCAAGGGTCTGGTCAGTAGAAAACATGATAAATCAGCTTTGTTTGTAAAGATGCGTAACTTAAGAAACACTTCATCAGTAAGGCCAAGAAAAGGCACACAGGATAACCATAGCATGTGATGCTGTCAAATAAAGCTGTACCTCAAGCTTTGGGGGTTTGGTTTTATTGGCGGTATAGATGGAGCTATTAAAACTACTAGGGTGTTATTTTTAGGTTGTAATGTAACCATTCCTTTTACCAAATTCATGGTTTCAAGCCAGTGGGTTGCTGTGCAGGATCAAAACCAAAGGGCACATGGTACACAAGCATAGATTGATCTAATGGGATGGTATTTAGTTGATGAGTCAAAACTATATATTATAGCTAATTACATATGTAACTCTGTGGAAGTGTCAATGACAAGGCAATCCTTCAGATGAAATTGCATATCTAAAGTTAATTATATATGCAACTATAGTCAATTACAGATGTTGGTGTGAAATTGCAAGAGATTGACCAATCCTTGAATGAAGGAAATAAAAACAAAAGGGAAACAAAAAAAAAAAAAGAGAATATGCTCTTTACACTTTATAGGCAGCTTAAAGGAGGAATGCTAACTTTATCTAATGTAGGCAGAATTACCATCTCAAATGGTTCCAATATCCAACCCCATGACAAACAAAGAACATGTAGAGTTTAACAAGCTATTAATAACACAGTAGACGATATATCACAATTCCGGTTAGCAACTCAGCAGCATGCTGCTCTTGATGAAAGGTTAGAACGGAATATATTCTTAATTAAACTGTGGGTTTCGCATAGCTTTACTACATGTCTACATCATATATGAACAAGTGTGATAAAAAGTGCCTGGCTAAGGATGCTAGAATCTACTATAAATTATAATGAATTGCGACACATGGATGGACTGATTAGCCAATAATTCGAACAGGCACAA
Organism: Microstegium vimineum; assembly: GCA_022036555.1. Lineage (NCBI taxonomy): Eukaryota > Viridiplantae > Streptophyta > Magnoliopsida > Poales > Poaceae > Microstegium > Microstegium vimineum. Next base: position 44,288,838 of record CM039126.1, read on the forward strand.
ATTACGCACTCTAAAATATAGTCACTAACCAAAACATCAAGAAACAAGAAGAAAAGAAAGAAGAAGAATTCTTACAGCAAACTAAGATTTTGACAAAGAACAAGTTCCAGAACAGAAGAAGCTCACCAGTGGTTGGAGTCGCCCATGCGCACCTCATCTTCCCTTCCACAACCTCTGGTATCACCGGAACAACAAACTCCACCACGACGGGCTTGCTTTCTGCCGCCTTACCCACAGCCTTGCCTTGCTTCGACGCAGCCGTCGGCCCCGACCGGCCCTTCTCCACTTTCCCAGTGAAAGCTCGGACACGGACCGACTCGGCGGAGGCATCCGAGGAGCAAGACGACGCGGTGAGCGGCAAGCTCGGATGCAGGAGCTGCGCGTCGCTCCTCCTCGACGTCGGCCCAGGTGGTGTGCGCCGCGGCGACGGCGGCACAGGGGACGCACCCTTGGGCGCGCCACCTCCGCCCCCGCCGACTGCATTCCTCTTTGCGCCTTCCTCCACCTTGGGTGCGGCAGCCGCAGGCTTCTCTGGCGTCCCCGCTGCCGCCGGTTCCGCCGCCGCCTTCCTCAGGGGCTTCGGCGACGGTTTCCGGGCGTTCACAGGGCCCGACCTGGCCTTGTTGCCGCCCGGCACGAGCACCGGCCTCGCCTCTGCCTCCGGAACCGCGATGTTCAGGGACCGGACCCTCGGTGCCCCGGCCATGGAAACCACTACAGCCTAGCACGCAGGGTTTTTACCGCCCAAAAATTCCAATTTTACCGGGTTTTCCACTCGGCGCTCCTCAAGAACCGAGCAAAGAATTACAAACGCCCGTAGAAAATTACCCGCCTCGTCGAGCTAAAACTAAAACCCCCGTCCACGAACTTAAGATTCCCCTCCGCGGAGACAAGCACGCAACCAAGAACTCCTCGAAATCCGGACGCTTTTCCCTCCTTAAAAACCTCCCAAAAATTCAAAGTGGAGCGAGCTTCGGGCCAAGAACCCTAACCCACAGCCGCGTTTAGGGTCGGCATTGCACGGAGGAGCGCAGGAACCCGGTAAACACCAAGAGACGGCCCCGTCGGGCGGCCGGCGCTCAAAGAAGATTAGAACCTCCCGGAGCCGTACAACGCCGGGGGAAGTGAAATCCGGGGAAGCTGAGGGGATTTGGAAGCCCTAGGCGGCGGAGGGGCGGGGCAGGGCGGGGAGGGGAGAGGCGCAGGGGGGACTGCAGCTGCTGCAGCAACTGTTCCAAGGACGAGGGAGGAGTGGAATCCAAGGAGAGAGGAGGGGGCGAAGCGGTTGGCGGAGACTGGAGAGGTTGAGGGGGACACTGCACTAGCTCGCTAGCGGCTAGCGGGGCGGGGACAGTGGCCTCTTCTGTTTATTTTATTTACACCTGTTTTTATTTTCGGGAGGGGGTGTATTGCTAAATTGTGAAATTGTACTGTGAGGGACGAGTTGTCAAGTTGGCGAATTGTTGACGTATTTTTTTCTCATAATAAAATAACATCAGTTAATTTATTTTGTATAGAAATCATTAGTCAAATATTTACACGTAGGCCCGATAGCCTTTTGTTATTTGGTGTATACTTTTCTAACATGGTCCACCTATTTTTATACATTCGTCAAAATACTATATAACGGTCGGCTAATTTGATTTCTTGGTGGCAGGGCTTGTTTAGCATGTATTTATCATAATCTATATATGTTAGAAATAAATTAAGATAAAATTTAGTTTAAGTTACATCACAAACTATTTCAATACACATATGTCGACACTGATGTATGTATTTAAATAAGGCCTCCACTGTTCATTATAGGTCGTCTTTTAAAATTTCTTAAACCAAAGTTAGTGGTTGCAACCATGAAGAGAATATTTTCAGCTAAGGGTTTATTTGGTCGATCTGTTGTACTCATCGAGCAATATAAATATAAATGAGAAGCTCTGGTTGGTTGGTTGTACATCTGTATGAATGGACACAATTGTACGAGTGGAGATAGGTTGACGGGATACGTTCAAATCGAGTTTCACTGGCGAACCAGGAAGGGTGACAGGCCCATGTGTCAGCCTCATAGGTTAGACAATTTACATCTGCTCATATAGACAACCAAACAGTATTAGCTCATATTCGGCTGGTACAAAAGCTGATTGATTTTGACTGATTGAATGGTGCTATGTAGCAAAGGCAGAGAACAGGGACCGGGGAGAGCGTGCTGCCTAGAACACAGGGCTCCCTTGCTGCTGATTCCTTGGTCCGTGCTGAATGGATGAGATCTACAACTATTGTTCCATTGTTACCAACTGACACTTGTTTTTATCTTTTACTTTCGTTCTTCGAGACACTGTGAAGTTGTGCTCTAAAAGATTAATTTAATTTAAAATTTAAAACTCATGACTGTCTAATTTTATCGGTTCGTTACTATAATTATATGTGCTATTTTTTTATCTTGTTAATATAAGTATTACTATATAGGTATATGTGCTACTTTTTATCTTATTAATATAATAAGATGACACATTTGGTTTATGTTGTGTTGTGACCGAGCCACACCTAAGCTATGGCAGCACCTAAGCTATGGTGAGCAAAACGGCCACGACACTTTAGACGAGCGAGCATAGGGACGACAAAAATGAACTAGCCTGTTGTGGTGGCACGCCAAAGCTGCAGTGTAGACCAAACAACGCCCTGTGTTTCGCCCAGGCTACACCAAAATTCTAGCTCCGTCACTGCCATTGAGTAATGAAAATGCAGTTAACTAAGAGTAGCTTAACTCCTTAGCATCCTGTGGTGAAAAGTGTTCATCTGAGTTTATTATGTTTCCTTGATTTATCAACTCGACTTGTCAAGTACTTAATCCGTTCCAAATTATAGTTCGTTTGACTTTTTCAACCAACCCTAAGTTTGACCACTCATTTTATTCAAATTTTTGTGCAAAATATCATTTCTTTTGGTGTGACTTACTTATTTAATAAATAGTCTACATGAATAACTTAAATTTGACTATGTTTACACAAATTTTTTGAATAAGACGAGTGGTTAAAGTTAGGGTCAAAAAAGTCAAATGCATTATATATTGAAATGGAGGGAGTATAATACAATTTTTTTTTCTTATAATAAAATGACAGCAGCCGGCTTATTAATCAAACATATTCCTCTAACCTTACATGCTTGCATTTTCCTAAAACTATCTAGAATTTAATAATATTTGCTACTTTAGTGACAGACTATGCACCTATTGACAACGGATGTTGATGATTCGTTAATTTGAAGATCTAGGTGGTCACACGAATAGGAAATGTGCGTGTATATACACAGTACTGAGTGTAAGCACTCCCTCCGCGTTCTTATACTTCTGAAAAAAACAAATATGTTTAAACTTAACCAAATATATAAAATAAATATTAATGCTTTTAGTACATAATTAGTACCATTAAATAGACCGTTAAATATGTTTTCACAATAAACTTATTTAAAGATTTAAATATTACTACTAATTTCTACAAAGCTAATTGAATATAAGAAAATTTGATAGAAATGAATCACATAACGATTATTTTTATGGCACGAACAGGGGCGGGTTCACAGCCCGGGCTGGGGGGCTGCAGCCCGGGGTGAAGCCCAAAAACATTAGGAACATCTCTTTAGATAGCAGCACAAAGCCTCTCCGCAGCCTCTTATCGTTGAACCTGCTTCAGCATCCGACACTCAGAACGCTGCCACCTCCTCTATTTTAGTAAGATTTTAATAATATTTGTATGTATTGCTTGAGAATTTTAAATTTACATAGTTATGTGTATTTTTTGTTAAATATTATTAGTGTATAGCTAGTATAATTTTTAACCTTCTATTATTTAACCCTCCTCGTGACTCGTTTCTAAATCCTCCACCGGGGACGGATGGAGTATGTGCGTGTTGAAACTATATTAGGACTTAGGTGTGTTTCTTTAGTTGCATCTCTTTCGTCGTGGTTGTGTGGATTCGTGTAATATGGGAAGATTGTGTTGCTAAGAGGATGTGAAAATACACCATCGTCCTCCGTCTTTACAAAGTTATTCCACTCATGCAACCAACCAAGCTATAATTTATCTACTCACCCTGCTTCCACTCATAGATATGCAAATATATCACACTTCACACATTGTGAAAACAACCAAATAAGTCTACTGTAATTCGAAAAAGAAAGAGTAGATGTACTCCGCCAATCTCACCCAAACTCAACAAAAAAAAAAGGTGTCAAAGGTACATGGTGGCAGATCATTGCAAGTTGGATGGCGTAGATTGGTAGGAGGCTACGAGGAGGCACGCCAATGTCGTGCGAAAGTTCCCTATGATTCATATGATGGTTTTTCCCCCTCCTAGCATTATTGTTACGGGAGAGAAAAAAGAAACGCAAATGGGACAACCATAAAAAGTACGCGCCATGATTTTAGCAACGCAAAGAGTGGTGGATGGCAACCAGTCATGGACTCATGGTGAGCTTTAACGTTCGCTGTCTCCCAGTCTATGGCGATTGGTGATCCAGGGCCGGCCGGCATCTACGGGTTGCTTGCCGGCGGTTACCGGCGAGCGGGTGCGCGGTGGCCCAAGCCGACGCCTCGTGACGTTGGCCCGTTGCCCGTGGGCCTATCCCACAAGTGGTCGGGCTCGGGCCAGGGCCAGTTCGAGGAAGCCGGGGCCCGCGCGGGAGTACGGGGAGGCCGCCGTGGTAGCTGGGGGCGGCCACGGTGCAGGGAGACAGCGGTAGCGCCCGCTGTCCGCTGGGCCGTCCGGTTTCCTGTGACCAGCGGACGGACGGAACCCCGTTTCTCGAGCCTTCCGCCGGTTACGCACTCTGCTGCACGGCGTTCTGCCTCTTCTTCTTTTCCGTGCCAGGTGGACCACGCGTCTGGATTGTACCATAATTCCAAGACGACTTTCAGCATCTACCGATGACACGTACTACGTCCGGTACTCCGGTTGGTTTTCAATCCATTTTTTTCTAAAAATAAATAGATACACATCTCAATCTCATGTTTTGAATAGTCACCTGTCAATCTCAAATCTAACCATATGTATTACGGAGTATTACATATATAAAAGACTAATTTTTTTTATGATATCAAATAAATATCGTTAGATTAAATGACACTATATATTTTTATAGAAACCCTATTTGTATTATAGATATAAAATGCTGATATTATTTCTTGTAAATCTAACCAATCTTACATTAAATAACTTCTTATATGTATATTTATTTTGTCACTTTTTCTATATTTCGGATGTCTGAATTCTAACATGATTTCAGCCAACACTCTTCTACTACCATTAGTAATAGAAAATTATCGCTCTTGATTTGTCTTTGTGTCATAACACATCAAATTTTTATCCTTGTCTAACTATAAAAATAATTATAATTGTTAAATTTCCTTTGTAGTGACATAAGATTTTGTCAAGTTTATGGCGTTGTCTAACAAGTTCTTTATTCTAGAACAAAAAATTACAATTATGTCTACAGAAATTGCAACGAAGTAAAACTATAATCTTAATATAAAACATATGAAAGAAAATTAAAATTCAGACACCTAAAATTGAATAAATCCCTTATTTTGTACTGTACTAATGAAGGGGAGTATGTTTCTATAAAAAATAACTAACAGTACAATACTATTTATTACCACTTATTTATGATATTTTGCTGATGTGACAGTATATTTGTTGAAAAGAGATGATGAAAAAACAATATTTCAAATCTAAAATATTCGAGGTAATAAATAGGTTTAGACTTCGTGATAGAGTCTGCATGAGGGCACTTATAATGTAGACTCTATTGTAGAGTCAGACCTATTTATTATCTCGAATATTATAGATTTGATAAAGTTTAAATAAGATTTAAAGTCTTATTTTTTTTATCTTTTTTCTTCAATAAATATATTATCACATTAATAAAATATTATAAATAAATCGTAATTAATAGTTTTGTACTCTATGATAGAGTCTTGTATTCTAACCCATCCTACTGCAACGTACGACCATCCCGGATTCCGGGCCCGAGCCAACCCAACCCAGCACACCCAGGACAACGCAACGCAAGCAGGGACAGCGAGCGAGCGTTCGACACGCAGTGCGCAGGCATCCATATAATTGCTGTTACCCCGCCGGCCCGGCCGTCTTCCTCATCCATCACCACCGTACCCAGAGTAGCTGACGTGACTGTGTGGGAGCTCACAGTGCAAGAAACACAACAACCGGCGCACGTACACAAACCGGACTGATGCAGATTGCAAGCTGCAACTGCAACTGCAACTGCAACTTTTTAAGTACTTCTCCGACTCCAATGGCGACAGATACTTACCCTCTTCTAGGACTAGGACTTGAGGGTGGTTCTCAGTTCTCTCTGGTCACCAGGTCATGCGATCGAGCAGGTTGCAACTTGCAGCTCACAGTCATCACAGCCATTGCAATTTGCAGCAGCAAGAAGGCCGGCGAACTCGCAGTAAGTACTGTACAGTAGTATGTATTTATAACAAAGCGGCTGCCTGTACGTACAGCTACTATAGTGAATAGTGTACTGTACAAGTAGCTTCACGATCCTCGTTGCGAGTTGCGCCACTCACAATAAACTACCGGTGGTTGGAGACTTGGTAGTGGTTAGGGGCATTAATCAGACCTCCGTTAGCAATATAGAAGAAACAGCTCAAAATATTTTTCCAATACTGTCCATTTGCACCAAAACAAAACAAACTATTGCGGTGTTCAGAACTTTATTTTCCAGACAAACCGACCCCTGCCCTTGTTAATTGAAGGCTTCAGGCAGCACTTCTTTGCTCCCTTCTTTCTTGAGATCTTCATTTTAATTGTGTCATAGTATCTGTGCAGTGAGAAACGGCGTAATTTTCAGAAGAAAACAAGCATTTTAAGCAATTGCAGAAGAGTCTTCATTGATGAGCTAAACTTCTTGTTACTCAGAGCCAAAAGAAAGTTCATACCAGCTCTTCAATCATGGATACAAACCCTCTCGTAGCTCTTTTTCTAGTTTTTTTCATCTCTTTGTAATATGTAAACTGTTGTAAAAACCTTTTGTATATATATACTTGTTCACAATTTTTGTTTCTAGATTCTTGAATGCGGCTTGACCTGATCAACAAGTAATCGTCAAAAGTAACTGTATAATTCTAAATGACAGTGGGAAGTATTTACATTTATACATTTGGGAATCAATTGCTAGTGAGATGGCTTATTCCCAGAAGAAAACAATTTCACAACACAATGATGCTTGGCTGTGTGTGTGTGATGGGGGGCGAAAAAGGATTGGACTCAGCTGATCCTACACAGACTCTTCCAGCGGTTCAACGGGCACGGTATACAGAGAATACCAATCTGCATCAAAGATATCCTGCAGCTGTGTAACAATGTTGGGGTTGTATGTTCCGAAGCTGACTCCAGCCGTGGTGTAGAAGTAATCCCAGATGAGGTTGCTGGTGCCGATGTTCGCCCTCACATTGCTGACAGCGTACTTGCCATGGTTCACCCTGGTGAAGCCAGGATACTGGTTTCCAGTCGCAGTGCCACCTTGGGATAATGCAGGTCCGGTCTCGTTGTACCCAGGAACCACATAGTATTTGATCTCGACCTTGCCACCACAATGGTTATATGTTGAAGATGTGCAGAGGATGTTGGAGTATAGAAGGCTCTTCAGGTACTTTTCAGTGTTTGGGATGAAATGTGCCCAGTAGGCAACGAGTAGCCTCACTGTTGCATTCTTCGAGAATACTACCTGCCAGAGAATCAATGTACCCTTACTCAGACAACTGCCTTGTTGCTAATTAGAGGTCAATTGAAGAAAAAACTTAAGAAAAGAGAGTGAGTCTGGATTTTTGCCAGAATCAACATGTTGGATCCAATTGTAAATACCTCTGAGATTGCTGACGATAAAGATGACCAGTAGATTGTTTGAGTAGCATACTGTGACTGCCCAAGCCAATCCATGGTGTTCATTCGTACAATTCCCCCTAACTCAACAGACTTAATGGTGTCAACCCAGCCCTGCTCATCTGCTTGGAATTTGTCAAATGTCACCTATGAAACAAGAAAAGATGAAACCAACATCATGAAATCTACTAGTTACTAGATAGTCCTCGGACCAGTTATATTTTATTTAATTGCATGTCTTAATTCTATGTTTATGGAATAAATTATGCCAGATAGGTTAAGGTAGTGAAACATGAATAATTTATGTATGTATGGAATAAGTCCTTCATGATATAGCATGAACCAAACAAATTAAAATAAAAACCTGATAGATGGGTGCAAGTACAAGGTCAGTAAGATGACTTTATTTCTTAGGCCAACCAGGTGATGTAGACAAAAAAAAAAACAACCTTATGCACTGAAAAATTCCATTGAATGTGCATTTCATATCGCCATGAATATCCATGATGAGTTTATACTAAATGTTAGTTTACTAAAGCATCTATTGACAACGGAGTAGCTACACCTGGATGTTTATAATGTGCTACAAAGTTACCTCAGGTGGCGCAAAGGAAAGATAGCTCAAGTAGTGCTCCTGAGTAGATTTCTTGTACCCAGGGGTTTCAAACGAAACATCGATCATTTCAGGATTTGTAAGACCTGGATATCCATCTACATATGGGATGTCAATTGAAAGTGGTATGGGTGACCTGTTCGCAGATTAAGAATAAATCTCTATTATTTGATCTAACAAAAAAGTCTAAAAGAAAAATACAATGCCTAATACTTTTAGAGCGCTTGACAAAACCATAAGACAGGATTTAACAAGTAATTAGCAGCCACTGAATTAGTATAAAGAAAAATGACAAAGGTATAAAGGATATGTGCCGAGCATTTTCAGAATTGAAGCAGGATCAAAATTAAGACAAACGCAGACAACATAGCCTAACAGATACATTGTACATAATCTATTCTCATTTTTGTTCCAGCCATTATTTCCTTCAAATTTGTGCACTAAGTAGTAAAGGTGCAAACTACAGAGGAAGATGCAAACCTGCATCTTTCTTTTGGCTGTAGGAAATGAGACCAGCATGGAACCTTTCTAGAAACTTGCCACTGCTTGTCCCAGACTTGTTTGGTGTAAGAAGTTGAGTTGAGGGTTGAAAGCGTCCAAAGATTTTGAAAATATACTTCTACAGTTTTTGCTATTTGTGGACAATCAGCAAAGTAAATTCCAAGCTCCTTAACCTGCAATGCACATAAAAGTAGTGCTGCACAGGTTACCCAAATTACTTTCTCAGCACAATACCGCAAATCTAACAGAACTTGTTTTTTGTCGGATATACCTGAGTAAGGGATTTCCAATCGTTGTTTGCTGACCCTATATACACATCCTTTTTATCTGATATCCAGACCTTTGCATGCACAACACCAGATCCCCACCAATCCTCAAAAAGGACGGTTGCATTCTCAACATTTGGTCTTCCTGCAGCCAGATCGGCGCTCTCTTGGTCAAAATCAGGAGCAAATCCAGAGTGTTGGACAATCCTGAAATGGTACTACAGTTGTTAATAGAGAAAATAAATCTCTCCGTGCACACACTGTTTTATTATCTATAAATGTTTTGTTTGCTTGCTTTATCACTTCTTTGAGATTCAGTTGTGACACCAGTTTTGCTGTTGGCATACAGCTATGTCAATATTCCATATTTTTATTAGGACGACTTACTTTACTCCTCCTCAACATTCTATGATTAAGTAATCACCGACATTACAGAAACTGATAATTCAAGTATCATACCCAATACTTGCCTGATTTTGATCTTACGATCTGCAGCATTTTCCAATGCCTTGTAAACAAGGCGGCCCTCATCAGCCCCAAATCTCTTCATGTCACTCTCGGAGAATCCATAATCACCCGCTTTCGGATTGTTTGGCTGAGACAAGAACTGCCAGTACTGTGCAAGGATGTCCAGACTCTTCGTCGCGTTCCCTGAGAGCCACTGAAGTACATCTCCTGAGGACCAAGAACAGAAATCAACAGCGTTATGAATATGTAGTGACTGCAAGAAGCTGTTTGAGTTTGCCATTTTCAAACTCTGTAATTTCGTTGCTGTTTAGTAATGAAATTCAGCTTTGCCGTGGTGGGAAAAAAAAGTGACTGCAAGAAGCATTAGTAATTTCACAAACCCACTATCAACATCACCAGCTATATCACTTATGACGAATAAAAGTTCCTAATCGTGTGTGTATTCCAAATCTAGTTACAGCATTACTGAAACCTAACTGCAGTTTCGTGAGGAAAAAAAAAGAAACCTAAACTTAAGGGGAATCAATAGTTCAATGCACTACTCTTCAGCCGAATTACAGAATGCACAATACAAAACCTTCGTATAAAAGCAAAAAGAGTTGTTATCTTTCCAAGGATGTACATATTTTATAGACTAGTAACCCGGACACGCCATATGTAATGTACCCTTCAATTACTCCGTCAGCAGAGCAATATCCGAATTGTTGACAGCAGAGGCTGATAGATTTTTTTTGTAAGAACGCAAATCTTCCGTCCATAGATTCTTAAGCAGTCCACACCAACTAGCCTACTGAAATGGGTTACTTCACGTAGCCAGAAATGGAGCTAACCAAAACGAGAGCCTCAAAGGCGTGACATTCTCGACGCGTTTATGCGGCGCCTACACTGACTCCCCAACTCCCATAGACGCACGCATCATATGCACGGCTGCTCTGTCCTCACCACGAAGGCGCGCAAGTGAGGTCTGGTGAGGCAGAGAGACAGAGAGTGGGATATACGAACCGGTGGAGAGGACCCCGGGCACGCGGCGCAGGTGCGGCATGTCGGTGGGGATGGACTGCACCAACCACGCCTTGCAGGTGTCCGCGCCGGCGTCCGCCGCCGGCGCACCCCATAGCGCGGCGGCAGCGACGAGTAGGGGGAGGAGCAGGAGGAGGAGCCGCCGGCGGTGGGGGGAGGAAGGCATGGCTCGTGTCAGTCTCTCTCAACTCTGTGGAGTGTGGAGTGTGAAACCGTCCACTGTGATGCTGAACTGGAATTGGAGGGTCAACTGTTATAAGGGATCGATGATATTTTTTTGAGACGAAAAGTGATCAACAATCATGCATGCGCTGTTGATCTGCCAAGTGCCAACGTCTATGGAAGACAAAGATTACTACATCGACATATCCTAGGCATGCCTCGGATGATGAGATGAAGCATGGGAAGATCCGGCACCACAAGGTGGGAACGGTCAACGCGCAGCGGCGGCTGCATCGGTTGACGAGGCGCCGCCGCCATGTTTGGATTGGATCCGTGGCCAAAGATGCCGCCTCGTTTGCTCCTCCTCCGTTTTTTTTTTTCTCTCCGTTCAAACGTGACGGGTGTCCACTGTCCGAGACTCCGAAGTCCAGACTTCACGCTAAGGCTATCTGCACCGCGCACGGGATCTTGTACTGGATGTGTCATGTGTGGGTACTGTATATTGTCATCCTATCTAAACCAAAGCTCTGACGTCCTCTGTTCTAAGCATCTGCGCGTACGTACGGTGAAACGAGAGCCAAAAGTGCATGTGTCCACAATGTTTACTGTTTACTTTTTTTATAAACTAAAAAATATTATAAGTCACAAACTAAAAAACCAAATTAAATTATGTTACACCATTAAATTTGTTTCAATAGATTCTTCAAAACAAGATGTTATATGAATATATTTAAATAAAGTGATAAATAGCTAGTTAGTATAGAGTATTAGATATAGAGGATGATGAGTGCAGAAAAAAAAATATGTAAAGGAAATAATCTTGATGACTAGTGCGGATAGTCTAAGGGCGTCCTCAACGGCGCCAAAGAAATCGCTAGCGATTTGAGAGCCAGAAACAATAAACAACGAAGTGAGAGAGTACCGAGCTACGCATGCTGTGAGATAAATTTGTTTGGGAGAACGTGCGAGACTAGCGAATATACACTCGCTAGCACGCTGGTTTGTCAGCTTCTTACCAATCAAATATCACCTAGACTTGTTAGGGACGCCTTAAGACCAAGTATAACAAGGTTTAGGAGTTGTTTAGATTACTGGTCTATGGCCCAATGTTTTCTAATCGTCCGATTAATCGTTCTTATCGACACTTAGCACTCGATGACCCTTCAATTCGATCGGAGCGATCAAAAACTTGATCGTTCGATTAGGTCTCTTTGTCTATCAGAACTTAGGTAGATGGGCTTCTTCAATTACTGAGTTATATCTATTTGGGCCAGCCCATTAGGGTTTCTTTTATAGACCTCACCCCCACTCTTTCTCTCCTCACTCCTTACTCTCACTCCAGCCATTAGCTATGTGAGCTGCATCTCTACCCTGCAAATCGGCAAACATATGGAGTCTGGGACAAGAATGTACGTACAACCAGATTTCATAGGTAAATAACCAACTAACTATAAATATAATATTGATGTTCAATGTCTATTATATAAATATATAGTATATGGTATATGTTGGACGATAATATGAACCATTAGAACGATCAGGACTCGATTAATTGTCCCGATCATCGATTAATCATCCTGATCGTTCTGATTGGTACTAGACCGATTAGGAAAGATCAACCGATCAGAAAACATTGCTATGGCCCTTAAACTTTAGTCCTCTTAGATTGTTCCAATCCATGGGTTAAACATTAGTCTAAAACCTCACAATGACTGATTGTCCCTCTCTCACCTCAACCAGGCGTCGAAAAACAGTGCGATAGCACTGCTCCCGGTGAATACGTTACGATGCTACGGCAGTCCATAGTGAGGCTGGTGGGTCTCAGTTGAGGCCACGCCCAACACTACAGCATGACTTGTAGCCCTAGATACACATCGACACTATGCGTCCAGATCATGCTTAGTGGCTCCGCAGCTTGTCAAGTTGTCTTACAGAGAATGTAAGTGCTCCATCTGACATAAAGCATGAGCTACTAATCAGATGCGCATTATAATTTGTGGCAACAAGTGTTGTGAGCTTTTGCAGAAACAAAAGAATCTCCATGGCAGAAAGGGATAGAAGACCATAAAAAGAAGTGGTGGGATCCTTTTCTAATTAAATGGATGTATTCTCCTGCATTTAGGTATGTTTGAAATGCAAGATTTTCATAGAAATTATACAAAAATTTCATAAGAATCAGTTTATTTTTATAGGAAAAATGTAGGCAGAATTTTTTTTCTCACGTTCCAAATAGGACCTGAAAGTTAATAGCCTCAATCTCCCTTCACATACTCCCTCCGTCCCTAAATAGATGTCATTCTCGCTTCCCGAGAAGTCAACGTTTTCAAAATGCCGGCAATTATGTATTAAAATATATAAATAATTATGCTAAGTAATTAGTATCACCGGAAAGATTTTTAAGTCTAGTTTTTTAATAAATTTATTTAGAGATATAAATGTTGCACGTATTTTCTATAAACTTAGTCAAAGTTAAGAAAGTTTGATCATAACGTCCTCTTTTTTAGACTGAGGGAGTAGGTGGACATTTGTCTTGCCGTGAGCGAGGATTGCCGGAGCAGAGAGCACAAGTCAAACTGCGAGTGCGACAGATCGTACACATTCGTACGCAGTCTTTTGGCTCGATCAGGGGCAGTTCAGGCGGGCGGGGGAGAGTGTATGGGTGTCTAGTGCGTTCCCAGAATTTTTTAACCTAGTTTAAGGTTTTTTGGAGCAAAATACTTTAGTCTAAGTTTTAATCATTTATTTCAGCCCTCCTGTTTAGATCACTATGGAAAAAAATAAAAAAATTAGTAGAACTAAAGTTTTAGACCGTGTGGGTCCTACGAGCAAAGGCAAAACAGACCCTCACTGAGCCCTTATGTACGCGTGATTTGGCAGAGAGAAAAGGAGAGAGTGGAAAGAGCCGGCGCTTGACTCCCGGTCCCAGTCCATATGAGGCCCAACAGAGACTTATTTCACGGTCCACTACGCCTCACAGCCACGCGCCAGCCCACCGGCTGAAAGGGCCCCTCCACCGAATCGGACATGCAATTGGGCCCGCACCGGACGCGGAGTAACTCGACGCGAATACGAGCACCCCCCGGGGCCCGGGTGCATATATGCAAAACAGCCACGCCTACCCACGCCTCCTCAATCATCATCTTGGAACAACACCGCAAGAGCCTCGTTCGGTTCCGATCTTTGCTGCGGCAACTTCGCGAGGTAAGCCGCCGTAAAACCCTAGCTCCAGATCGCGGATCGTAGCCGGCGAGATGCAGATCTTCGTCAAGACGCTGACGGGGAAGACCATCACGCTCGAGGTCGAGAGCAGCGACACCATCGACAATGTCAAGGCCAAGATCCAGGTTCGCCGCCTCCCCATCCCCCTCCCCTCGGGGTGTCCACCTCCATGACTCCCGATCGTAGCGGAATTTTGTGCGTCGTGATTGGTAATAACATCCGACTAGGCGGACGTGTTGATTGCTTCGCTGATTTGGTAGTTTTTTTTAGTGCGGTTCTTGCCCACTTGGGGGTAAGAGATCTTGGGATATTGTCTGCTGGCTGCAGTATGGAGATTCTCCTCATAACCGACGCGTATGATGATTTTCCGCTACTAAAGTACCGTGGTTTGGGTGTTGTGCCGTGTGTTGTATCTTTGGCAGTCGCTGCTTAAGTCTTATTTGTTGTGATGAACAAATAAGTTTAGGAAATTTAGTGCCTAATAAACTGTGACAGCCCCTCTGTTATGTGGTTATGGAAGATGCAAATTTTTGGCAAGCACCTGGCGTTAGAATCGTTTTCATAATAGGGGTGTAAAGAGTTGACACAATACTAATACTGGTTATCGCTGTATGGCTTTTACATATTATAGCAATGGCCTCCATATTGCGTCATGGTTGTTACTACCTAATAAATAAAAGCCAAACCATATTTTGTCGTAGTTCAGGAAAACCATGACTATGTTCTTAAATGTAATCCCATTGCCGAATAGCAGGTTTCTTTTCCCATGTTAGTTTTGCATTATTAGATTTTATAAGTGGTAAGAAATTCCTTGTTTCTGTTTATGTATTTGAGTGCAGTGTTACTTGGATTCTCAGATACATTTTAAGAAATAAAAGCTGACTTTGAAGAATTGCCTAGTGAAAAACCTCCATCTGAGTTAACTTTGAAGAACGTTGTCCATGCTCAAGTAATTTTTGTTGTCTAACACCTGCCCATGTTCAATATTTGTATCCCACACAGCCACACCTTGTCCATGTTTGGCCATTTTTCCTGTACCATTTGTTTTTGCCAAGTGCATTTTAATCTGAATCAGCTTCCAAAACTTGTGATCATCAATTCTAAGTAACACTGATTCAGAGACAGGTGAAGGAATACCATTCTAACTCGGCAGCTTCTCTTACTTTGCATATTTCAGGACAAGGAGGGCATTCCGCCTGACCAGCAGAGGCTGATTTTTGCTGGTAAGCAGTTGGAGGATGGGAGAACATTAGCTGATTACAACATTCAGAAGGAGTCGACACTCCATTTGGTCCTGAGGCTCAGGGGTGGAACTATGATCAAGGTGAAGACACTGACTGGGAAGGAAATCGAGATTGACATTGAGCCCACTGACACAATCGATAGGATCAAGGAGCGCGTTGAGGAAAAAGAAGGCATACCCCCTGTTCAGCAGAGGTATTTGACTTGCCCCCATATAATCTAAATGAATCTGAAACCTTAGCTCCAAATTCTTGTAGTCTTTGT
This sequence comes from Microstegium vimineum, assembly GCA_022036555.1. NCBI lineage: Eukaryota > Viridiplantae > Streptophyta > Magnoliopsida > Poales > Poaceae > Microstegium > Microstegium vimineum. The sequence continues at coordinate 44,304,492 of CM039126.1, forward strand.
TTAGCATTGTGTTGTCCTAATAAAACTGTTGCATGCGCAGGCTCATTTATGCTGGGAAGCAGCTTGCTGATGACAAAACCGCCAAGGATTACAACATTGAAGGTGGTTCCGTGCTCCATCTTGTGCTTGCTCTGAGGGGTGGCCAATAAATTAAAAAGTTACCTTTAGTTTCTGCCTATGCTATCTGTTACATACAGTTGTTTCAGAATTGAAGCCTTGTACTGGGTGGTTGATTGTGCCATGCAATTAGCAGACTACTAGACTACTAGAGTCAGGTGTCATCTGTACTGTCTAAGAAATGCTTGAACTAAGTTCATTCAGTTGCCATCTCATTCTTATTGCCCTGATTTAATTCAGTTCCCGTCTGATTTCTCCTTCTTCACCTATAAATGGGTATATCAATCGTGTTGTTGTCTATTCTCTGGTTCTTTGAATCCTCATCACTCACAGAGTAAGATTGGCTAAATCAATCGTGTTGTCATCTAATATCTGGTTTTCATCTAATTCTCATCACTCGCAGAGTAAGCTTGTGCTCATATTTTTGCCATTTTTGACCCTTTTGATTTAAGTCATGTTGGTTTAAAGGGATGTTGCCTTTTGCTGTTATTCTGTCCCTTCGAGTCATGTTGGTTGGAAAGGGATGCTGACTTTTGCTGTTATGGTTAAGCTGGGCAAGAACTTGCGTTATGGTTGTCTTCCACGGGTGACCACCTGATTTACATAGCTGGAGCTTACATCTGTTAAACAAACTAATCTGAAGCTACTGTTGATTTAGCTAGACAAAAACTTTTTAAACACACCAATTATCGCGCCAAACTGGATCAAATTTGCAACAAAGTTCAGAACTAGGGTGTCCGGGTAAAACTAGTTTTAAGGTGAGATTGAGAGTTGGCATTTACATACTGATTTCGGCAGTTTGGGCTATGGATTGAAGACATGTTCATGTGAAGTATATGAACTGTCGTCTTCACACAGTTTGGCGAATCAAAGTCCACAATAATAAGAGCATCTCCAAGAGATTGGTTAAATTATTTTGTAAAGGTAAATATGGCTAGTATTAGGAAAAAATCATCTCCAACAGATGTGCTATGTGATTGTATAAAATAGCAAGCAAACCATCCCTGATTTTTCGCTTGCCATAGAAAGCAAACGCTGGACGCTAGCTATCTGGAGAATTCGGTAGCGACTTGCTTGCCCGCGCGCCCACGATCTCTTCCCGCGCGCGCACGGAAGATTCTCGCCGCGTCCTCATCTCAGTTCCCAGGTACTGTCTCGCCTCTTCCTGTCCCCCACCACCTCTTGCGCTTCCTCAGGTCGTCTCTCTCTCCTCATCCCCTCCGCCGCCGGCACTCTCGCCGCCCACCACCGGAGGCAGCGACCAGGTGGAGAGGACCGGCTATCCAAGCGCTGGGGAGATCTGAACTGTGGTGCCCTCTACTCGCTCCCCATTGTCCCGGCGTCAGGCGGATTGGAGGAGCAGGGGTCGGTGGTGCTGCCGTGGTTGGAGAATGCAGCGTATGCAGGCCAGCAACGAGTCCTTGCAGCGAATGGTGTTGCTGCTGTATCGAACCATTTCCTGGACATGTACTCCTGTGAGTCAAATCTACAATACAGAACTAATTGCCATCTTGTCTGATTATTCCCATAGTACTACCAGATTCTAATATGTATTAGTAATTGCTACAGCTTTGATTGTTCAATTGTCCAATCCAGTCTTACCTTGATTATGTACTAGTGAAACTCTTGGGTTTCATTCCTGACCATTCAGTTTTATATTGTGCGAATACAAAAAACATTCTGGACGATATGATTTGCACTTGGCCTTGCTTCTCCTATTCTGAACTTGTATACCTGAATTTGTATTCTCTTCTGAATTTTTATTCTGAAACATTTTAGTTGTCTCTAGTTCACAACATATGGATTAATTAATGTTTTTGCATGAACCTTGTCGTCTTTATTATTATGTAAAGGAGATGCTTCTGATGATCTTCTATTGACGCACGTGCGATGTAGCCGCTAGGAGCCCAGAAAGCAACGATCTTCTATTGACGTAAAGGAGCACAGCCGCCGCCAGAACGATCCAAAGGAATAGATGTGAAAAAATTTAATCGGCTAGGTCCATGGTAGTTGGTGACGTGGCCATTTTTTAATATACAAGATAAAAAATAGAAGTCTATTGGAAAACACTTCTTTTTTTAGGACTTCTATATTTTACAAATGAACTAAACTATGTAATTTGGCTATTTATTTTACCAATCTGTTAGAGATGCTCTAAGACCATAACCTTTTTGGGAGTTTTACCCCAAAAAAAAACTTTTTTGGGCAACCAGATTTTTTTTTTATTCTTGGTGACAGTTGGTAGAATCATTGCCACACAGACCAGGCGAGAAATATTTCACTGGAGAATCACTAGGAACTATTTCTCGTTGTTATGCCTTGCATGCAAGGAGAAATGACAGTTAGCTGGTTTCACATGATTTTGATTATTGTCCCCCATCTCTGCTAGCACTAGCAGCCATGACATTTTATTTTAACATTTTTTTACTATCTATTTTAACATTTTTAAGTGAAACAAGTTAAAATTGAATTTATTTAAGTTGTTGTTCACCGACAAAAGGTTCTGATTTTTAGAGAATATTTTTTGTATATTTCTTTTTTTTATGCCATGCATGCAAGAATAAATGACAGTTAGCTGGTTTCACATGATTTTGATTCTTGTCCCCATCTCTACTAGCAACCATAACTTTATATTTAATCTTTTTAAGTGAAACAAGTTTAAAATGAATTTATTTAAGTTGTTCTTCACCGGCAAAAGGTTCTGATTTTGAAACAACCAGAGTCTAGCCTACCAACTAAACGATCTCATGAAGAAGTTTCTTTGAAAATGTAGATCTCTGCTAAATGCACCAAAAATCTTATCTCAAGCTGGGAGTTTACAACGTAAGGATGAGCTATAAAGAAGTGAGTGGAAGGAAGAACTTTATAAAGTTTATAAAACAGTTATTTGAAATGAAATCTAATTACTTGTTGGATGTATACAATATGTTTGTCGTGTGGGGCAGCTATCTTCCACTTAGCATCCCGTAAAAGCTGGATAAAGAAGCCAAGTCGCTACTGTGCAGACTAGACTCGTCCAGGGAAGTTTCTTTTCTGAAGACCAGAAAGCACGTTGCCAAAACACAAACTGATGCATCAGGATGATGGAGACATTTCTCAGTGATCCTGAATGCTTTAGATTCTAGTTCAATGCTCCTAAAAATGATGAGGAGACATCAACACCTGTAGATTCTTGTTCAACGCTCCTGAAGAAATAACCCATTAATTCGAATGCAGACATCGATCTGTTATCTTGTCTTTGTTCAGATACGGATGTTCCAGCTTATCTCGTTAGTGCATTTCTGATGCAATAGAGGTATCTTCTGAAACTAAAAAAATGGAGCTTAACGTCCCTGTCGGGTCACAAAAGAAGCTCCTTCTTTTCTCGAAATAAAATAAACCTGCTGTAACATACTTATTCACCAGCATAAAAGGTTTCAAATATTCCTTTTGTTTCGCCTTTCCATATTCCTCTCCAGCATATCTTCGATTTATTAGTTGGCACTTGGCACTGCCCTTCTTTTTCTATTGGTATATTCTCTCTAATAGGCTGATTTCAAAGGCAATTTCTGTCATGTATCTCATCGCTTGAGTTCCTTTTTTTTCTTTTGAAAAAGACTGTTCTTCTTCTGTTCCTTTCTGATAAGGCCATCATTTCTGTTTTATTTGCCTCTATCTGGTTATGCTGTTGGTTAGGTTTTGCTCAGGAATTTCATGTAATCACAGGCTTAATAATCATTTCGTAATTCATGCGTAACATAATCAGATTCAGATGTGTGCCTGTCTTTAATAATCTCCTGTCATGTAGTATACCTATGTACCTATGTTGTGCACCAGAGCAAAATAATAAGGATTTAAAATTCGCTTTGCTCCCTTACACAATCTTCTGTCCATTGTTTCATGCCTTTTGTTCTGCTGTTTTGCTGGTGCTGAATCTGTTGCTGCAAATTCCTCTCAGCCGTCTCTTTCCCTCTGGTTTCCTCTTGCACCTTTCTGCGCGCGGCGCCGACGCCGAACAAAGTGAGCAGTGAGCGTGACTGCAGCCATGGCCATGTTCACCCCCTCCTAGGATCGTGTAGGAGACCAAAGAGCCCTATTTCATTCAAAAAAAGCAAAAAAGAACCCTAATGGCCAATGGCAACCCTGCATGAAAGGCCACAACTTGCGAAATGCTTTGACTAATCTATATATAGAAAGGCCACAACAGTGCTGTCACTTGTTGAGCTTTAATTTGGCAGTGGTTCATCGATTGGACGATGGCCGGGCAGGTTTTCAGGGACCACGCTAACCTAGCTGCTTCTGCAGTTTACTGAGCCATTTCTGATTGATGAACCTGAGGCTCTTTTTCAGAGGTCCATCTCCATCCATCCATGGCTTTCTTTGGTCAGAGTATATAGGAGCCTGGACCATCGCCGGCCGTCTAGTGCTCATCATCAGTTCCTTGACATGCCATGTTTGGCTGGTACTATGTGAAGATCTGGCTCTAAACTCTGATGAAGCAGGGATGTGAGTGTACTTTCTCCTTGTGTTGTGGACCTCTCACTCTCATGCGGCGTTGGTGATATGGACTGGACCATGCATCAGAGCAACATCATGGAAGCATCAGATCT